>CAFUXE010000437.1:486927-538340 GCA_903364295.1 Serranus cabrilla | reverse complement strand
TTTTCTTAAAACACACATTTTTGAATCCTGTGCTTGTCTCCATGACAACAGGGACTCAGATGAAGGCTGACTGAAACCCTCTCTATTCCCCATCCTTATTTCTCCCTTTCGTCCTCCCACCTCCTCCATTTCTCTTCTTCCTCCCTCTTGAGCTCTTCTTCCCTCTGATAATGAAACTCAGAACACATCCTGTACACGCTGGCAACGCACTGCAATTAAACTCACTGTCATGTTAGTCACAACACCAGCTTCAAGTCTGCATGTGTGATCGCTTGCACTACAAAATGTAATATAACCGCATAGGTTGTTTGTTCCTCCAATCTAATAAAACCCACTGGGAGATCAACACATACTCAAATCGAAACATAACATTCACAGTTTTAAACTCTTCATTTATGTTGTGCAAGTGTACCAATTAGTTACGTTTAGGCCCCAAAACTACTTGGTTACATTTAGGAAACAAAACTACATGGTAAGACTCAGGCAAGTGTTCAGATACTTAAGTAGAAGTACTAACTAAAAGTACTACTAAAAGTCCTGCATTCAAAACTTACTTCAGTAAAAGTACAACACCATCAAAATGTACTTAAAGTATGAAAAGTAAATATACTCAGAATGGACCCACTCAGGTTGTTTTATATATTCTGAATTGTATTATGGTTTAGCATTTATGTAAGCAGCATTTTACTGTTAAAAAAAAATGGAAATACTCAAGTAAAGTACCTAGAAAAATTGTACTTAAGTACAGTATTTGAGTAAATGTACTTAGTTACACTCCACTACTGCATAAGTGAGCATAGCTACACATGAGCTATGAACAGCAGTGAAGTTACATACATCCAGCACACCTCCACCTGTGGGAATAAGTGGGCCTTATTGTTCTTTATACTCGCTTCCACATTAACTTCCTCCATGATTAGTACGGCCACTAGAGGACATCACCTAACAATAAACATATACGTTGGAATAAACTGCTGTATATAATGGAATATATGTGCTATCCTAAGGGAGGACAGTCTCACTTGTTTGCACTTTTTGCCTCTTTTAACATTATAAACTAGAACGCATAATCTGGGATCTGTTGAGATCAACGTAAAACAGCATAAAGTAAAATCATGGAGTCAAAAAGTTCAATAATAAATCAGATTTCAAATGGTTCGGCACGTGGCTATATGCATACAAAAACTTGTTCATTCTCAGCTAATTTTCACAAATGTCCTCAGCCCGCTGCCGACTGCAATAACAGCCATCTGCTCTGCATCGCCAGCCCATTATTATGGAGCACCCACATTAACTGCTGCACTCGTGCCTCAGTTCACGAGGCCTCTCTCTCCGTGGCAAACTGATCTGGCTTCATTCATTTCCTCGCCTGGAATAGCATTAATAAAATATGCCCATGAACTCGGAAATGAAATCTCTGTTTACTTATGAGGGTAATGGCCGTGCCTAATTGTTTTATTTGGATGCATGTCTATATTTGGCACCCTTCAATATTCATGCATGCTTCAGAGCTGACTGCTGAATGTGAAAGTAAATATATCAGAAAGGGAGGGACAGGGGAAATCTTTATTACATTCAAGTTGATGCATAATGTAAAATATAAATAATCCTGCCCTGGTTAAATATTAATTTAGGCTATGGAGGATGTTTTTCCACACAGTATCAGGCAAATTGAACACATATACTATTATACTCATTATTATATGAAGTATAATGGAAAACCTTACATGCTCGCTGACTGCTGATAGCTACCCAGACCCCTAACAGTCACATGACTCTATTATCTCCTCAACATGCCAGCCCTTCCTCGACAGAATCCTACTTTTATCAAATTAACCCACTTTTCCAGATGCAGAGGCAGTACACAACCACAGTGACAAAGGCAGTGGAATAAATGTGTTATCAGCGAGCATCATTTTGTGTGTGTTAGAGAGGCTTTCCATCATAATCCTGTATTATCTAGTGGGAACAGAGCCTCTGCACGTGTAAATGCCGGCCTAACAGCCTAACGCCAGGGCTCAGAAACAGAACTGTTGAATAGTTATGAGAGCGGTTCACTGAGCGTGCCAACTTGCCATTTTTAATTGTCCTAATTTAACCACAGAAGTGGGTGAAGTGAAAGCACTATAAATGCGATGTAGAAACAGCATTGTGATCAATATGGTGAAACATATTTTTAAGTTTGGTGTTGATGTTACCTTGGAAATGTATTTAGTTGTGATCTATGTCATCACTGCATTAAGTATTTATTCAAAGCCAAACTCAGTTCTTTGTTGCTAACCTTATTCGAGTGGGTTTGTTGCCTCAACTTTACAACCTGGCTTAACCTAAACACTTAGCTCTGTATCACAACGTTACCAATGTGTTTGAAGCAGCAGCCATTTTTCAGATATTCTACAAACCATTGCACACTGTTTTTTGTAAGAAATGAAACAAAAATCCTTGTTTTTGTTGTTGGAAAATGTCAAAAGACTTAAAGATTTAAGTCCATATAGATTAATGTCATCATTAAATAATGACGTTAACATTTTAAAAAGGGCCAGGTGAGGTAATGGGTTGGGTTAGAACTAAAAAAAATATTTTGGGCCACAACTTTGAGTAATATCTTGTAGTTTCTGAAATTTAATCTTAATCTACCCTGAGCTACTTGCAGGCAGATGGATTCTAAGAGGTTAACAGCAGAAAAAAAACCTTTTTGATCTTGAGACTACAGTTCCCAGAGTTCTTTGGTGTGATCACATGGTCCAATAGCAAAGGAGCTCAAACCCAGGATTCTTTAAGTGCCTATACAGTACTGTATGTACTGTGATTATTATAGCTCTGATCTTTTTTATATGCTATTTAAAGCTACATTAATGTTTTTTTTCTGGTTACTGGGCTAAAACAACAAGCCATAAAGTTGATATGACACACATGTTAGCAAACAGATCTTTATTTAGCTTCATATCCAGCAGAAGTGGAGCAACATTAGCAAACATTTGGATGTTGGATTTGATCACCTGATGAATGTAAGTCCAATATTTCTTCCCTTTTTTTTTATCTCCGTTCTTTTCTCCAGAGGGAAATATCTGTCTCTTTAGCTGTTAAATGCTCCACTTTGTTTTGCAGCTACACTGGAAGGACAATAATATCACTTTGTTTAAAGCCAATGGCCTGTAAGTGATGCAAACCACTTTCAAATCAGTATTTCCAATTATTTCTGTTGTCATATTCAACCTTATTGAGAGGTTTAGTGCTTTTACACCCCCCACTTACCAGGAATTCACTAATCATGCCTTCAAATTAATTGCAATTTACCTGAATTGTCCTCTGGGATAAAACTTTCCATAATGTTGCTAAGGTAAATAGCAATGTGCAAACAAGATGGGTTGCCAGGTTCCACAGTGGCTCATGGTGGAGGCAGTTTGGTAAGATAAGAGTTTAATGAGGCATAATCTATCATTGCTGACATCATTTACAGAGGCCAGGAAATTAATGGATACCATTTCTGTTTGGCGAGTGCAACTGGATAATAAAAAAGCTAAACTGTGCATTTGACTGTTTGGGATTTCTCCGTTGCAATGTACGGACAGAATAACATCATGTCTTCATTCTGTCTTGATTTAACTTTCTCTAGAGCCCAGTTTGACTGTTTTTGCAAATTGTGCAGTGATATTTTTTCAGCTCTTTTGCATCTTAAATTAATTCCGATAATTCAACATTCATGCTCAGAATGCAGATAAAGAAGGCAATGTTTTGCACATTTATGCTCAATGTAAATACTCATATTCCATTGAAGGGCTGTTGTTTTTCGGATTAGTTTAATCCTCATTCCTCTGTAGGTGTCACCAGATTTTCTAATTGGAAGTGCAATGTAAAAGTAGATAAAAAGAGATGCTATGACCACACATAGATGAGAGAGGATTCAAGTAAAGAGGTAAAAGATTATTTGTCTGAGTTTATGGAAGGAATTAAGGAAGATTGAGTGTAACGTTCATCTGAGTGTTCTGTGGATCAGAAATGAACTGATTTGAAGTGCTGCAGTGCCATCTTGTGGTGAACTCCTCAATGTGTTTCCACAGTCAGTCCCCAGGCCTTTTTGAATGACACAACTCCTCTTTATGGACATAAATCAATATAATACAACATACAATATCCATAAGTACTCTACATATATTTTTTTGTCAGTGTTAAGCCACAAATCAAAAACCAGAGCGATTTACAGCTCTGCTTCATATGTTTAAGAGGGGTCGTGTTACTCAGCTGTGACTGGTTTCTGTGGTAACTGGGAGAACAGGTGGAACTTGGCCTCTTCTTTGGGGGAAATCTCATTTTCCAGAGAAGCTTTAACCACCTGTGGGCCTTATATTTTCCAGGGGAAAATGAAGATGACATACATTCCCCGCTTTGACCTGTCAGTTGATCATTTCTTCTGTTTCATTCCTCTTTCCCCCGGCGCTGGGAGAGGAAGTGAGTGTGTGCCGGAGGTGGGAGAGACACTGCGTGTTGTGTGTTTAGAGGCCCTGCTTCTACTTCCTCCTATTGCTCTAGTGAATGCATGAGTGGGTCGGGGTGATGAGAAATTTGTGACTTTGGATGAAGCACATTTGTACTTCAGATGTGTAATTTTAGTATGTTTTAGACCGTTGCTCAATGGATGTTTGAGTTAATTTAGCTGGTTGTTTTATGGTTAATTAAAAAGTAAAAAAGCTGAACAAACACGTTGAGGAGAGCTCAGTGTGTTTGAGATTATGTTGCCACTCATGACATTAACATTGCTGCAGGGAAAGTGGTTGAGCCTCAGCTGTTGTTATGAACCGAGGACCTGGGTGACCGGACAGCTTTGCATCTGTTGGTCGACAGATGCAAAGTTATTACTGTGCTGAGCAGTTGTCCCGTGTTTTGCAACCGAGTGTTATTATAGCTGAAGGTGCAGAGTCCGTAGTGAGAGTGAGGGCAGACACGCGTGATCATACATACATATGCACATAAGTAAACAGGAACAACAAAGAACCAGACAGCCTTTGTGCTAAATGTTATTACTGCTTGTGTGTTAAGAGTGTCTGGGTGATTCTCTGAGACATGGGACATGGAGTTTTTTTTAAAAAATCAAAAAATTATATTTTGATCTGATAGTAGAAATCATGATTTCCCACCTCATGCATGGGATCCCAATCAATATTAGGCTTTTTTCTTTTATCTCTAAAAGTTACCAGACATGCAGCTTAGGTTTAATTGGTGACTCTAAATTGCCCGTAGGAGTGAATGAGAGCATGAATGGTTGTTTGTCTCTATGTGTCAGCCCTGTGATAGTCTGGTGACCTGGCAAATGGCACAAATGGTACTGGTGCATCAGTGCTTCTTTCTGTGACAAGTAAAAAAAAATCTGCCCTGAGAAGTGTGAAGCATGGCTGGTATGGATTTAAAATCAGAGCACGGTGAGCAAAACATATTACCGTTGTCTTGCATCCTTGTTTCCTACACTTACATTTCTTCCTTAGCTCCGCCCCTGTAAGACGTGAGGAATAAGTTGAATCCTTATTCTCATTTACCTGAGTGTAACTTTTAAATGACACCCTTTACTTATAGCGTGAAAACAGCTTTTATAAGCCCATTGGTGATTTTATTCTCCCCAACACGTTTTTTAATGATGATATATTGTATTTAATAGTTTTATTACATGTCCAATTAGAGACCAACTTACATCTTATTCTCAGCCCTGTACACTTTCACTACAACGGGGTCGCTGACTTTATTTATGCTGCTGGCTGTGGTTACTCAGGAATTCTATGTTTTTTTTATTTCTCATTTTCCCATCAGTCTTGACACTTACCTCTCTGTCTCAGCTTTGCTTTCCTTCCTTCTCTCCAATTATGGGGTGAATGTGCATGTGTCTGCATGTGTGTGTGTGAGTGTGTGTATGCCTGTCTACACACATGTAAATGTAGCTGCTCTCCCAGGATGGGACTAATCCCGGGGTGGCAGGAGTGCAGGGGGAGCCAGCAGCACATGTGCAAATCTTTCAACTGCGGTTTGCGATGTTTAGTCTTGCTTCGTCAGCACTTCTTGAACCCGGTCCAGAAAAGCTTTCAATCGCCCATAATTCTAGACTCCCTCTGCATCCTGAAGCCCAATTGCCCTCTCTGCCCAGAGGACTTCCCCATCACAAGATGAAAAAATAACAAAATGAATACAACAAAATCATCATCTCAATGTGATCCTGATTCCCTCGGGAGGTGAAGAAGGAGCGCCTCTGGTCTCTCAGGTTTTTGCCCTGCAGGGACTTTCCAGATATCACTCATGATCTTTCATCACAAGGCAGGTTGGCACCGCCATACCAGACGAAGGTATCACTTGCTTTTCATCCCAATTTCTCTCCCACCTCCCTCTCTCTTGTCCCCAGTTTTTCTCTGAAACATCTCCAGGGCAGCTGATTTGACTGGCAAAACAAGCCGCATCCTGGCAGGAAGGTTGAGGGGGTTTCCCTTCAAATTTTTGGACTGCAGTTCATCTCTGGCGTCCCTGTCAAAATACAAACCACAGTCATGTAATAACATCAAATAGCATCTCAGAGGATGGGAAGGTGCCTGCATGTCACATGCCTGTTAGAGTTTTAATACGTTTAGCTAAAAAATACAAATCTAATTTCAGTGAATTTTCATTGGTTTTTCTGCTGGATCTCTGAAACTGCTGCCCTCAGGCCCCCCAGGATTAGTTCAACGACTTTAAACTACTGGAAAGTAAACCAGAAAACTATCAGTTCATAGTAATAAGGGTTCTTGCATGATAATTAGAGCGCAACGGATATGGGATTTTTGAGACCAAAGTCGATACTGATTTAGAGGGGAAATTCATTGATAACTGATATGGTGATATATATAATAATTTTTTGAGCTGGAATGAAAATAGACTGAAGAGCCTTATATATTATGTAAAAAATCATACAGCATATACGCTGATACAGATTTGCCTTTGATTGGCCAATACAATATGAAGGTCGACGGAAAACTTCTCATCTTGCTTTTGCAGCAAAATGTTGGATTTTTGAAAACAAATACCCTACTGACCCTGAGCAAGTAACAACTAATAAAACTGTTTTGCTTTTTCCAGAAGTCCTTTAAAAATGATTGATTCACTCCACTGATTTAATTCATTGTTTTGTGGATTTCTGACCTCCAGTAACCTCCACCAGTTAGCCGGCCCATCTGGTTGCCCCGTGCCGTGTCCCGCCTCCTCCCCTGCAGCAGTGAGAGCGCCTCTTCTCAGGGATATCACACGGCAAAGCAATGAAAGATCTGTTTTATTTAAAAAAGCCGTCCTCCCCAAACTGCAGATCACTTTTCCCATTTGATCATGTAACCCCTGCACACCATATTACCCCACTTCAGCGCTGCAAGGAAGGGAAACGCTCGCTACCAGGCTAACTGTGTGCATTTCCTACCTATTCATTTGTATAATGTATTGGAATTTGTGATTTAAAGTAGCAAAAAAGAGTAAATAATAGCTTTCCTTATTCAACATGAATCGCAAAGTAACTGCAACTGTCTTTCTAATCGGATAATTTAAAAAATAGTGAAGAATAGCTGGAGTTCTGTTGACAGATGTCTGAAATATGAAATCCATTTGTACAGCATTTCTTCTCTCTTGTTCAGTGGAAAGCTTTACCATTTCCTCTTCAGCCCACTCCTCCTCCACGTAACCATAAAAACAGTCAGTCAGTACCAGTGGCAGTCTAGCACCAGGCCTCCTGCCTAACCGAGGGGTCAAAGTTCAAGCTCATTAGCTGCTACAGTGAATAGTTTGTCTTTCTGGCACAAACTGAGAGTTCACTACGTCAGCCTTCCCGCAACCCAGCAGCTCTGTCTTCTCTCTGTCTGTGCCGCTCTCATGTGTTTGTCTCAGACCTTTAAAATTTGAAACTGACATTACTTCATAACCATGTGACATCATGGCTCTGTCACCGAGACAAATGGTAATTTTTCAGGGTTTTTTTTTCTTTCACTAAAGAGCGATGCAGGCAGCGAGCAGGGTTGTAACGTGTCTGGAAGTGGGTTGTAAGACGACTTGGAGGAGCGTCGGATCCCTTCTTTTCACTCTTGGCTGAGGAACTGAGGAGAGACTTGTAAGGGAGACTTTTATCTGTGGTCAAGAGGGAATTAAAGCATCCAGCATGTAACACACCACACGTGAGATTTGAATCTTTTTGTTGAACATTTTTTTTGTATGAATACACAACCAGTAAGCTGCTTAATGACTATTGAAACAGGCAGACATTTGATCTCAAGTTTTTGTTGATTTTGAATCCAAACCATGCCGTTTACGTTTTGGGGTTCTGGCTGTGGGTGTCCCGACTGAGTGCTAAGCATAATGCTTATTCCTGGCCTTCCTGAAAAGTCAACATGATGCTGTCAAACATCGTTGTTGCTTCTCTATGAAATATGATGAATATAATTGTCCTTGAGCACTGACTGTTGTCAAGTTGATTCTCGATGTGGGAGAAAATAATGGAGCAGGACCAATCCAAACATTACCTTAGGAATACAGAGGGGAGGAAGGAGAATTGGAAACCACAGACTGCAGTTTTACTCCAGAATTGTATTACTGGCTGTTTGTGGTCAAGGTTGACCCTCCCTGGCACCGACTCCACCTTTGACCATTTACCTTCACTGAGTCATCCCTTCCATGTCACGTCACTCACATCACAGAACACCATGTTTGGCTACAAGCTGGCACGACCATAAAGTTTGTGCATGCTTTATCTTTCACCCTCTAATATCTTGCCCTCACGCAGCAAACACGCTGCTCTCATTTTCATTCATTCAAATCACCATCAGCCTTTGCTGGGCCAAATATAACTCGCTGCACCCATTTGCATCGAGCAGCGTTTAGCTGCAGCAGTCAAATCCAACTGCTGAGCTGCGTCCCAAGTCCTTATTTTGTGTCTTCTCAATCCTATGACTCCCGGAAATCGATTCCATTTTGTGAAATTATTATATCCACAAAAACATTCTCTTGCTTTCAGCATTAATTTCTGAACACTGTCAGCTTTAGAAGTGTTATTGAGTACATAATATATATAACTCAATCATATACATAATACACTCTTCATTTGAATAATACTGTTTATGCAAACATGAATTGATCTCAGTTTGGAATGACGCAACAACGAGGCGAAGAGAGGAATCATGGACGCACAAAGTGGGTCTTGGGACAGACCACTTGTCTCCAGTGCAGCAGTGAAAGTTTTTAAACTCTTCCAGCCACAGTCCAGGGCCTACATGTCCCCTTCCGTCTCCTCTTCTGTGAGAGCAAGTGACGGTCAGGGACCCAGTGTCGGGCTGGAGGCGCCAGAGCATTATGCAGTGGGTGACCTCTGCAACCACGCTGAGGTTTGTTGCTCTCACCATAGCTCTGTCGTAATGAACTCAGCAGACCACTAAAAGGCAGAGGCTTCCTCTCACTGTCCCGGCTCAGTTGCAGCTCCCCAGCCTTGCTGAGGCCGCAGTCGAGGGGATCTAGCTGTAAGCAGGAGAAGGGTAGGATAGTGGATAAGGGTGGAAATAGGTGTCTTGGTTGCTTAAAGGTGCAATGTGTAGAATAATCTATGTACTGTGTTGAGATGCTTACAAGCTAGCCTCAGCCTGTCCTGTCTTATTATACCACTTGTGACTCAAAAGGGCAATAGTGACTCATTGTAGCATCCAATCTGCCCTCATAGAGGATGAAGAAATAGACACAGCTAAACTATTAGCACTACAACAGTTAGCAGCTCTACACCTATGACTAAAACACCCAAACTGCGATTCTGTATGTAAGAAACAGTAGAAATGGACGAGTCCCCAGAACATCTAGCTCCATCTAGGCAGAGATTACTTGTCAGCAGAAGTGATGGAAGAGAAAGCAAACGCTAAGAGCAGCTCGCATAAATCTGCTGTACAGAATCGTTCTCACCAACACCCGCTCATCAGCTAGTTGGATGATATGAGATTGAAGATTATTTACCACCACACAGATTGTGGTCGATTGTGCAGACCTTACACCTGACTTCACATCGCATCCACCTGTGCCTCCTCTCTGCCAGGCTGTTGGTCTCTGTGCGCTCTGCTGAGCAAGTCATCTCCACTAGGATGGGACGATAGGTCGAATTGTAACATCACATAATCTTAAACAGTGTAACTGCAGTTAGTAAATCATGTTTACACATTGGCCCTTTAACTGTGTTTGTTGCGGCCTTATTGAGATCGTCTGTGAACAATCGGTTTGGCATCGAGTGTAAAATGTTGACAGTGTTACGTAAGGAAACAGCAAGGAGGAGGTAAGCAGGTTCATATTTGTTTGATGCTACACATTTGTAGTTCTTGAGAGGTGGCAACAACTGCTGTAATTCAGCTCTGGCTTTACAGTATACTCTTTGCAGTTGTGTGAATGCAAAAAAAAAAAAAGAGTGAAAACTGAAAAAAAAACAAACAAGTGAATGAATTCTTGAAAGATTTGTGGCTAAATGCTGTAACACATTTCACTACAACTGCAAAGTGAGAAACCTGTTAAGAGATCATTGTCTGTTAAAACAGTGTGCAGCTCATTTCAACGCCAAAGTCGGGAGCAGGAGTGTTTCATGGTGTCTGGACTGCGATAAGGTGAGAGAGAGAGTTGTGTAAATGCTCCTTCAGCCACTTGCTTTTTTAGGAGGTCTGTGGCCCACGAAAAAAAAAAACACACACAACACACCTCTCCGGCTGGCCCCACATTGTTTTATTCTTTGACAATAGATTCAGTTACATAATGAACCCCATACATATCAAAGGCTGGACCAGGGATAGACTGGCGATGCTCCAAGCCCTTCAGGACGGGCCAAAACCACATGGGAGAACAAACTCTTCCCTATTTTTTCCCCTCTCCCCCTCTCCCCTGCTCTTTGTCATACCACAAAAGATATCAAGTGTGAGCGGATGGACATGTGTTGCTGATCATATGCATATTAAACAAATATTGCAATGGTCACCTAATATGTTGCGGTGTACTGTCCGTTTTAGTGTGGCCCAGAAACCAGAGAAAGTGTGGCATCCCAGACATGGTTTTTAAATGCATTCCTCATGGCACTACAGTATATATGCTTATGAGAATTCAGCCCGTGAGTATAGAAAACCCAACCGCAGGCTTGTGGGGTATATATGCACTCGCAGGGTAAATGGGTTTTGATGGGCTCTGCTGTTTTGTCTGAATCGCCATGTTGCACTGGGCGACAAGATTTGGTGCTCCCACAGAGTGCGCTCACACACGGCTCTGCCAACACTGAGCTACATTTAAAACTCTGGTCCTGCTGTCCCTGCCGCACTTTCTGCCAAGCAGCTCCGGAAAACAAGAGAAATAAGGGAGGGTTTTTTTTTTTCTTCTTTTGTTTCTACCTGAGACTTTCCAGCCTGTCAGTTTCCTCCTCATCCTCTTTCTTTGCCTCTCTCTCCTCATCATATTCTTCCATTCTCTCCTCTCATGCTTTGTCTCTACCTCTACTACCTCTGTGCATCAGTAGCATGAAAAATTTGTGGCAAATGTTCCTCCCACACTCCACATTCCAGGGTCTTACAGGATCCCACATGCTGGTGGCTCAGTCTCTCTCTCTCCCTCTCTCTCTCCCTCTCTGTGTCATCGGTGACAGAGGAGTGCAACTTGTGTGGGTGCTGGGGGCTGCGGGGCAGGGTAACAATGTGAGTGTGTGTGTAGGGGGGGAAGTAATATGTTAATTCATTATTCTTAATTAAAGTGGCCAGAAGAGCCATTCCCGTATTGACATAAGAATGTTAAACTAATGATTGTGGTCTCATTAATCTTCAAGTCCCTACTTATGTCACTTTAAATTACTTTAAGATGTAAGTATTGAGATTCTAGCTGCATTTTAGTGTACAACGAGCAGCACGTTTTCACATACATGCACTAATAGATAATTTGCCTTTTGAAAAAGCTCTACTCCTTTGCATTTCAAATTTCAAAGGGGACAAAGAATTATTATATTAACGCCTGTCAATCACCAAATGTCTTTCCAGTGTGACTAAAACAGGACAGCAAAGTCACTCTGTGATGAGTAGAGAGACAGGAAGTGTGAAGGGAAAAAGGTTGCGATGAGACAACTTCAAGTAAAGATGGAGAAAGTACATGACGATGGAACCGTGCCACAGTTCAATAAAAGCAGAAAGCTGTGACAATGAAAACACAGCCATAGTTACTAATCAACAAGTCTTAAAGCTGTGGAAAGAAGATGAGCAGCTATGCTGCCACCCCATTCACAATTGAGATGTGCCAAGAAAAAGTGAAAAGGAGAGAACAAATGAAAAACGATAGTGAAAGACTGTGGACAACTGTTCAGAGAACAGAACATGACCAGATGTCAAATTGTTGCTGTATTTTTTTCAATTTCTTTATTTCTTTTCTCCCTTAAAAAAAATAAATGAGCAACACTCCACCTGTGGGGGCTGTTTGTTTCAACACCATCACTATCACCATTTTACAGTGCTGATAAGCCCCACTTTTGGTAAAACAACATGTATTTATTTAAAAAATAATATCCAACCTTTTTTTTTTTTTTACTTTTACGAGTGTGTGATTTTTACCAAATGTGAATTTTATAATGAGAACCAGAAAGTTTCATTAATCAGAAAAGTAGTTAAAGTAAACTGACACTCTGTGACTCTCCGTGCCGCAGTAATCCCTCCCCATCTGGCACTCAGAGCAGGTTGAAACAGACACTGAGAATTATTTGCAATAGTTTTAGACCCAGGTCTGATTATCTTTTCAGTAAACAACCATAATCAGCCGCTCCACTGGGACAGATTTACTTCAAAATTTGTTGTCCATGCCTGATTGAAGCACCAGATTTAAGATTTTCTGATTACAAAGTTTGAAAGTAGCTTTTTTTTCTTTCTTCCCAGACATTTTTCTTCTTAAACTGATTGAAGTTAACGTCAGGTCCTCACAGGAACTGCTTGATGCCGGCTTATCGTAGGTTACCTCGGAGGAGCCAGCATCAATTTAGTGGCATTTCGAGAGCCGTATTTTTGGCACTGTGCTCCCCTGCCTGCTTCTCTGTGCGGACCCATCCGTGAGGAACTGAGGAAGTTAATGTTGGTTCTGTGTGCCACCCTGTTTTGCTTGGCCTGGTCATGCCAGCAAACACAGGAGACACCAATAATAAAACGGAGTCCTTTATTTAGTAAGAAGAACAGGGAGACGAGGCAAAATAAGCCTCAGGAAGTCATTTACTTGGGCGGAGCGGCGAGACTTTAGTGTTTGCTTTGGAAGCAGCAAGATACTGTAGCAAACACGTGGGTCAGATGGCCTTTTAATCTACTGTATGCCATTTTCACTGTATATGTTGTTAAAGCTCTGGATGCAGATCTCTTGATCACATTTTTATTTGCAAAGTTTTGCAAATTTCACATTAAAATAATTCAAGTACAAATGCCTCAAGCTTAAAAGTGTGTGTGGATTTTGAATACATTTCAGCTGTAGTTGAATCAACTACACACCAATATAACTTTATCTATGTAACTTGTTTGATCATTTGCGGACATATTTTCTCCTTTTGTAGACAAATGAAAATGATGAGACATTAGCTGTAAAGTCTCAGGGACTCGATGCATCAAGTGGACTCAGGCTGGGCAGATTCAGCGGCGAGCAATAACCATGCTTTATGTCCACTTCATTTCCCTTGCAAATCAGCCTCGCATTCTCAGAGTTTTCGCAGTTCCCAGCTCCCTCCTTTTTCCCCGAAACATGCCCTGAGTCAGCCAGGCTCATTAAACAGGATGAGACTATTACCAGGCGAGTTATCCCGCTCCTAACAATGGGATGTGGTACGGTGGTGGAAGCACCAGTTCCACTGCTCGCCTTCCCCCTCATGTCCTCTGGGTCCAAGACCGCGACTCCCACTTCGGCCAATAACGCCCTTCCTCCATAAACAATAAGTGTGACAGCTGGAATGTAGCACAGCCTCAGTGCGGCAAAATTACTCTAAATTATATTTCATTTCCAATTTCTGCATATATGAAGCGAGCGTGAGGAGGGAGAGTTTCTGTGCGTGGAAGCATCCACAGCGTGGCACACAGTAATCGTAACCGATGTGAGTTCATGTCCATAAATTTACGGTTTTCTCAGGCGAAGTTGCAACTGCAGTGTAAAAATTCATTCATTCATTTCTTCATTCAGTATTCCCCCCACTCCAGTTCATTTTTTTTTTTAGGTATTTACAGTAGGGCTTTCAAGAGGCCCAATCAGAAACTGTGGACAAGTTCCAGGGAAACAGGACCCAAGCACCCTGAAGAGCCTTTTTGCCTCACTTTTATTCACTCCTGTTCTTTCTCAAGAGTTCCTCCTGAAAGTATTTGGCAAACACTGGTGAAAAAAAAGAGACTTTGAGGGAAGAAAAACAACAAGTCGTTCTTGAGCCACCCACACCCCATCTGCTGTGGTATTATCTTCTTTTATTATCTACAGATTATGTGCGCTGATATGATTTCTACAGTTTGGTCTGGTGGTCATTGTGGTTGTTCTTGTTGTTTTTTTGTTTGTGGAGCGCTGTGATATGAGACAGCGAGGGGGGGGAAATCCTCCCCCATGTGCATCTAATCGTCCATTCAGCACCCTCTTAATGGCTTGTCAGTTCCCCTTGCCCTTCCATTTTCTGTCCAATTAATTCCTTTCTAGCTCTCCGGATAAAGGGACACAATGGGGCCCCTCCACAGCATAATGAATCATTAAAATTCAGCAGCGCGGCCCTGGCACTTGGCTTCTCCCTGGGCTGGTTAGGGACGGCTGCTTGGCATGCATGCCAGGGCCAACTTGAGCATTCTACCCACCGGACCAGAGGAGATGGGAGCGCTCCTCATTCCTCCTCTCTTGTCGGTGTTTAACGAAAAAAATCTGAACTTAATTTTTTAGGGGAAGTGCCTATAGCTGAATAAAAAGTGTCATCTCAAGGTCAAAAGGTTACGAGAGTGGCACGAATTTTAAGTTTTATTTTTAATGTTTGCATTTTTCTAAAAGAAAAAAAAACAACTTTTCTTTCTACCTGATTTTGAGCAGCAAACAATTTAATTTGCTGCAAAGGTTTAATTGCTGTCACTTTGGAAAACTGCGAATAATTCCCTGAAGGTCCCACTGGTGTCCCCTCACAGCTGCAGCTCTCAGTGCAGATGTTACACAGCTGGTATCCAGCGCACAGGAAAAACCCATAAACAGGCTCACTTCAATGCAATTCTATTTATTGTTTTTCACAAATTCTGTCAAATATATTTAACAAGGAATAAAAATGACAAAGACAAAGCTCAAGAAAAAGTCTCCTTTTATTTTAAAAAAATGGCCAGCAAATGGGTTAGCTGTGCATGTGTGAATGACACTCTAGTTAATAGAACAACAATAATTTTCACAGCCTTTCTCAAAATTATACACCAGAATAATATACAAAACACGGTTCTGTGGACAAAACCTGGAGCGTGGCGCTCCGTAACGTTCCTCATACAGCATCTCACAGAACATTACAAACCAAGGCTGTAAGGAATGATATCAAATTAAGGATATAATCAGGAGCAGGTTAACTGTAGGAATCTCTGGTGTTGATTACTGATTGTGTGCTGCCTGAAGTTTGTTAATAATTCAATTTCATATCGAAATACTGACAATAAGCATTAGAAGGCACAAAAACGTTTTGCGCGACACTGCAGCAGTGAGTTGGCACTTGATGGTTGATGAGATAAATATGGGCACACACTCTTAATTCCCTCCTTAAACACTCTTGTCGGGATGAATTCAAAGATAGATTTCAGTAAAGAGTTGTTTTAAGTATCATTTGGTGTGTATTATGTCATTGGGTATGTATCTCTTTATCTCCACTTGCACTAGCACTTTATCTCTCTGACACACACACACACACACAGAATACGTATACATGTTCATCCACGTATACAGGAGGTCCAGCTGACATGTCACTCAGAGTGTGTGGTGTTATTTTACCCCATTTCCTTTAACCCTAGATCATGACTAATCGCAATTTGCCAAGCATAGCTTTCAGACACCTGTTCTGTCCTGTGAGTCTGTTGGTCCAGCTCTGTTTGCTTGCAACTTGGAATGGAGATGTTTCTGGAAATTGGTCTTTAATGGAATGATGTCGAAACTATTGTACTTGTATAATTGTCCTTCACTTCATTTACCTTGTTTTCATTAAAAGCCAAACAGTACTGTAAATAACCAAACCCACATTACATGTGCTTATCTACTTAAGAACAAAAAAAAAAACAATAATGCATGAACATAAATACATATAAGACTTTTATGCCAAGATGACACTATAAGATTCATATGAGCCATTTAGTTAAGACTGCTCGACTGATGCGAATGGCTGCGATATAGCTCTGGCCGTTAATGTAAATTTTACTGCAAATTCACATAATTGGTCCCGTGTACGTTCTCCAATGTATCTGCTTCTCCATCTGCTTCACAGCAGAGTCGAGCCAAAGCGCTTCTCTCCTACACAACTCGGCGGCAGGCCTTTGCTTTACCTCACACACACGTGCAAGCTTAAACTGGAAAAAAGATGGGGGATGTACAGGATGTAGGCGTAGGCGACATGTCCTCATGGAGGAGTTTTGGCTCACCAACAACACAATTTGTCTTTGTGTAAAAAGTCTGCGTTTTCACCGCAGCGATATAACTTTGTATAAAATCAGCAGGCACTTTTTCTTTTGTTTGTTTCACGTTCAAATGGTCACAGGTAGCCTACTACACACACTCCTCCACCTGCTCCTTACTTCCTTCATTAGTAGTGCATCGATGTGAATGAGTCTCTGGTGCGAACTGACTGTGGCTTGTCCCCCTCAGGGTCGAGACAGTGTGGTGTAGACGGGCTGGTCCCAGCTGGAGGCGGTGGGGCTGTGGGCGGGGGCCATGGACAGGCTGTTGAGGATCGGGCTGCCGTAGGGCCGCCTGGATGAGTGGAAGTAGGGGTACTGGTAGAGGCTGGAGGGGTAGCCAGAGTACGGGTTGTAATAGTTGGAGCTCTGGAGGTCAGTATAGTCACACTGGGAGCTGGAGAAAGAGGCGGCAGCCGAGGCAGCCGACGTGGCCGAGGTGACACAGGCCTGACTACTGTAGGAGCCGTAATCGGAGTGTGAGGGTGACCCGTGGGAGTGCTCGCTGTAGTGGCTCGGGCTCAGTTGCTCTGTTTTAATATGGAGCCGGTGCTGGCCCACCTCGCCGGCGGAGGGAGCAGAGGAGGACATGGCGCTCTTGCGGCTCCACGCAGACCCGTTGGCGCCTGCGTGGCCGTATGAGGAAGCGTAAGAGCCACCGGGTGCCGGAGGCTGCCCGTGGCTGTGGTCTGAAGGCAGGGCGGAGGGGCCTGAGGCGTGGCCGTTGAGCGGGAGGTACTGGTCGAACTCGTGCACGTCAAAGGTCTCCATGTTGCTGATGACATCAGTGCTGAGCTCAGAGATGTCGACGTTGCTGAAGTCGATGTTTTGCCTGTTGCTGTCAACAAGACGACGGCCTTCATGCTTCAGATCCTGCTTCACCCCGTGGTGCAGGTCTGTTTTGGGAGTAGTGGGAGGTGTAGGGGGACCATGGGGCTGCCCTGTAAATCAGATAATATCACAGATAAAGTGTGAGTGTTTATTTCAACAATTGAAAAATAATTTAAACAATTTACAGCAGCCCAAAATTCGAAATTACTTCACAATAGTTGCATAATTTCATATTTCTCCTGTTAAATGTGACATCCTACCTGCATGTTCAGGGTGGTGGTGTCCGTCAGTCATCCCTGCCAGTCCTCCCATCCCTGGTTCAGCTTTATACATGTGGTGTGCCAGTTCTGCTCCTGAGTCTGAGTCGCTCTGGCCTGGTTTCATATTCTTCCGTCGCCGGGGCTGGTATTTGTAGTCTGGATGATCTTTCTTGTGCTGAACCCGGAGCCTCTCTGCTTCATCTACGAACGGCCTCTTCTCACTTTCTGAGAGCAAACTAAGGTGGGAAAAATATTTATGAAATATTAAAATGTGCGCAGTCAAAATAAACTAAATAAAATGATAAAATTGTTAGACTGCTAAAGTTACTTGAGAGCTTTTTATTTATTGTCAGGAGTTTTACAAAATCAATTGTTCTTTTTTTAATTTCTTCTAAATGATTCAAAATTAAAACTTTAAAAAAAATGATCTTTTATTTAATTGCCAAATCTGTTAATGTAAAATAATGAAATGGTTTTCTCAATGCACAAATCTACAGCCATGACCTCCGAGTGTCCTCTTAGATATTTACTTTTAATAATATTGATTTCGACCATGATGCATTTCTCTTCCTAAAATAAAACGTTGCCTTACCGCCACAGTTTCCCCAGAGTCTTGCTCAGCTCGGCGTTGTGCAGGTGTGGATACTGATCCGCCAGCTTTCTGCGGGCCGCTTGCGCCCAAACCATGAACGCATTCATGGGTCGTTTGACGTGAGGTTTATTCTTTAGGGATCCGTTCCCCCTCACGGGCATGGGCACCAGGGACCAGTCGTATCCTTTGAGGACCTGAGAGACGGCGTCCCGTATGCACGCCGGGAACCGATCGTCATCCTCCGAGTCCAGTTTCTTGCCCAAACCGGCGAGCAGAGATACTTGGCCGTCGGAGCCCGTCGGCGAGGACGGAGCATCGGAGTCGGACTCGTCCTGGGACATGGAGCTGTTTGTGCCCGATGGACTGCACGGCTGGTCGCTGCCACACTTGTCATGCTCCTCTGTCATTTTTAACATTATCTGCTCAGCCCCTCGGGGATGAAAATCCCGAAAATGTTCAATTAACAACAAAAACCAAACGTTACCACTGAACTGGAGCGCGCAGTGAAGTGGCCAGTGCGCCTTTACGCACGGTGCGCCACAGTAAATTCCTTTAACAATTTCAGTCAATGCGAGTCCGTTGTTTTCCTTCTGCTTCCCTGTTTGTTTGTCTTCGTTAGGCTTGTTTTCCTACGCTGTCATGGGAGGTGCAGTCGTGAAAGTTGTGGTCCACAATGTGAGCTGGAGAGCTACACGTTACAGCAACTTGAGTTGGAGTTTTAAAGTCGTCACTCCACCCTCCGCCTGGGATTGGCTGGAACAAATCACCACCTCCCCCTTATTGGTTCAGGCTTTTATGTGGGCTTCATTATTATAATGATTTTCTTTTTTTTATTTATCGGTGACAGTTGTGTTTTTACTAAAGTTGCACATGTTGTGTGACTAACACATCTTTAATGCTGTTATGGATTATACAGACATGACTTAAATGTTTAAAAACACTTTGGATGTTTACTTTTTTTCTATTGATAATACATGAAAATGTAAACCTCTTCAATCTTAGAATGTGTGTCAACAAACAAGTGACATTTGGAAAAATTACTATTGCAAAATAGGTTGATAATGTATATATATGATATTCAGGATGTATTTTATTTGAATTTTAAATAGATTCAGAATGGAAGGAGTGTCTACAGTCAAGACATAAACATGTTAAATACCAAAGTATTTTTTAACATAATTTTTATTTTGACATTAAACAACTGACAAAAATAAAACATCAGGAAAAAGAAGTTGTGGCATGCAGAGAATAAAATGACGATTGATATTCCCATTTGATTTTTTCAGACAACAGAGCAGTCTCAAAAAAAATGAACGCTCTTAATTTGGTTAAACACTAAATGGCAAATGTGTCAAAGCTTGTAACAAACTCATTTGCAGCAGGGTTGCAAATTATAGCAAATATATAATTAACGTCAAGTCTGACAGATCTCATTGTGGAGGAGGCAGCGTGATCCTCCCTCTCACTACAGCTGATGGCTGCGTTTCTTTCTTTGAGAATAAAACAATACTTAATAATTGTTTAAAAAAACAATTCATCAATGTTTTTTAGGCAAGTTCAGTGTGTGATATTAAGCCCTTTATGGCTGTTTGAGAGTTTTTGTTTCAGACAGACACTCCGGATCCGACTTCTAACTAAAACACGTGTTCACAGACCTTTGTGAGCCCAATTAGAGCTTTGATAAATGCCCTAAATCCAGAGGAGGAAGTTCGTATGTCCCAGCAGTCTGTTTTGTGACTTCTCAACACCACTAGTGAAGCCAGCTTGTTTTTATGACAGTGAAGATATAAAGAGCAGAGCAGATAAGAGGCTAGATTGAATCACTGCCTTTGTTAAAGGTGTCTTTGTGTGCATGTATTGTGGGATGATTTTTATCACTGTCCTCCCTCTGAAAAGACAAGGTGTGTTTGTGCTGGACGGCAGTTTGCGTTGCTCGATGCACACTGCAGGTGGCTGAGGGGAGAAGAGAGCTTGTGGTGTGGAAGTAATGAAAACGTGGCTTTTAAAATGCACTATTGCAGGTAAGACGTTTACATTGTTTGGCTTTTAATGACAAGGGCCTCGCTTGTGAATTTGAATGTCATGCATGTGCTTTTTATAGAAAATGTAACAGAAAATGATAGGGACATTTCTATCAAAAATGATTAATTAAAAGTTCTCCTTTGGTCCAGCCCAGATCAGCGTAAAAGTCTGTCGAACAGCTGCTGTCCAAGCGCTCGCTTGGGTCAAGTTCAGTCCATGTGGGTGTGTGTGAGAGTGTGTGAGAGTGTGTGTGTGTGTGTGTGGACAGACAGACAAGACAGCGGCTAGTTGTCAAACATGAGTGACTCTAGCTTCACTCGCTTCCCGCTCCACACATGGAAAAGTATTTACTGCGTGTGTGTGTTCATGCATGTGTCAGCAGAGAAGACTATGTCGACACAAGCATGTTAAGGCTAATTTGATAATGAACTCGAAGGCACTCAGCGAGTCCATAATTAATTAATTTGCTGTAACACATGAGACATAATTCCTGTCACTCGCACATAAATTACGCTGATTGCTCGACTCTTTGAACATCCCCCTTTCTGATTTACAATTAAATCTTTGTTTGTGTCACATGTATCTCTGGAAATCCCTGTTCTCAATCACCATCGAAACTGAATCAACTGTTCCTGGCTCACGCCCATGAAATTTCATGGAAAACCTTCCCTCAGGGTTGATGCATCCTGCCGACAGACAGACTAACAAACAAACAGATCGATATTAATTTAACCAGCGTGTTGCAGGTCAAGAATAGTGCCTCATTTGGTTTGTATTTATTGGGGATTTTTGATTTTAGCTCACCAATCACTTCATCTGAGGTAGAATGACGCCGAAGGGGTGAGGCCAACGTGAGTGACAGCTGCCGTCAAGCTGCAGAGCTGTGAGACGGTCTTGGTTTCTTGGTAGAGAGAAGGAGACAGACTTAAACAGACTCCAGCCTTCCCCCCTTCATGCCTCCCTGTATTGTGGGGAGAAACTCTGGCCAGAGTTTGTGGGCTCTGGGCTCTTGATTAGAAAAGGAAGGAGCAACAGAGGAGAGGTAACCGCGCTTGAACCTTAAGTGTCCCAAAGAATGAAGGAAGGTTTTAATTTTCCTATTTTTGTGAGATGCATCTCAAAGGAAAAACCAGGGTAAAGATTTTCAGATTTTTTTTCCAGGCCTTAGCAGAGCATGTTAGCCCATTTCTCCTGGGTCCTAGTCACTTCTACTCCACATGTAAATTATACTCTCTGGCTTCTAATGTGCATACAAAATTAAATTACACAGTCACCCACAGGAATCTTGCCCCCTTTGGTCTCTGCTTCTGTGTTTTAATACATTTAGGCACATTTCTTCACTCCAGCCAAGTTATTGGACAGAGTATGTCGAGCAGATAAATTGGCATAAATCGCCTCAGCATTGTGCAGCGGAGAAAAGTTTTAGATGTGTCGGGATGATGTGAAGCGGATGATCATAAAGGTCATGAAGTTCATGAAACTAAGTTGGATAATGTCTGCTATGCGTCCAACAGAATATTGCAGACTGTATTTGAAACTGCACAGAACATTCTGATTTGGCCAAAATCAAACAGCAGTATATGTATGCAGCAAATAAACAAAAGAAAAATCTGCAGAATGCCAAGAATACCCGTCTGTCATGCTGATTTAAAAAAATACTGAATACTGTATTTCACAGTGTAATTGGCTTGCACCAACCAGTAGTAAAGGTAGACGAGAAAACTCCAACTTTGAGAAAAACTACTGTTGCTGTGCAAGAAAATGGAGAAGTGAGGTCCTGCTATGACAGCAGTCATCACTCAATGTACCCAAAACCAGCCTTATCTCAGCAAGTCCTTTTGAAATGTGCCACAGGCTTTGATGCCTCTGTTGTGATTAAAGGCGTAGCATCATTTACTGTGAACATTTAGTTTCATATTAATTGATTAGTGATGCAACAAGAGTAGAATTTAAATAAATGTTATGAAATTAATTTAATGTCATTGTACAGAGTACAAAAACTAATAACAGTATAAAGAATGGTATAAATATGAACATATTATCAATTAAATTCTTGGAACGCTCAAAATAAAGCTGTGTTAATGTCTAAAAATGAAAAAACAAAAGAAGCAGGGTTGCGTTTTATGTCATGTTTTGTTTAATTGTAAATATGCATTACATTGGAGTAGACACATCTTGCAGAGACAAGCTAAGATGGTGCCTTGCACACTACAATAATACTGGGTACGACGAGGTTAAGTAAATACTGCATCACTGCGTGCTGTTTGCACTGTGCATGATATAAAAATTCAGCATCCTAAGAATCCTGATAGACTTTTTATATATATTTCCACACGAGGAACAACTGTGGAAACCCGTGTCTCTGCAGCCACCACAGCGCCCCGACTCTAACCCAAACAGCAGGCCTCCATTCCGTGAAATAATCTCACTGATTGCACACTGAGTCAGTGTAAACTTACTGAACTGGGGAGACTGGCATGCCCTCCCTCTCACCCAGACGATCTCAACCACTGCCTAACCGCATGTGGAACAAGCTCCTGGGCTGCTAACAAGCCATATTTCACCCCTGCGCCACATCAACCAGACCACTTCTATCTTTGGTTTCACACACTCAGAGAGAAGGTAATTAGTGCAAAATTTACAGTTGCAGCAAATGTTACTTGAAGGCACGGATCCAGGTTGCGCAGAGAAATCTTATATTTTCCAGCCCCGGTGACGTTACAGGACCTGGTATTCTTTCGCAGGTTCACACACACATTAAAGTGAACTCTCAGTGATGGATGTACCTACTCCTCCTCTCTGTCCCATCTCCACTCATCCCCTGTGGAAGTTACATGGAGGATGTTTTCCATTTTGGTCTGTGGCCAAATGTACTTTCCAGGTTCTCTACTTAGTGAGGTCGAGGACCCGGGGATGTTTGACTCCACTGGTTCTAATCACAGTCCAACCCCCGTGACAGCTGCTGTGCGTTAGGACCTCCCATTGATCCCTGACCCCGCACTATCCTAAATTCATTCTATTAAAACACCATAATGAGGGGTTTACTGGACCAATTGCAGGTTTTATTTAAACCTATTAGTCTGCACAGAGAGGTGGAGGGGCTGTGAGGAGGGAAGGAAGGGAGTTTTGAAGAGATTGAAGGGGGAGTGTTTGAAACTGAAGGAAACAATTAGTCCAAAAACGTCTCAGGGTGTGTTTGGCCTTCGGCCACGCTCGTTTTTAATGTCAGGAGTATAAAAAGAGCTCAAGTGTTTCCAGATTATTTGCTGTGTTTTCTCACTGACACATAACTGATTTTGAGGCAGTTTGAGGTTTTGCTTGTGATAGTTTTGTATGTTCCTGTGAACTGCAGCTTATGGACAGAGGGATTTTGGAAGCTGTTGTAGTAGCAGGTTGGGAAAGATCGTGTTAAATCACTCTCGAGTCTCCTCAAGGCTTTCCTGTAAATCTTTGATATGCAAACTGTCAGAAGGTATCTCAGGGGTGCAGTGACTCCCATGACGTGCAAGAATGCACACACTTGTGAAGTGCATAATGGTTTTCCCTGTTAACACAAAGCTTCTGTTTGAAAGTTGCCTGAAGCTGAAGCTCACAGTTGATTATCTTCCATTTAATCTTCCGTCTGCAGGAGAAATATCCATTCCTGGTTATTCTCTCCTGGCATGACAGCATGAATGCAAAGATGTTCAGCAGGGTTGACACTTCCCATGGTGTATCTTGTCCCGGAGTTGTCCCAGGAGATGCGTGGGTGTATGTGGGTTCATTTTTTTTATTTTTTTTTTTACACTTTCTGATCTACAACCCCCTCTTTCTGTCTCTCTTCCCTCTCATCTTCACGGCATATGTTCTGAATAAAACTTGCGGTGTGCTCAGTCTTCCACATTGTCTACTTTTTTGATCCTTGATTCTCATAAATCATCTCCCTAATTTGCCTGTGAATTAGATGGTTCGAGACATGTAGACATTTAGGACGGGGCGGCGAGAGAACAGAGAGCCCACCCCTTGACTTTACGGGAAATGGGAGGCCGCTCCACAAAAGCGACACTATTTCGAGGACTCGTCTGGCCGTGGGGACTTTGCCTCACAGCGCTAAGATAACTGTGGTGGATTGTTTTTATTTTCAGATAATTAAAACAAGAATAAAAAGCCATTGGCACAGCTTATTTTATGTTCTTTTTATGAGCACAAGACAGAGAAAATGTGCATGTACATATGCATATTGACACACAGAGAGTGTGTTGCAAGTGAGCGCACAGAGCTGCACAGTATGAAACCTCAATCTCTTGTGTACTATTCATATATTACAGGATAATTTATAAGCTATAAAAATGATAATTGTTGATGTGGATCAAATTCTCCAATTAGGCTTTTAGTTAACCAGCCAAGACTCTGAGTGTTTATGAGCAGCAGTTATTCTGTCTGTCTCCAGCCTGTCTGTAACCTCAAACAGACACACTACACTAAGAAACACACCTGCTGCGTGTTGTCATCATCTGAATCTGTGTTAAGATTTTTTATATGATGTTACAGCTCAGAAAGGTTGATGTTTACTGCACACTTGGAAACTGGTTAAGCATTTCATCAAAGGAGATTAAAGATATATTAACTATATACACTCATGTATACAGCAGGAAGGCCAGCGTGCGTGTTTGAAGCTTGAGAAACACATTCGCCTCCTCATCCCCCTGCATGACATGCTGTCTTTTGTCAAGGCGTATCCATGTACCCCTATAAACACCCATCAGGGCCTGCGTTACTGACCAGAGAAAGCAGCACTGGAACATTATCCAGAGATTAGCACCATGCACAGACACGGTCAGCCAAAGCACAGCCTCAGATCTGTTGTCAAATGAAATCATGCTGCCTGACATGTCATCACCATGGGAATGTAGCTTAGCATTGCACTCTCTCAACTAGCCTGGGCAGCACCCCTCCATCCGTGTGCTAGCTTTTCCTTTGGAATATCTTTACTGACTTTGCTGAGAATGTTATAGTGACTATAGATGGTGTCATATATAGACATAGTCTCCATGACTTCACCCATAGGTTTTCCGAAATGAAGCTCAAAGTGGTTGGATCCTGTGGCTCTTGTACTCTTTACAGTTCACTTTTGTAGCCAGCCTCAAGTGGCCAATTGAGGAATTGCAGTTTTTGGCACTTTGGAGGTTTTTGCCTGATTTTGAATTCCAAGGTGGGAAACGTTGACAGTTATAGCAACAGTACCTGATGGGGGGCGGGACTTAGCGAAGGGTCAAACGGTTGCTTGAGTGGGTTGAGTGGTAGATGATGATGAGTGAAAAGGTAAAAAGAGGAATGTGTCTGTGTGGGTAGGTTGAGTAATGTAATGTATTACTTTTTTCTGTTTTCTGACCTTTTCTGTGATGTAATGTACTAAAATAGCCAGAAGCAGCACCAAGTTAGTCCACCTAAAAATAATGATAATAATTCCTGTAGATAAAGATGACATGATTTTAAAGCACTGTAATACTTCTGATCTGTGGATGTTTTCCTTTTTCTTTAACCTGTCGTGACTGGATATTCCATTCCTCTCTCTAAATTAAGTTGTTAATCCATAGCAAGCTGTATGTTTTTTTTCCAACTGTCAAACAGACATAATTTGCCTCAGGCAGGGAAATAAGGAAGCACTTGTTAACTGTTTCCACAGGTTTTAGGTACAGGGTATTTCCTGGTTGTCACTTCACTATTTCCAACTGTTTGCCTGCCTGTTGCAGACATGCAAAGCAATAAAGTGAAATGAGTTTCTCATGCTGTGGCTTCCAGGTGCTTCATACAAGGACAGATTTAAAAAGCCCTCAATGAGTAAACTAAAACAGGTTATTTGTGTTGAGTTTATTGTGTTGTTGTGGAGAGATTTGGCCATGAGTGCATGGTGGTGCACAGCTACAGGTCACATGGTGTGGGAGTCCCAAGGTCACTCGGGTCACTTCCTGTTCCCTTTAAAGAGGTGCAGAGCTGTAGCGGAGGACAAAAGAGACCACGGAAGTACTTCTGTAGCACGAAGGATATAAAGAGTCTTTTCACCAAATCTGACCTTTTCATTCACAGAGGAATTTAACTTTCCCTAAAAGTAGCTTGCTTTGGAAATGTAGCTCTCTCCTCCACCTTCTGCTTTGTAGTCATATTAACCCCGATCCGCTTTAATGGCCAGATATGTTACTTATGTTGTTTTTCTTGAATAACTGACACAAATCCTGTGTTGGATAAAGATGCAGATCAGTTTTGGTGACAGGATCACCTCTGGTGTAGTTCAGAGTGTTCAACCTCTCCTGACTGGTGACTCTGTTCAGCTCTGAGGACTATCAGTGCGTAGATGAAATTACATATCTACCAAAGATGGTCAAATCAACAACATTTGATTCCACTCACCTTGGTTTACCTCTGTGTGTTTGTGTGTGAGAGTGTTTCCCTGTTCATGTCCACCTTAAAAGACCTGAAGGTCTGAAACCCTGATTTATCACTTTTCTTTCAATTTGTTTTTGATTTCATTAGTTTTTAAACACATTTTTGTGTTGTCTCGCAGGAATTGTCCACTTGAGTAATTTAAACAAACCTTGAACATTTTATTCAAATCGAACACCAAAGGGTGCTATGAATGCAAAAGAAATGGGCGTGGAGGATGGGTTTCATAATGATTATTTAGAAACGGCTCAATAAGGGGCGCCACCAGTGCCAAACATTTGCATGGACCTGGTGCAAATTCAGCTATTATAAACGTATTACTTATTGTTATTCCTGTACATTTACTGTGGTCTCAAGAAAACAATCTTTGTTAGGTTGAACTTTGGAAACGATGCTTTGCGGCTGTGTGTATTTCTTGTAATATGTTTTCATTTTTACCAAACATTTCAATTCAACTATTCTGCTTATTTCAGCCAAATTAAAGAAATATTAAGCACCCCCGTCCCCGCTCCACCTACCTCTTGTGTCTCCTAATAGCAGCCCTTGGGACGGCTTTGGCCACATTTAACATAGAATATAAATCCACTGAGCTATTTAACAAGACGCTGCTTTATGGCGCTGTGCAAACCTCAAACTACTTTTATGGATTATATGAAGAATATGTCATTGTTGGTTTATTTGATTGATTCTTACATTTATACATTAGAGCTCCGAGCTCCCCTGTTTGGTTTCAGGGATTAATTCATCATCTGTAATTTGACAATGATATGACTCTCTAAAGCCAGACTCTGCATCTGACAGTAAAACAGCGGATTCCTCTTAATTGGAGAAATTGGAAAATTGTTTATATACTGGGTTTATATGTGCACATGCATGTTTGTGTTGGTATCTATACAGCACTGGCCATTTGAGTAGCCCATGAGTTGTCCACATGTGCTTTTGGATAAATTGGTACCAAACTTAATCAGAACCAATGACCTCGGCCCCCCACCCTACAGCCCAATTTTGGCTTCATGGGTGCGTTTATGGCCTCAAACTCAGGTATATATATTTATGATGGCAGTAAAGTGGGCTGCTGTAGTTAATCTCCTAATGACGTCTCCTTTCCTCCGCCACCAGTGAGTCTGGGTTCGGGCCACAGGGACCGATCGCCCGAGACAGGATTGGGGGTTAGGGGGGGCGGGGGCTTGTTTTAGGGATGCAAATCCTGGAGAGCAGGGCTTAAACCGGGTCTGTGGCTGAGAGTGAGGTTCGAGATGTGGCCTTGCTTTTTCTGTGTAGTGTGAAGTGCAAAATGACATGCATGTGACATGGCGTATTCTAGAGGCGTGAGATCCAGTGCAAGCGAGAGTGCCAGGGGGAGATTTCACTAATGGGAAACAAATGGGCCACACTTCTCAGCTCTTGTCACTTTCTATCTGTGAGGCGGCTTTTTTATGCCATTAATTTGCAATGATGCTTTGCATACACCTTTTATATTGCTTATTTAAATAATATTCACTTGTCAAACCATGCATTCTGCCTTTGCATACATGCATGTGCACAGCTGTAAGTGTGCTATCATTGGCAGGCAAAGCAGGATCAGCCTGCTCTCACTCCCAACTTGTCCCAATATATATACACATTATATACATTGCATTGGAGGTGGAGGGGTCAAACAAACAACAAGATCTCCAACAACGAAAATTAGCATTTGTCAAAAGCAACTCGCGGTACAGTGCATTCTAAAAATAGCTTGCACATCATTATACATGTGGGTATAAATGTGAATTTATGCTGCAAAACAACTGTCCTAGTGAGTCGTATTTTGCTGCCTGTATAAACGCCACATTTTGACGTTTTTGAGGGGAGACCAGTCTGCATACAAACCCCGGACTTTGGCTCAAGACACAGGTGTTTGTGTTCCGTGTGAAACCAGAATCAATGTTATTATTTGGAGTCCACCTGCATAAAAGCATCCAGAAGTTAAGTGTGAAATTACTTGTTTTCACGCCAAACCCTGTTCTTTTTTCTTAACCGTAATCAAGTGGTTTTGTGTCTTCTGAGGTTTATCTGGAAAATCCACAATGCATGTAAAAAGCTGAATTTGAAACAGCGTCCCTGAACGGCGCTAAAGCGTTCCTTGTGTGCCCGTATCTGATGGTGAGGGGCACTGGCCACAAGCGTCGGCATCAGACACGCTGGAGTGAGAAAGTGTTGGCATGACTCCATAATGAGGGGCGCCTGCTACTGTATGTAACTTTACGCAGAGATACAGTATGATCTGCCGCTCTGTGACACCACTGCACACCAAGCAGAACAGTTACCGCCCTTTTCCTCTTTCTGTCTCCACTGTCCATCTTCCCTCCTCCTTCCTCTCTCCTCTCCTGGTTGCAGTTGTATTTGTGCGCCTTGGGAAGATTACAAAGAGGTGCTTTGTGAGGGGATGCAGCTGCTGAAATTCGACTAGATCCAGCTGAAGAGAGAAGGGAGCAGGTGGGTCAACAACGCCACCCTGCCGTTCCCAGAATATCAGGCTGCAGAGCTGTGCCTCCCTCCCCCACCCCCACACGCACACACACATGCACACACATCCTCAGAGCACCCCTACCCCACCCCAGCATGCACACAAACAAACATTATACCATGTCAAAATACAAACACGGTAACACCCACAAAACAGCAATACAGCAATATGCACATGTCAAAGGACTGCCTCACTGCCCACTCAAACAAGTGTGCATCACTGGAATCATTCATACGGTGGGAGAATGTTGGCAGAAAGTTAGGAAAGCAACACAAATAATTACAACAACACACAAGCATAGCCCTGAGTGTTGCCTCACTAAGGCCTTATGCCGATGCTAAGTTGTGGCTTTTTATGATTTCATAAACAGCAGTTATAACAAGGGCAGAAAGCAGAGGAAGATCCTGTCAGCTTTGTGAAGTTCAGATGTTAACAGGTCAGGGTGCTGCCAAAATGTTGGATTTCTGCATCGCAATGGGGACATTGGTAAGATGACCCTCATCCGGCTTTGTGCAGCTCAAAGAGAGGTGGTAGGAGATGGAGAGAGAAAAGGAATGAAAGAGAGGAGAGGAAATCCTGCAAGCGAGTGTTCTTGTTCTTGTTGAGGCGGATCAGATGTCGTGCCATCCCCTCTGCAGGGGACACCATGCTGGACCAAGGTGACATAAAATGCACAGATAGAGATTTTTTTATTGTTATGTGGAGCTCAAACTGTAGTCACACTGAAATGACACTGAAGTTTAAAAAAGGAAGAAAAACAATGCTCCCTCTTTGCTTTATCGTCTCCATCTTCACCCTTAATCAGCTCCAGCTCCAGACAAGCTGCCTTTTTCAATCTCTGTGGAAACACCAACCAAAATATGGATGAATTTTTGTATTAACTTTGCATATGTTTTCTCCCTGCCGTCATGTTCCATAAACAAGCTTTTTGATAATCATAAAAGCAATATGCTAATGAGATGCGAAGGAGTTGGACAGTACGGAAAGCTGTGGGCTTTGTGAACTATTCTTCAGCTTTATAAAATATGTTTCTTCCACTGAAGCCTCTCTGTGTACTTAATGAGAGTTTTGACGCACATCGCTCCCACCCCCACACTTCGTGTACCCTTCCCCCCCTTTCGCTTGAGCAATAATTCATCCACATTGATAATACGTCCTTCTGTCCTGCCCTGAAAATGCTTAAATGTCATTTCATACAAACTATGCCCCACAGGGCTGTACCCTGAAAGAGCCCACTGTCCCACACACTTAGTATTCCTGTCACTCGCAGACATCACCATCACTAGTTAACAGGCCTGCGAGCACACTGACCAGCAATCGCTGAACGTACAGTATGCAGCTAACTTAGTAAACTTACTCAAGCACTGTGCATAAGTACAATTTTTAGGTATTTGTACTTTACTTGAGTATTTCCATTGTGTGTAACTTTATACTTCTGATGCATTTTGAGGCAAATATTGTAATATTTACTCTATGATATTTAGCTGCGAGCTTTAGTTACTTTTCAGGTCAATATCTAACATGAAAAAGTAAAGTTTTAAATTCAGGACTTTTACTTGAAGTGGAATATTTTCGCAGTGTGGTATTAATACTTAAGGGATCTAAACAGTATGTTTTTTTCTTTTTGTCGAGCAAAAACCTGCAACATTTATCTGTATTTTACCAGGAACATTTACTCATAATTCCTCTGATATTTCTTTGTGTGTCTGCATGTGTTTTCTTCTCTCTCTGAAGACAATCAGCTTCAAAATGCATCTCTCTCTTCTTGACTCTGTTGCCCTTTGATGGCAAAGCATATGTTCATTTTCACTCTGCAACTTCTCCATCTAGCTGAGTGTAAAAAAAATAAAAAATAAAAAAGGACTTCCACTGGCAATATATCATCCAGTTGTCATTTCTTCCATCATTTCTGAATGACTTCAATTCTTTTCATGGGTCAGTGGTCGTACGCCATTCATGTGGCTGCAGCCATGTTGAGACACTGAGTTCAGTGACTTGGTATCAGTTCCATCACGGCGCTGTCACTCGCACCCCGCGGCCTTCTCTCAGACAGACCCGTCGTCACTCGCAGCAGTCGGGAAAGCGCGGCTCCCACTCTTCATGCTGCTGCTCCAGGTTATTGTTCATTTTCTTATCAGTCACCCCGGTTCATGTGATATAGTAGAAACAACACATTCTGGGCTCTGCACTTGCTCAGATTACAGTGTGTGTGGAAGTGTGAGAGAGATCATCATTAGAAGGTGGATCTCTGAAAATGCAGACTTCCAGCCATCTGGAGCTCCATCTCTCCACATGTTTTAGAGTGTGGGAAGCTGCAAGAACATGTCACTGGTCTAAAATCACTAAATATTTCATCAACTCTGTGTTCACTCGTGGGTGTGTGGAAGTTATTGTTTGAGTGGTTTTCCTTTTTTTCTTGTGGCCAATTACTCTCCCATCTCTGTCATTCAAGTTCATTTACATCAGTTCATTTGTCATGTTAAATTAGTCTCTGCGTGCTGCGTCCAACCCCTGATTCTGAAGTTGATTTAGTGTTGATATAACGCTGATTACATAGTGTTGTGTCATCTTAACCGACTCTGGGCAAATGCAGAAGATGTGCCCACATCTCACCTCTCCCTCATATCTTGTGCTGTCAGAGTAATGGTCTCCACATTGCCGAGCGAAGCGTCATGCCTGATTGCCGCCATTCTCACATCTGCTTCCTGGAACAGCGGCGGGGAAGTCTCCAAAGAGCTCCCAGCGGAGTGCGGGGCATGTGTGCTCACATATGAGGCGAGAGTTTGAGACGGGGGCTTGCCGGCGTGGTTTATTTTCAAAGGGTAGTGCTGAGGATGTGTTGAGAGGTTGAGGAGTTGAGAGAGCTCTCGGCGCTCTGGTTTGGGTTTCACCTCCCTGGGACACAGCTGGGGGGTTGGGGTTAGGAGCCCGGGGAGGGGGTCCATGAGGATTTTGTGTTTAGACAACAGCACAAACAAGGCAGAATATGATTTTCTGTGTATGAGCGTGTGTGAGAGAGAAAGTGTACAACCTTGTAAATATTTTTAGGTTCCCATTATATTTACAGGAAATGGTTACCTAACTCTTGTTCATCTTTTTTTGTCACTTATACTTAAGTGTTGTGTGTAGGGGGGGAAAACATGCAAAAAACCAAACTGAACTCCAGCAGAACAGGGAAGTAAACCATTTATGCCTGTGCCAGCTAACTGTCATATCAGCACCATTCATTTCCCTATTTCTCAGCAGCCACAGTAACATGTGTAATGATAGGCAATGCTCCAAGTGGGCCACTTTGCATTTTTTTAAAAAGGCCCAGGACACATGAAAGATGCAGAGCTGAACTGAACTTATTTGGTTATTCAAAGCTACCACTCTCTCTTTTCTGACCTACACATACAGCATGTTTTCCAGCTGCCACGGCAAACTGGGAAGTTTTGCATGCAAAATAAGATGCAAAAGTGAAAATTTGCATCGGCGGGACAGTTTTCAGCTGAGGTCAGCAGAGGAGCCAAAGCTTACTTGGACACTCTTGGGCCATTTAAAGTGCTTCATGTCCAACTGACTGCTCAGAGTAACTCTTTGCAACTGAAGCATGTCCTCACTGAGTGGAAGAGGAACATGTACGTAAAACTGAACTCTCTATAGATATAGATATATCAGATGGAAGTTGTGCGTCTGAGCTAGGAAGTGATAGCAAGCAGAGCAACTTGCTGACTATAACGAGTGATAAAGGGTGTGTTTTATTGACTAGTGTCCATGCAAAAAAATGAAAATTGAATAACCATATATTGCGCTTGGCGAAACATTGTGCAAATCCTTATTGAAATGATCAGGAGCCTGCGATATGTTGGAGCCTGTTATTGTTTATCCAGCTGAACCTCCTCTCTATACATAATGCTATCCATCTGAAAGTGTATCTCATGCTCACTAAACACCAGAGTTGGATGCCATCTCTACTCTCTGTGTTGTACTTCTTGTTGCCATCAACACTCTAATCCCTTCTGGTTACAATTACTATTATTCTTTTTCCTCGCTTTAATATCTTAACCATGAAACTCCTCTTTTTACACCCACCTCCTCTGTAAGCAGTGTCAAAGTGTACTGTACATCTAGAATGCAAATAGGAAAGCAGACAGACGGCGTGTCTGGATTTCTTTTTTCCTTCTTTTTTTTTCATTTTTTTTTTCATAATGATTCTTATGACTTCTCTGCATTTGCTGCATTGTGTTGTCTGCCAAACACTGAGGCTGCCCCGGCACTGCTGCTGCTGCTGCTGCTGCTGGTGCTGGTGGTGTTTTTTCGATCAGACTGGTGTGGACCTGGGAAGCAGAGCTGTGCCACAGTGGAATTCAGGTGCCAAGAATATAATTTTCCTTAAGTGCTTACAACTGTAAAAACTAAAGTTGATTCCCTGAGACTGAAAGTAATTACGGGCCATTTAAATAGGAGAAAAAGGCGAAGCAGGACTCAAGAAACATAACGTGGTCTGTCTAATATCTGTTTTATTTGAATGTTTAAACGTTCAACTTGGTAATTTGTATTGGCTGCGTTTGATTCCTCTGGAGGAAATGCCACTGGCTGTGGTTAACCCAAAGATTATAAATTGTGGAAGAAGTATAGGGCTTACATATCAGTGCTAATATAGAAAAGCACCATCTTGAGTGAAATGGACAGTAATATCTAGTCTCTAACATTTACGAATGGCCTAATTATCCTTCCACCTAAAGTTCTGGCTACACATGACTGCACGTCTTTCTATCAGCTCGTCTGAATGGATGTCTGGCTGCTGGTTTGTCTTCACAGAGAGGTAAACTTGGCCAAGGGATGCACCAAGTGTATCTGTTGTGACGCAGCAGTGGGGGGCTTCACCCTGTCTGTGCGAGCGTGACGGTGCACCTGTCAGAGAGGAAGGCCTGGATAATCACTGTAAGCTGGCCGCGCAGTGAACATGTGTGCTGGGGAGACCCTCGGGCCAGGAGGGGGAGGGGGAGGAGGGCACGCCTGACTCAAATTGTTTCAATAAAAAAAACGAGGGATGTGGATGGAGAATTCCCCGGATCATTCCCCCACCTTCCCTCGGCTTTCACCGCTCCTTGGGTCTTCCCCTTCAGCTCACACTCCTCTCATCTTCAGACATCAGAACATTTTGTTTTCATTGTAAAATCACCCGGCGATTGACAGGGTGATTGCATCTTTGGTCATATATGCTGACTCATCTGTTCTGCGAAACCCGCCTTCCTGGGAATATCTGGCCTGCCATTGGCTCCCTCAGGTCTGATAACGTAGAGATTAATTCTCCACTCTCTCTCTCTCTCTCTATCTCTTCCTCCCTGTGTTGAGTCATTCTCTGGGAAAAAGCAAATCAGCACTCCGCAGAGATTCTAGAGAACACACTCTCCGGTTCTGTTGACGAAGGGTGAGGTTCTTCTTCTCCTCACCTCTGGAGGCAGGACCACACAGCGTGTGAAAATCTGGCCCCGCTGACACACCTCGGTTTCCATGCGCAATAAAACATACATACATGTTTTCCCACAACAAATGACTTCACACCACAGTTGAGAGATGCACAATCACTCTGTTGGAGGAATCACTCTGCTGTGTTTGTGCATAACTCTTGGAACAGGTAATAAGTGAACGCGGCCTTCAGTGGCGCAGTCTAAACAGCTGAAGGCAAACAGTTCAGCCGTATTAAAATGTTGTTCACTCAGTCTGCCAAGTCGGAAGAAAGTTTCCAATTAACGTTAGAAGTTGATGAAAGTGTACCTCAGTTTGAACGCCGGTTCATTTCAGCCGTGTGTGTTTTTTGATTTAATGTTAACTCCTGGAAGACTCCTCGCATATATTACATTGGCCGGTCGGCCACAGATTTGATTTAGTAAGCCTCCTCTGCCTTTGCGTGTGTCTGCTATGACTAATTGCATTTGGCCGGCACATCCAAATCCTTCATGTTTGTCTGTAATCATTTGAATTGACCGCTGTGACATCCCTCGAGAAGTCAGATACTCATTTTCATCGCACTAATGCTTTGACATTTTCCACATTGTTCATTTACTTCAGAGTTCTCTTGCTGCCAAAGCATCCTAATCTGTGCTACATGACAAATAAATACCCTTGTGTAATATAATAGATATATAATGATAATGATCTTGCTATATAAAGGCAAAAGATTGTATCTCACCACGCTGAAAAACTAACAACATTTATTCAAAATTGCCTTGATGTCCAGGTAAATGACCTGTAGGCTTGATATTGAAAATGTGGCATAAATCTTGAATTCAAACTTGACCTTTGACCCTTATTTAAAAGTGAAGGTATGCTCTGCTTAACAATATAAACAAATATACTGAATGATGATACATTTTACCTAAATATGATCGAGTGATATATCAGGAAACTGACGTTGCTTTATATTCTAAATAAATTATTGTAGTATTATTTTTTATGCATTCATGTAATTCACATTCACTTAAATAAGTAGGACTAAATGGGGTAAACTAATATTTATATTGAATTAAATACCCTTGCAATATTAATTTGTTTGCTCTTTATTCAGTCTGTATAATATATGTCATTTATGAGTGGAATGACTTAGTGTATGACTTATAATACTAAAAGACACTTTTGCTACTTCATAGCATTCAAAGTCATAAAGGAAGGCAAAAAGTCATTTTTGACTAAAAATAAAGTTTAAAGAAAAGCAGATCAGCTCCTGAGAAGCCAACTTTATAAAAGGCTGCAGAAAGCACCAGACCATCTCAGTTATATTTATGCTTTAAGATAAGATCCAGCTTAAATGAAAACCCCATGACACAATCTGAGAGTGATTAGCATCTTAGCTTTCACCTCAGATCTCCTTTCTCTGCTAGCATGCAGGCCTCAAGTGTAATGGAGCTGGTTAACGGATAAATAGTGATAATGAGGGTAAGATAATATCATTAGATAATGTTTTATGACATGTATTGAGCACCATAAACAGTTGCTGCGTTATTATAGAAGATGGATGTTGGAGAGAAGCAGTGTTTGTGATTTGCCAGCCAAATGAGCTTTTTGTTTATGATGCTCACAACTTAACACCTTCCTTGAAATCTGAAAAATGGGACCTTTTGTGGAGAGTAATCCTTTGCAAAAAGCCATCAAGTGGAGTTTTGGGTCCCAAGGGTAAAGTCACTAACCAATCTTTTCAACAGATCCCTTCTAAACATTGCGAGCTGGGCTGGACATTAAACATGCAGAGAAGTGCCTGCTGTCTGCAGCTTGTCAATGTGCTTCCACTTATCTCCACCACCTCCTCCTTCGTCTTTCTCTCTCTTGTCTTTCTCTCCTCTCTCTCTATCTCTTCTCACCCTCTCTCCCCTCGGGGGGAAAGAGTTTGAAGTGGCGTTTCTTGGGCTTTGTTTCCTAAACGGGGCTGGTTTTGTTGTGTCTAGTGTCTGGGCTTTGGCAGGGCCTGGATGCTGAGCTGAAACCTAATCTGACACTGCGCTCGCCACACCGCAAGAGGTGGTTTTTGGGATCCTCTTAGTGGCTGCTGGCCGCTTTATTCTGGACTCTCCAGGCTCCCTATTGAGGGCAATGACTTCCCATCATGGGATAATGGTTTGTTGCCTTCCACCAACCCCTTTGGTCTAACTGTTTGTCAAATATAGCTTACTCATATTTATGCTCAAAACGCACACACCCTGCAGGCTTTAAAGGCCCTGAAAACCTATTTCCTCAATAATCCTTTTACTGTGAGTGATGGGGGTCCTGCATTGAGACACAACTTTTTTCCGCCAAAATGAAAACATTTTTATGTTATTTCTCAGAAAAGATGTCTGAGGTATTGTTAGTGGGTGGGTTTCAGTGGGAAAGAGTTGGCGTCCAATCAGGATTAAGTATTATATTAATGAGAATCATTGGTTTTCTGAGTGTTAAGCTTTGTAAACTTTGGGTTGACCTCCGCTTATGTGTTCATAAATATTTGCAAAAAGCTATAGAAACCAGATTTTCAGAGGTTTTATATGTTGTGCTGTAAAGAATATGAGCATTACCAGCTGGAAATTCAAACAAATACTTCCTGTACTTTACTTTAATAAGTGCATCTTCTATGACCCTGTTATGTCCTTGTCAGAGATGCATCAACACGCATTGTCATTTACATTACAATATATATGTGGTCAAATGCATCCTAGACCACCTCAGAAAGTGGTTTGAGTGATCTGATCACAATGCATCTTGGACCCTGTTTACACTCGTGATCCTTCTTCAGATGCAGAACGAGGCTGTGTTGTTACGTATGCCAGTGAAGTCACGTAACAAACACATCTTTTTTTACCCAAACTATGATCTTTTCCTCAAAGCTAGCCAAGTACTGTTGATGCCTAAACCTAACCAACCTTTGACCGTTTCATAATGTTCATATATTAGTTTAAATAGTAGTTCAGGTATGAGGACGTGCTGATTTCCTGCCAGCAATACAGGTGCTAATTAAGGAATCTGTCCTGTGGGTCATGTTAGAGCAGGAACAGCTTATGTGGTCAAATAGGTTGTTTTGTAAAGGAGTATTATAATCACAACAGTGCAAGACACTTAGATAAAACTAAATTTCATTCACTCATTAAAAGCAGCTGTTAGGAGTCTTTTTGTGGTCAGTTAAGTGAACACCAGCTGTGACAAGTTATTCATGTTTTCCTTCAAAGTAAACATACAAACACAGCTTATGGAAGAACTTCTATGGTTCATTTAGGAGCTCATTTTAACACAGTGGCAGCATCCATTTTTTAAAACTACAACCCTCAGCACTGAGTGTACTTCCAGAGTGGATTGAGACATTTCTGTAGATGTTGTAGATGTTACATTTTTCAATCAAATGTCATTCAGGCTGACTTTTACAGCCGGTCGGTGGTGATACTCAGAAAATAGATTTTGGGATGAGGTATCACTTTAACAGCGACTGAAACTGACAAACAGTGCTGTTCTACCCATTACTGCTACTGTAGCTGTATGTGTCGACCTGTTAGGCCTCAACACACACACACACACACACACACACACTCAGTACTGTGGGTCCCCTGGCCTGGCTGGGCTGTGGGTAGCTTGTAACCCAAGTGTTTTATTAGCAACTGGTCCAACACAGCTAATTGCTTCCTGAGGGAGCCGCCTCCCTCCGCTCCGTGACTGATTAACGGCCCACATTATGTGTCTCGACAACCTTGACAATCTTTTTTTTTTTTTTTTCCTTTTTGGTCACAAAACTTTTTATTACCCTGCACTGCCACAAATCTCCAGTGTAAATCTCCCCGCAAACCAATTTTTCATTGTGAAGCAGTTAAAGCGTTGAACCTTTTTTTTTCAGTAATTAATGTTTATTAATATGATTTAATGATTTTTCTAACCAGCGTGTTTTTAATAGTCGTTTACTGGTATACTTCGCTACATCATCATCTCAGTCATCTGTTTTAGCTTTGCAGCCTCTGTATACATATATTTGATATTTTCAAATTATTTAAAAGTTATGTTTTCGACAATAGAGATTAAGAATCTCTCTTATACTTTTTCATTTTTTACACATAAAACCATTTTTAGCTAATGATGACATACTGCTCCATCAAATCCATGTGTCTCATGTCAAAAAACAGCTTCCTTGCATCTTTTAGCGCGTTTTATTTCACCAAAGAAAATGAGATCTGATTCTAATATTCTTTGTCGGGATTTCTTTGTTTGCTGAGTTTTCGTATGACCCATAAATATTAGCGCACTGTGTATGTTTCTTGTTTCACAAACAAATCTGGGTCATTCACATTCAATAGAAGTTGTTTTCTGGTTGTAATCACATTTGTCGCTTATTTCTCTCACAGGGCCTTTTATCTTGCGTCTCTGAATTTAATTATTTTCTCGTTTTAAAACCACTTGTTCAAACCCATTAGTTTCAACAGGTCTTGTCTTGTCTTCTTCTCTGCGTGTGTATCTTCATGCGTGGGACGGCTCTTGTCGCCTACATGCAACACACATGATGTAAGCATATAATATACTGTAACCGACTAAAACCAGGCGTCATCTGGTTTTTGACCTGTTGACTCCCAAAAGGGAAACTGAATATATGATGAGTGGACGTCTGAGTGGGTGGACATCAGCTCTGTGGCTGCTCCCTTCATTTATTTACTTTTCTTTTTTTCTGTGCATATATTTATGTAAAACGTCGCTTTTCATCCTCTTTTAAACTTTGTTCTTGAGGGTTTTTAATTACAAATGCTGAATCTCTGATCATAAAAAGCAGTCGCTGGTTTCCGGACTCTTTTTGTTGCATGCTCTTGTCTCATACGTGGCTTTGATGATGCCATTGGGAGCGATGAGCAGATGGGTTTCAAAAGGCTGCTTTTCCCCAAACAGGATATAGATGATGTGTAGGCCTGGTGCTCTCTGGAGCTGGGATCAAATGGTGTTCTTCCACCCCCCACTGCTCCCTCCGTCTCTGCAGGGTGGGGTCCGGACGCACGGCCTGAGGAAGAGGAGGTCTTCCTCAAGTGTGCTTCAAGGTCACATTGTCACACGTGCTGCATCCTCATCACTTCCTGTGAATAATCTGGTTGCCATTACATCTCCACATCATTTAAGTGTCTCTGATAATCAAGCTGGATCCACATTTTCTCTATGATAGTGTGGTTTGATAGCAGAATCACAGCCGTCACACTTCAAATCAATCTTTCTCTGTCGCTCTGCACCTCATTGTGACCCCAGGATACAGCACTCTTTAATTACTGTCACAGTTGCATATATAATGGCGGATCAGGGCCCTGAAACCATGTTCAGCCAAAGTGCGGTAAAAAGTGCATACTTCTGGTCCGGGCTTGGAAGGACCCCTCCTGTGCCTTTTTCTCAGAAGTTCCGAGCCAACATCAAGTATGGAAATACATTATTGACATGGATTTGATTTGCACCGTTTCTTTTTCACATTTTTCTTCCATAAACGTGTCAGAATCGGGGACATGTGTCTCTTGGTGGACTCATCTCGTGGATCCGTCCTCCGCGGTGCGCTCACATGTGTTTCAGCGTATGAGCAGCTGTTTTTGAACGGAAGACAATGGCACCAGAGCGGGCATCAGACATATGTGAGTCAGCAAGTCAGTTTTTCTTGGACAAGACAAATCGAGTCACAGGTAATAAGTTTAAAAGTAAATAAATATACCGGAAATGCCGGAAGTGAAGCCACGGAAGTACCGAATTCAGTGTTCAGAAATTGTAATTTTATGTAATTTTTTGGGATCAGGCTGCAGAATCCAGACAAGAGAAGGGACAAGATATTAGTAGATAAAGTATTTATGATATTAGTGGCCAATTTATCTGACCTGTTCAAAATTTATGAAAGTTAGTTCAATTTCTGACAGGTCGTTAACTTCCACCTTTCTTCCAACAGTCCAAGTTAAAATGAAATGATTGTCAAAAATCCCTCCAAAATACCATGGGATGACTTCACCATAGTGAAATGTTTCAAAAACTTCTGACATATTGGAGATTTATTTTTTCAGTGATTTGATGGCGAACACTTCTGTTCTGGAAACAGCTGAAAAAAACCTTATCGTCAGTATACCTAGGAAAGTCACATGCATCCTCTCAATGCTGTAGGTCTCCAGTTTGTGGTTGTAAAGCTTAATGAGGCTGTAATTATCCTAAAGGTCACAAGAGGTCAATTTAGACACCAAGGTCAAGTTTTTAAAAAATGCTTTTGCTAACAACATGCACAAAGCCAGTTGTGCTCTATGAATCCACAAAAGTCTCAGATTTATATCCAATTTATCCAAGACTGTTTAGGGACCCAAGTATGTGGAAGTATTTTACCACAGTAAATGAAAACAACACATTTCTGCTGCATGGGATTATAATAAATTAGCATGAAAGTCCCTAAGGGGTTAAAAGAGTTGACTCAAGTCCAAGTCACTGTGTTTCGAGTCCACATCTCTGAGTGGCACTGAGGAGGACGATGGAGCTCAGACAGATTCTTTTGCCCACTGTGGTCGCGACTGAGTGGGCAAAGTGGCTGGAACGTGGTTGATAGAAAGAGGAGGAGGAGGAGGAGTTATTTTCACATTAGCAGAATCACATTTTGAGAAAGATGCAGCATTCCAGGACCTCTTTATTTGATTAGCTGTAATGTCATAAATGCAAGAATGTACTCTGATAAATGGCAAAAGTAGCTGATGAATTAGTTATTCCCGTCAGCAAATACCCACGCTAGCTTGCCCTCCCCATCCTCGTCCCACGGGCCACATTTCCTCAATCTGCAATATGGAGCATAATTATACTAATTTCTCTCAATTGCATTAGCGAGGGCCTGGAGAAAAGAAAGGCTGTCTTTCTAAGCAGGAGCCTTGGCTATGCAGTCAGCCTCCCTGCACCTCAGAGAGCAAGTACAGGGGGAGGCAACATGACCCCTGCTCACCCCCACCCTCCTCTCTCCTCCTTCCTTCCCTCCAGCTCTTGACCCTCTTTTCTCATTCCATATTTTACTCCCACACCAATTGCTTCATCTGATGTGAACTGAGACCCACAGAAAACACAGAAGTGCTTCCGCTTGTAGAATGTGAGAATTTTCTCATTTTTAAAGGTAGAGACATGACTATGCATGTTCTGGCTCATGTTTAAATGACACAAGGGACTCTTAAAGGGAGATAGGAGAGGCTGGATTGCAGCAGGCAAAAACAGCAGCAGGTGAGACAGGTGAGGAGCTGTAGCTCCAGAGATACAGACACATGAAGGTTGACCAGCAAACTGGCAAAGCCTGCAGAGAACTTGAGCCGGCCTCAAATACTCATGCAGGTGATTGCTGAATGACTGCAGGTGTGGAGATGATTGCTGCAGCCTGCCTCACCTGCTCACACAGAAAGGAGGGGGGAGGGGAAAAACAGGTGGAATCCTAACATCCCCTAATGATATATTAACAAACCCCTCTGTAGTAACATTTAGAATATAGATTCAACTAGTAAGTTTGGTGTATCTAAGTGCTACTTAGGTGGAGATATTTGGCTCAGAGTTTTAAATGTATGGATTGTAAAAATCACAAGACAAACATTTTTCATTACTAATAGATATCACTATGAAACTGCCTCAGCCGAATGCAGTTACACAGTATGATAGTAAGATTGTTTTTTGATTATTTGATGAGTTTTTTGAATATATATTAATGTTTAAATATGCAAAGCATGCATTGTCTAAAGCTAATGTTAGGTGGTTTTAAGAGAAATCTCCAGACAGGAAAAGATAAAGTGTGTTTTGGATGTTTTCTTTGACCAGTCTGATGTTGTTTCATGTTATGGAAGCAAAATAGTCCCAAATCAGTTCAATTCAAATTAAAAAACAAGATGAGACTGCAGCCAACAGTGCAACACAGATTGTTTTTACAAACAATGTTTCACTCATGTGGACTAATCATCGGTAGATTATTTTCCTGTCGGACATTTTTTTACTAAATATACATCTTGCATATATGACCCAATAGAATTCCCCCTTCTGTGTTTTCTTCCCAAGTCGAACCAGTCCTGCATGACCAGGTCACATCGCCCTGGCCTGGTGGATGAGGGACTCTGGGGGACTGCAGGGTGCTGGGAGTGGGAACATGGCCTCAGTTATGAAAGACGCCATTGTCCTGTCTGGCTCGCCAACATAGAAAATGAATAAATCAAAGAGGAGAGATCAAGAGAGGAGGGGACGGAGGGAAGGGACGGGGGGCTATCTGACATCTGCATTTTTAAACTGGACATTTAGATCCGGAGGAATGTTGTACGTTGTTATCATCCACCCTCGATTGCCACAATGCTGGAGGACTTTGCATTGAATTATCGCATTACGATCTGACCTCTGATCAGATCTGCACCTCCTCTCTGCTCCTGCAGTCTGCACTCACATATACAAATATCTCCAATCACTGTTGGTATCACAGCAGGCCTGGTAACACATCCTTACTATATGTTTAGTTGCCTTCAGTCACGTGGCACCAACAGCTATTTTTACTTCCACATCGAGTGAAGCACACACATCTCAATTTGTGTTCATTTGATTCAGGAATTTGCTTTCAAATTTCTTCCCTCAAACAGCACTTGTCATTGATGTATTATAATTTAGTTTAGGTTGGATTTACAGTAAATCTGGTTTACACATTAGTGCACCAAACTAATTGGATAAAACGGACGACTTTAGAGTCATGGTCAAATCATAAAAGTTTATCATTGACTGGAATTTGATTCAAGTCTCAGGCCAATCCCAATACACCCATTGCCCTCATGCCCTACCCCGCCGTTTGGTGAGTGCATGCATCCCAATACTTGTTGTGATATGACCCTCCAAATCTTTATGGGCAACACTGAAAAGTGAATGTTATGACAAATGCCTGTGGCAAGACGCACAAGCAAAAAAAAGAAAAGACAAATAACTTTTGATACATGGAGATTTTGAGCCATGCTGGCTATAACCTGTTGACAAGTTTTTAATATTCGTTTTTCAGACGAGAACCATTTCGATTCTCAATATGAGGTAATTATATCCAAATAACGGCTGATTCAGAGGTTGGCTGCAACATTTTTGGAGATGAGAGTCGCTGGCAAAGTCAAACCAATCATCAAACCGTCATCTTATGATACTGCTGCTGATATTCTGGACACAAACTTGTCACGTCCTACTGATGAGGTATCAGGGTCTTAAAGGGGGTTCCCATTTCATAAGGGACTACTTGCGACTTTCGTTTTTGTTTCTTTTGGAAGATGCAGTAATGTCTCATCCTTATTGCATCATCTTTCTTATTCTATCACATATTCTGAGCCATTCGGGGGACACTTTGGTCGACCTGTCAGTCAGTGAACCAGCCGCTGCCTGAGCTCTGCTGTCCTGCAGCCGGTGCAGACTGGTTTACTGGTGGATCCCAGTAACAGCAAGACAGCAGCTGGCTCTCTGATTCAGTTCGACACAGTGGCACTTTGCTGCTGCCTCCCATCCCAGGTGTGTGTGTCTAAGTGTGTGTGTGTGTCTGTGCATAAATGTTGTCAGCACAATGGCCGCCCTGTGTGACCCTGTGCATCTGTGTCTGCCCGGACAAGCTCTACTGTCCTGCTCGCCGCTGGGTCCTCTCTTCAGCGCTGACAGCACGCTACAGGTGCCCAACACATCTGGCACTTCGCACAACCAACACATCTGTTGAGGCAATGATAAGTTAAATGAAGTTATGTCTCAAAGGAATACACTAACAACATCAGCAGGAACATAACACATTGCCTTCAGTTGCTACTTTGAGAAGTGAGAGAAGTTATTTTCTTTGCGAGGCCACAAACGCGTTCATTATTTGACCAGGCCACAAGTTCATGACCAGACCTCTAGTCGTTAATGAAAGTCTGTGTCTGGGGCGGGATTCTGAACAGTCATCACACTGTTTTTTCATCTAACACCCCCCCCAACATCTTTCAGTACCAAACACATCCTGCACATAATCGATGCTCTGTCCCACAGCAACCTCTGTTTGCAAACTCTGGACAAGCAAAAAAAAAGTTTGGTTGAAAGGAACCATTTAGAGATGTTTTTGTAAGCTAAAAGAACATTTGCAATTCATTTGGTAACTTATGAAACACAGAGCCACCATGCAGTTGTTGCATCTGAACCCAGTGTAGCTGCAAATTGAAACATAAGACGTTTACTGAGCAGAAGGAGGAAAAAACTCCACTCCAGCTATGCACTAAGCTACGCAAATAAATCATGCAAGTTGGTCTGAGTTTTTCTGGCAAACAAAACAACAGTTAGTTCATCAGGCACAGTTTATCCTTCTGGTGTAAGGTGTGCAAACGCAGGGCAAGGGTTAACTAGTTAACAGGTTTTACTTCCTCATTCACCTGACAGGATATTTGCATGTGCATCTAAGGAGGAAGCAGTGTCTGTTCCACCTGTCATTCTGATCCGTCAGCGACGTTTCTGGCATGTTTGAAGTGACATCTCTTCCTCATTAACATGTGAAACTGAGCCTGTGGTGTCTTATTTCATATTTAATCCCGGAAAAACACCTTCAGCAGAAACAGAATCGGCCTGCCTGACTGAGCTGGATTTCCTCCCAGGTTGTTTGTGTGTGTGAGCTGTGTATGTGTGTGTGTGTTATTACAGCTCTAGGTCCAGGAGGTCAGGTCACAGGACATGACAGTTGGCCGGTTGAGAGCAGCCTCTAGGCTAGTGTAAGTCCCCTCCACCCCCCGCCTACCTCTCTTTCTCGCTGGGTGGCCCGTGTTTACGAGCTCCAGGAGCAGGTCATCACTGTGCTGAGAACACGGCTGCTGCAGGGGGACTGTTTCTGGGTCAGCCCCGGAGCAGCAACCAGGAATTTTTGTGTGTATGTGTGTGTGTCTACACGTAGTTGCATGCTCGCTTGTGTGTGCGTTGATTCGGACTTCCTGTGTGCAGCGGTGCGGGGGAGCGGAGATGGGGGTGAGATGACCTTCGACCCCGACCACATGTCCTGGTCCGTCGGCCGATCACCCACACTTCCGCCTGCAGGGCCTCTCTGCTCCTCTCTGCGGGCCTGAGAAATCTCCCGGCTCATCAGCGCCGTCACGTTGCAACATCATCGCCATCATCATTCTAATGTTTGTCGTTTGCATTGTTGCACAGTTATATTTGGCTTTCTTTTGAGTTCGGAAGCACTCTAGAGAAGGTGTGAGCCAAAAGGTTTGTGCCTGACAAATTCTGGACTAAAAAAGGAATTTTAGAAAATCTCAGTTGAGGCTAAAAGATTTATATTTGTGAGTGTGAAGCAACACTTTTTCTCCAAACTGACAAAACTCCTATAAACCAACCAAGTGTAGGTGAGACTATATTATTCCCTCGTATTATCACACTATCTCAATATAGTTTCACTCAATTAATAATAGACAAATATAAATCAAGTTTTTATATTTCATATCAGGATACATAGCTTCAGGCTGTATACAGAATGGACAAGGTGTCTTCTCTTCCAGTGTTCCCGCTGTACAAAATTGAAGCCAAAATAGCCCAGATGCGGACGCCGCCATCTTGTGCTGGTCACCTCATTTGGAACCAGCCCACACAGTAGTGATTGGCTGTTTGTACACCTGCCCAGTTGAGAGTCCATTAAAACCATCAAAAGACGTTAAATCCTGGTTTTATCAAGAAGACCCTCAACAAGCGCTGGGTTGTCCGTAAAACCGTCACATCGACAATTTTAATATATTTTTATGAGCACTGAGTTAATTGCTGCTAGATTATTATCATAATTCTCACAGTAAACAACGGAATAAAAGCAGAATTTCATCAAAATAAATATTTCTATACATGATGAAAATGATAGCCTATACATAAATACACACATGCACCTATACAATTGTACTACTAGGCTGTGTTTGTATTTAATAGCAGGAGGTCTAACTTCCATTAGCTGTCTCTCTGTCATGGAATCAGGTGCGACCACACGGTCAAAACTGTAACCAAACCTGTGACTTGCACTCTGTATATTATACTGTGATTTGAATGATGGAGTAAAGTCAAACTAAACACAAGTCAAAACAAACACCAGGGATATACTAATTACACAGTATAATTCACGTTTTCTTGGCAACGTTTCTGACTCTGTGCAGCCATTTTTAAAAAGACAATGTACACAATCCACCATGCGTTCCTTTATCACTGGTGACCTTTTAACCTCCAGCTTCCCTGGGAACGTCATCATTCCTGTCCTCTCACTCACAGGGCAGTAGTCACCAGCCCAGAGCAAACCCACCACAAGGCTTTCATTGACGAGGCCTAATGAGAAGACTATGGTACGGTATTGCGAACCGGTATTGCTTCCTTTACTCCGCTTCTTATCAGCCCATGAATCAAAAATTATTCAATTATCTGGATCTCCTCTTCCCGAAGATTATGTCCACTCCTGGTAGCACACACTACTCCACTAATGTTGTTAAATACAGTTAAATTATATAATCACAGAGGCTGCCATTAGTGCAGTATGCCTGTCGATAAAGGGGCCAGTATGTTTGTTGGCAGAAGTCGCTCTCCTCCAGGATCCCAATTCCTGTAATTAAATGTAAGGGTCTGCGTTTTTGTTTATTGGATTTATTTTGACTGATTAGCCCTGCCATTGACTGATGGGTAGGACAGAGGTGGTGGTGTGTTGGTGCAGACAGAGAGGGGTCTGCAATAATGTGTGTGCATGCTATCCTGCTGCTGTTATTTTCCCATAATAAACAATAATGAAAGTCAAAGGTCAATAAACACAAGGCCTCACTTCACCTTAAGCGACTGCATTTTAAAAACACAACAAACTCCGAAGTTGCTTTTATGCCTAAATCAGTGCTGCATATGAGCAAAGCCAGCATGAGTCTGGTGTGTGAGTGTTAGTGTTTGCAGTGGCATCGGCTGTGTTTATTTGGTCAGGGGTGTCAGACAGATTAGCCGGTGTGTTACAGGTGCTATAAAAGTTGTTGCTTTGGACACGGCTCATGAACAGTGTAATGACTCCAGGCTCATGTTAATCTCACTCCTCCTGGCTCCGGTTTGAGGAGCTGGCCTGTTTAGCTGCCGGGCTGGGCTCAGGGCTAACAGGCAAACACAGCGTTCCAGCATTACGCCTACTGGCAGAGGCCGGGAAGCAGGCCAGGGAAGGAGAGAGGGAAGGATAGAAGAAAGGAAGAAAGGGCAGAATGCATTTGTCACCACAGAGGGGCTGATTTTTTATCAAACACTATCAATTTATAATAACTTTCCCTCCTTTTTTATCTCCTCTCCTGATGTTTATGTACAGATGTAGATGGCTGCAGATAAGAAGAGAGGAGAGATTTAGTGTGGAGCCGAGAGAAACACAGGAACACGCAGGAGTGAAGAGAGAGGGAAAAAAGAATGATGGACTCAGTCCTTCAGTATGATTTGTTTTATTGGCCTTAGGGGGGGAAAGGAAGAGAACATTTCTGCTGGATAGGGGGAACCACATGGTCTGCAGTTTATTTGTGGATGATCCTCAACTCTTTGAAAGAGCACCATGAGTCACAGATCTCTGTCTCTAACTGTCACACCAGTTCACTTTTGTTTTTGCCCCGACCTGCCACTTCTCCTTACTCGCAGGATCAGTCTGTGCTCCTGTCTGTTACCAATCTCCTGCCCATTCTTAGCTCTTTATTCCCGTTTCAATAACCTTAATGAAGTATAACATGATGAGAGCATATGAAAAACCTGTACTGGCTCCGTTTGGAGAACCGCCAAGCTGTCAGACATGGTTCTCCTATGAGGTAGTGTGTTGGCCCAGCCAGCAGACAGACTGAAAACTCAGGTGTAGTTTAGAATTGCAGTGTTTACGAGGCACAACTCTGGTGTAATTCAAGTAATTGTTTATTACATGCCTCAACCCATGTTATAAGTAATTACTTTCGGGTGCCCTAGCCCTGTAAATTTCAGGTTTGTTTCCTGTCTGGGTGCCTAACACCACATTTAAGCTCCTCCTTCCAAAATGTATATATTTTACTACACCTTGTGAATGATATTACATATAATTATGGTTTTTCTGTGAGCGGTGCAGTTGTAAAATACATGCATATGCTATTAAGGATCATTAGAGCTTTGATGGCGCAGAGCTATTCCTCAGTGACACTCCATCGGCTGCGCCCATAAAACACTCCGTGCCGAGCCAGTGGGGGAGGATTTTAAGTGTGGCACGGTGCTCTAATAGCCACTTCCTTAATCAGATGGCTGGACAAATTGTAATCATTAGCACTGTAGTGAGCAACGTGCATGACATCGGTCTGGAAACTCATTAGAGTGAGTTAGCTGGAGTTGGGAGTGAGTGGAGGAGGAAGAGAGGAGGAGGAGGTTGCTGTCACACACTCACCTGGGTCTGTTTGCAATCAGGCAGCTGAAGCAGTTCAATTAGGGCCTCGCTGAGCGCTGCACCAGCTTGCACCAGCAATGCCTTGCGTCATCTCCAACCACACATGGATGCAAGCGCTCCTCCAACACAAGTTATGTGCGCACACACAGGCAGACGTGTGCACAGTAACCCACACAAACTGTGATTACAGTTACAACAATCACACATGCGCACACGTCCTCAGCGGGGCGCAGATACTGCTCACACTCTGATTCACTCTGTAGCTCTGTTGTCCTTCTGTGCCATGTGAAGCTCCTCACTGGCTGCAACAAAAGGCAGCGAGCTGTCGAGGCAGTGATACCTGCGAATCCTTTGGCTCAGCTCCGGTTTGTAGCTCTGCCGCTTTATTGTGGTGAATCATTCTTGAAATTTTGGGCCAGTTTGTCATCTAGTACTGTTTAATGTTTATGAAATAATAAATAGGCCGTGGTGTCCCTTAATACAATTGAATTAACCACTCTTAGAATGCAATAGTTGAATATAGTGAAATATATTCAATTGAAAAAAATATTATTTTAATTTCAGCGGGTAAAGATTTGTTTTTTTTGTAAATTTACACCCATTTTTAAATCAAGGTTGATAATAATAAAAAACAGAGAAAAAGACTTCTATTGCAAATAATGAATTATGTTCAAAATAATAACAACAAAATTAAATAGATAATAAACAAATAACAATGTTAACCCCATTTAACAACAAAGCTACAAACTTACCACATAGCAAAGTCTATAAGAAGGGACAATGACAAATGACCACCAATAAAAAAAAACAACTGATATAAATCAATAGAAATTAACATTATCCAAAATGTGTTAAAAAAAAGAAAAAAAAGAAATAAGTAAGTAAATAAATAAATAGGAATTATGATGTACAAATTACATTATATGTATAATGTCTCACTCCTTTGTTGTACATAACAAGTTCTCATAAAACTAATTGGAAAAAGTCAAAATTAGTGTTCAAATGAAAGACACTGTTAATCAAGGCTACACAACATTACATAATGTAATCAAACATCCACATGCAAAAAGATAAATGCAAAATACATTGGCTACAGGACTAAAAGCCCTCAAAATGATTCAATAGATTAAATATAAAATATAATATTAAACTCAACTTAATCTGCAGTTGCCTTAAATTGTCAGTGTCCCTATGGGAGTTCTGCATTGCCGACTGTCACGAATCTTGCAGTGCCGTTTCTTTCCACTAACTGGCAGAGCTCTGGATTGTGGCCCACCCCAAAGCTAGCGGGAGCAGCGCCAGCAGGTCATTCGACTATTATATATGGGCGGGAGCTATTTGGTGACAATTGTGCAGACCCTAAACTATCAGATAGTGATAATGCTAGCGGCCAGTCGGGAGAAAACATGAAATACTAAGACCTTCTTGAGCCTTCCTGCCTTTTATTGAAACTGAGAAACCAAAATGTTATTGAAGTTGAGCTACATAAGCAGGCCTACACATACATCAGCACACCCACAAAAAATAATCTCTCCACACACTAACAAATTTACCAAAGAGACGACCACATATACACACCAATACTGTACACACAGGCGCAAAAGACACATGTGCTCGTCAACACAGCTGCACATGCTTGAGCGAAGCTAGCATCTGTCCCAGAAACATCCGTCAGTGCCTCCACATCTGTGTGCTCCAGCTCAAGCCTTTTGCTCCGGCCCCCCACACCCCGCACACGTTCCCCTCTACTGGGCCTGGCCCCGTGCCACCCTCCCTCACTCGTCCAGCTGAGTGATACATGCGCTAACCTCAGACAGCTATACAGTCCTGTTGCCTATTTAAAGTATTCCTAAAGGGAATGTGATACAGTGGGTTTTATTTGAAATGTCTTCTTTTGATTGAGAGGGAGATGTGGCAACTGCCGAACAGCACTTTTTATGGCCCTAATGTGGAATGTCTTTTCACGGTGACACATGTTCAAAGCTTTTTCCTGCATGCTCACTGAAGCAGCAAATGCCGCCTGGCGACCCCATGCCATGCCTCATCTGTCTCTGACTTTTCTTTGGAACTTCCTCACGGACGGACATCAGTTGAGGCACATCATTGATGTCGGCAGATGAAAGCATCACTTACAGACAGTGACTGACACAACATGTGCAAAGTGCTTAAACTCCCATTTTAGCTTGATTTTATCTTTTATTTCAGAGTCGCTTTGAGATGTTGTTGCTGCTTTAAATCCAAAGACGATGTTGTTGTTTTGGTGTCTTCAGTGACAGCGTCACTCCCCCCT
>CAFUXE010000437.1:427141-478153 GCA_903364295.1 Serranus cabrilla | reverse complement strand
AGAAGCTTTCATCCACTTTGATATCTGCCATGTCTGTCCCTGTCTTTCAACCCTATCAGGTTATAAGTGGTTCTTCTCCTGACCCTCACCAGTGTATTTTGTCCGTCTTTCATCGACCGTAGCTGAGGCATGTGGCAACAAAGCTCTGCTGTGGTCAGATGGCATCTGTCCCTTCAATAATCCTGGCGTTATCGCCACACATCAAAGCGTTAAAGGCTTGCATAATTGAGTTAACGAGTGTGTTTGGGACGTAACCTGATCCTTTATTCCCTGGGTGGACCGCGGTCACAGTGTGTGACCACAGAGAGAGACAGAGAGAGAGAGAGAGAGGGACAGAGTGATAGGGCCCTAAAGCCCTGCAACAACTGTGGGTTCACGCTGTGGGCCTGGCAAGCCGCACAGTGCCCTGGGCCAGTACCAAGCTAATGAAAAAACAACAGTGGGGTAATGCTGGTGTGGAGCTGGGACCGTAGCACTGTGCCCACTGCACAACTGCCCCGGTCAGCACTGGCACTGGCCGCAGAGCCAGTTGTCACGGCCTTAATCCTGCCTGCTGAATGACCTCATCATTGCCTGCCTCCCTCTCTGCAGCTGCTGCCATGGCTTGTTACTGCAGCAGCACCGGAGTGACCTCACCTACAGCACACACACCATCACATGCAAAGTTACGCAGATACACTGGTGCAGAGCTCATAACATGCAAAACCTCAAAGGGTATGTTCACCAAAAACTGCATGAGGACATTTTTATACCAGTGGAGTTAGTTTTATCAGCAGAAATGTCTGTCTGGCTGCACCCCAAAAACAAAGAGGGTCAATGGAATTTTGATGTGTGGCCCAAAGCATTGAAAAAAATGTCTTTTTAAACTTTAAAAGCAATGTGTCTTTCCAGTCCTGCTTCGCCTGGAAAATTAACAGACCTTACTGTGGGCAGTTTTGACTGGAAATACTCTCAGTAAAAGAAATTGCCCAGGGGAAACTGTCCACAGTGAGGCCTGTAGATTGTCCAGAGTAACTACAGATTTCAGATGTAGCTTAATAAATTGAGGTTAACATACAGATATCAGGCTAAACTAATCCTCACTTTTCTCTTCCAGCTAGTTTGGTTCTTTGTTTAATGTTCTAACCAATGTCATCTTTGGTAACTGTGCTCTTATTTTACTAAAATCAAGAAGTCCCAATCTGTGATTGGATTTTCACAACATTCATTCATCTGATTGACCTCACACTTAGCGGTTGTTTCACTGACAACCCAATGAAGTGTAGTGTTGAGAATGAGCTCTTGAGATCACCCATCATCTTCCCACTCTGACCTCAACCATTCAGTGAGCCTTCAATAAGAAACGTTTTTCAAGTCAAGATCAAATGTAATCCTGGAGAAAGTATATTTCCATCAAAGCATGCTTGACGATGCAGTTCCGTTTTATGGGAGCATCATTTTTAGGGAAGCATGCTGAGCATTGCAAAAGGATACAACCAAATCATGGCAGGTGTATTTCTCAAGAGTGAAGTTTTTTGGATCAGCGTGCATGCAGCAATCCCAGAAGAGGCACTGAGCTAGTTCTGATTGGCTGAGTGCTGATCATGTGATAGTGGTTCTATGAAGTTGGTGAGTTTAGATCTGTCCCAGAATGCACTGAGGCAACAGATTCATTCATGTGTTGCTGCATTGTCCTGGGGTCATTTTGTTTAACATTGTTTCAGTCCGTCATCAGTAGCCTTGGTGTGCTGTGTGTAGTTAAAAAAAATGGCATCATCTGTGGTGCTGAAGTAACAGATGGATTTTTAATTGTTGGGTGTTGCATGTTGAGTAATTCATGGGGTGAATGAAATGAACCAGGGTCAATGCCCCCTCTTATAAATGAACAAGTGCTTACTGCCTATAATCATACCACACCATACTGCCGTGCAGAGTTATTGGATTTTTTAAATGTTGGCATTGGATGTAATGTGGCATTTTGCAGAATTCTCCAATATCGACGTTTGTGTATTGCATACAAAACAACAATGCATTGTGGTATTTTCTTCCTTTGTGACTGGGATGTACTGACCCTTTAACTGCACAAACAGTAGCAATTACAGCAAAACATGCACGTATCATGTAAACACGAGGCTCATTTGCATACTGTATACATTAGTATGACCGACGGCTCCATATTGCACTCATATCAAACAAGATCAGACTGTTCTATACATACAGACTAAATTAACAGGCACAAACACAGATGTACATAGTGTTCATGAACATACATCCACACACAGACACACTTGTGTGTGATGAAAATAAAGAGACACTTGCTCTGTTGGCACCTCCTCCAATCACACACGCCGCCTCCACTCCTTCATCCCAGCTGTCACAACTGCAAAAACTCTACAAATACACACACACACACACTCTCGCATATTCACACTCACCCACACACACCACTTTTCCTGCTCACACCTTTTTCACGCTCACCATGGCTCTCTCCAGTTGGTGCTTGTGTGCCCACTCTCTGCCGCAGCTTGTATGTAATGTGTGTGTGTGTGTGTGTGTGTGTGTGTGTGTGTGTGTGTGTGTCATTGACTTTTATTGCCTTGGTTCCAGCTGAGCTCAGACATGTAGTGCCCACCTCTGGTCCTGCAGCATGAGAGAGAAAGTGGACAGTGAGTCATGTTTTATCCTGGCCTCCTTCAAGCTGTGAAAAATTACGGCCACCTAAAACTCAATCTGTTCTGCGTCTGAGAGCAGGGAGAGGATTGAGATGGCAGTGGGCAATTTAGGCACGCCTTTAAGTGAATCTCTGCTTTTTCTCTGCTTTACGCCCCTTTACTTGTCGCTCCAGCTCGATCCGACCATTGCATCTCATGACCGGAGTGTGAAATCCCTCCTGTGCTTACTCTGCATGTTTTGGTGTGTCGGTGCACTCATCGCCAAATGCTTCCTGTTTGACAGCAACACCATGTGTGAGGTCATAAATCTGATCGCTACAGAAACAGAATACAGTGACACTCATGCTTGCAGGAAGCACCCTGGATTAGCGAGGATTTATGCTCGGGCCTTGGATAACACACCCATCACTTGTGAATGCACCCTCTTTCTTAAGATGACAGACTGGCATCATTGCAAGTGGAAACAAAAGTGTCTTGCACCTTAAATCGAATCAAATGCAGAGCAGATTCAAATAAAATTTAACGTAAAGGGCCTATATCCAAATAAATAAGGGGCATGAAATAAGGAGCAGATATTGGGGGAAACTGGGCCCCTGGTAGTGATTATAACACTCGTAGAGTTTTTTCCATCCTGGTACCCTGGCTCAGACTCTCATGTCTGGATCTTTTAAAGGGTCCGGGGAGGGTTGGGCATGTATTATTTTCAACACTTCAGATTAAACCCTGCTACGGCTCTCTGAGGTCTTACTAAGACAGACCCCCTGCTGGGTTACAGCGAAATTAAAAAATGAAAAAAAAAAAAGAAAGAAGTAGTGACTGTGAAAAACAGTATTAAAACAGAGGTGGAAATTGCAAGTGTGACACTGAGATGCTGTGATGACGTCTTTGGAAAGGTAATAATTAACGGTGTCACCTTTTTTTACGATGTAGAGGAAAGAGAAGTTTTTTTAAAAAGTATGATGACAGATTTGAAGTCAGGGCTTGGCTTCATTGGTTTAACACATTAAGATCAAGCGGAATGATCACGCCAAGGTAATTTCAAGGCACCAGAACACATTGTTGTTGCAAAGGCTCAATTCTTTCCATTTTCTGTTGTACTCGTGTTATTATAGAGGTACCACGCTTTTGCATGCACGGTGCAGTGAGGACATTTAGAAATCATATCAAATAAAAATTCAAACCAAAGTTTTAGGAGTTCCTCTTAAAGCAAGAGCAATGAAACTGCTTTGAAAATTTTGCTAAAATTTAAAAATATACGCATGCAAGTTTTCTTCACAAATTCAAGGTGACACGGGGTGAGTCATTGATATACAAATGATCATTTTGGGGGTGAAATGCTCCTTTAATGTGTTATGTGATAATATGACAGTTAAAAGTTCCATAGTGTTATGGAACTAGTTACCTCAAATTGAAGTATTTCAAGTCAAGATAAACATATTTCCAGTTATATTGTAAGTATATACATTATAAATCAATAGAACATGTCCAATGTGACTTTTCTCACACAGTACACTATACCAGCAGCACTCATACCACCCATTTCCCTCTCTCTCTCTCCAACACACACACACACTCTGTTTCTCTCATTTAAGATGCCTCGGGGAGCGAATACGTGCCAGGCAGTACCAGTCCACTGATGTTCGCGCTCGCCAAGGCCTGACAAACAGGGATGCCGGCTGGCAGGACGCCCCCTGCCCCTCCTCGCGACACTCGGCCGCAGGCAGCTGAGAGAGAGCGCGCCAACAGATCAACAGTTGCTGTGACTTCGGTTGAGCGACTGGCCAGGCTGCTGCACGCCACCCAGCCCACGTTCGGGGCACCTGACCCTGGGTAAACTGACAAATGCCTGGCCTTTGGGTGCGCCTGCAGAGTGATGTGACCCTGAGGGCGTTACGACCTCTCTGCGTTGAGTATACACACACTTATGTTCCCAGCCACAATGTTTTCTCAAGCTCCTGACGATGTACATTGCGCTTACAGTCCCCCGCACTTTTCAGACTGCTGGAAGAGCTCGAAGGACTCCCGCACCAAGGAGAGACTGCTGTAATTTGCTGCTAATTAACATGTTGAAATGATGTGATTTGATGCATTCTTCACAGCTGAATCACACAGTTGATTTACGGTGCATGACACTGGAAAAAAAGAGCTTTAATTTGATCACTGCCTTGTTAGTTTAAGCAACCAAAAAGAACTTAATTTGCTTGATTAGGTTTCTCTCAGCTGCCTCCACAGTTTGTATTCATGGACTTTTCTTGTGCTGCCATATATACTTGTTGGCACACAACATATGGTACACAAGTACACATTATAGCCCTGCAATGTACAGTACGCATCAGGCATATTTAACTCATCTTGACAGGGCTGTTAATTTCTCTGAAAATCAGGCACCAATTCCAACTGGTCCCTCCATCCTCGTCCCCTCTTCCCTCCAAAATGCCCAGCTGTTGCCACAGTAGACAGCTGCTTTCGGGGTAGAACGAATCTCAGCTGTCGAGCGGAGTTGTGCAAGGGGGTTGGTGGATTTTGGGGGGTTGTATTCCCTCAAACCAATGACACTCCACTCCCTACTCTGCACTGGGTTTGGGTGGAGTGTGGAAAAATGCTGACAGATAGCAGATTTAGGGACAGAAACCAGAGGCTACAGCTGCCTGCGTGTTTACAACCAGAGCTGCTCAGAACTCTGAACTTGGGAGCTCCGGGGTCAAATAACATCCCCAAAAAGTATATGTAGAATACTTCTACGATATTTGGCAGCTGGTAAATAAAAGAGGAATAGCATATGCATGGTAATTTGATGTTAGATTGAGCTAAACATTTGTATTTACATCAAAAGTTTACCACAAGTAATATTACCACAAAAGAGTCCGTCGCCAAATCAGTAAGAGGTGAACATACTGTCAGATTTGATCCACTGCTCATAAACGGACTCAAACATGACTCAAAGGCTGTTTATTGCTCTGCTGTTTCTTTCTGGATTAGCTTTCAATCTGTTTAACTTGTATATATTAAATGGAGCTGCTTCTATGAGCCTGGTATTATTCACGCTGCACATTGCAAAGGTCAGAGGTAATACAAGCTCACTCCAGTCTCCTGTTGTGGGGAGCAAACGAGGTCTCTGGGCTATGATCTTTGAGAATATTGTAATGAGGCCGGACAGCCTGGCGCTTGATCAGAAAGGCAGTTGTATCAAACACAAATTTCATATTGCATAACAAACTAGATTACAGAGGAGGGGAATAACAGCGTCCCATTACTGGCCACAGAGGATCAGGGTTTAACCAGAATATGCTGCTGTTCTTTGTTGCAAATGTAGACAACATGTGGACCCCGCTGAAGACTGACATCGTCCATGTTATAGAGAGACGTTTGAATTATGTTGTTAATCATAACGGGTGTGGGTGAGAGTCACAGAGAGGACAGGGGCCATGTTTGGGACTGTTAGGCTTTGATTACAAGCAGCTTATTGGTAGAGGCTGGAGGAAGCTGTAGCCTATGCAGAGGCCAACCACTAATGGAAAATACCTACTGTTTATGTATATCACATCAATTATAAAAGTTTATTATAAAACTCACACAACCGAACTAGACACATTTGTTCTTGTTGCCTCCAATATAGTATTTCTTCAGTTGATAAACAGTGACCTAATGAGACTTGTTTCTGATTTAACCCTAATAATTCTACAATAACTACATTGATTTATTTTAGGGGACACAAATCATCAACACGGACTAATCTAAACTCTAATCTGCCGTTGTTCTGTCTGTGGCTTTCTATCTTATATTCGTATATCGCCCTCTTGTGGTGCCTTACTGAAATCACATCACTAGCTCGCTCCACAGGTGGCTGCTCGTTTGTTTTTATTTCCATTTCCGCTATTTTCTTTCCACATCATAATGTGGATCACTAATGCTCAGACTAATATAAATAGATTACTTTTATGGCTTACATTAACCAATTCCACATATGTGGCATTTTATTAATTATATAGGAACGACCGGCGCCTCATATTATATATATATATATGTTTTATAGTCTACATCTACAGCTGCTCCTCATACATGCATGATGCCATCTAAGAAGTGAAAGCCATCACTGATTTAGAGAAATTAAATAGATCGTGTCATCATGACGGATAAGTAGAGGAGGATAAGCATGTAAATGGATAAAATGTTCATTTATGTAGCTTATTGAAACTCACTAATTCCTCTTGTGCATAATCACCATTATTTATTTATTTAACTATATATGTATACATTTTTTATTCATTTAACTATATACATATATATACATTAGATAAATATGAAATACATGAATGTAAATAAAGGAATATATTATTTATTATTATTATTATTATTTTAATGTTTGATTTTTATATTATAACAGCGAGCTATTATTATTATAATTATTTATTATAATGATTTATTATCATGTATTAAACATACATGTAGAAAAAATGATAAATGAGAAGAAAACGCTATTTTTATATCATGAGATAAATGCAGCTGTTTTTAGCATCCTGTGCTCCCTATCGCCCTCACACAGGTCATACCTTGTCAACAGATAAGTCACGTGGTGAAAGTTGGCTCAGTCTCCTCTCTTTATTAATAATGTGAAGCTGGTGGAGGGCTGAGGCTTTTTCTTAACCAGGCGCCTCGGAGCTTTACGCAGTGCAAAGTGCAGCGCCCCTGTGTCCTGATTGTTGTGCGCTCAAGGTGGAGTTTTCTGCCACATCACGTCTAATTGCTGCCGCTACAGCGCGCAGTGCTGAGGCTGTTGTCCTGGAAAGAGCAAGCTGTCAGCAGCAGCAAGCGGCGGAACAACGTCGGAAGCGAGAGAGGTTGTTGATTTTTTTTTTTCCTTTTTCCATTTCGGGACAATTTCACGTGTAGTCTGAGTGGAGAAGCTGTGGAGGAACATGCGTCCAACGCGTAGGTGAAAGAAAAAAAAAATCTGCTAATTTAAGTTCTTCGCAGCAACAACTTTTAAGCCCTCGGGGAGAAATTAAGATTCATTAAAAATTAGTTTTGAGATTTAAAAAAAAAAAAAAAAAATGTCTCGCAAGAAGGCTGCCAAAGGCAAAGCGGCGACTAGCAGCCCGTCTGCAGGCAGTCCCACCGGGAAAGGGACCGGGAAAGCTGCGAAGAGTAGCCCGGGGATTGTTCAGATGAACGGCGTGGTCCATCCCAGCAGACCCTCCATCAGCAACAGCAGCGAGTTTTATGACATCGCTTTCAAGGTAGGCTGCTCAGTGCATGCATGATAACAAACTCACACAAAAGTAGGCTTTAATTTCTATCATTTTACACCAGAATGTATCACAGAATTAGAGACAAATCGACATGAAAGAGGTCATTAAATCTAGAGTAATAGACCATATGGACACTTTTTGGCTTTTATGTCGAGAATGCATGTATAAAAGATAAATACAAGCAGTAAATCTGTTTGTGGTTTACTTTATTGTTTGCCAGTGTCGTTTTCCTGTCCACTGTCGCTCGCTTTACAACCTTTATCCATTAAACAGCAGCGAGCTCCTGACACCAGCTGTGTCAATACACGATCGATAACCTGGAAAGGTGCACACCGCCGTGCAACAGCCAGCAAACACATCACCGTGCAACTGGTTGGGTGATTGCTTGGCCATGCAACACATATTAATAGGGTTTGCATGTGCAGGGAGAGATTTGTGTGCTTTTTTTTTCACCTAACCGTAATGTGAGTAGAGAACTGTCACCTCACCACAACACAAACACAGACTCACACCCACAGATTCTCAGTGTGTACTCCCAACATAGCTTCAAGGGACTTGTGCCACCTACTCTGTGTTTTTGAAGCAGCTGTTTGATGTCAGCGCATGATATCTTTGTGTTGCGCTTTTTGCAGAACAATTTGAGTGATTGTTGCTTTCAATCTACTGTGATCTGTATTTGATTCATTGTTGTTTGTTGTGACTACCAGTTCTACAGTACACACCATCCTTACAGCCAATAAATTAACAGTTGCAGTCTGGGTTGAAGCAAGATATCCTGCTACAGAGCATTTAGTTATGTGATCTAATTAGTGGCAACATCTTCAGGCAGCAACCCAATAATATTCCCTTCAAATTCTCTCTAGATCCAGCTGACATAGTTACATGTTGCAAGGCTGGGTAAAAAAAACCCACCTGTAGCTTTCAGGGTACCTTATTAAACTGTCCTTTGCAGATAATAATATTAGAGGTGCAACTATTGGATTAATCAAAACAGTTATTATCAGTTGGGTATGTTTCTAAGAAAACATACGTTATCTTAAATGTGTATATTCCCTGGTTTCTTTTCTCCATAATAACAATAATAGTAATAGTAATGATTTTTCTTTATTATTATTTGTATAGCCCTGTTCAAGCTAGGAGCACAATTCCTGTTTATGCAGAATGAAAGCGAACACAAGAGAATACAAGCATGCAGTTAAAAGACTGTATACAACAATTTTACATTTATCAAAAAATAGAACAAGTGTACTATTAGAATAAACTGAAAGCAGGTGGTAGCACAGCAGAACTGTATCATCAGACAAATAAGACTCGTTGTGAGTAATTGAGAAGAATTTGAGAACATCAAAATGGGATTTAACCATTTTTTTGGCATTTTATAGACCAAATAACTCCATCAATCGAGAATAATCTACAGATTAATCAACAATGGAAATAACTGTTGGTTGCAGCTGTGTACTGTATCCCTCCTTCTGATTTCATCTTTCCATGTTACAGCATTTACTCTTCCCTCTGATCGCTACTCTGCATTGAGTCAGTCAGGAAATTGATTGCATTTTATTTATAAAAACCTAAGGGCAGAGAGAGCCCAGGTGCCTCCTCCTGCACACTGCACATTTAGCTCATGTAGGGCTGTTTCATGTAGAAGGAATGAGAGAAAAGATGAGGAGATTTTGTTTGTTTTTTTAGAAAAGGGAGCATTGGGAAAAAGAGGGCGAGATTTTCATGCATTTGACACTTTGCCACATTTTGTATCCGACCTCGTTTCATCCCTTCATTCCTCTGTCTCTCACCTCCTCTCTGCTGCCTCTGTGCACCCAAGAGGCGCTTGTGATTTCCAGGGTCTGGGGCATCTCAGTCCCTCAGCTAACCTGATAACTATAATCACATCAATCCTTTAACTGCATCACAGCTTGGAATGGGAAAAACCCAGAAGGAATGAAGCCCGAGTGTTTTGTATGTGGGCACACATGCATGAATGTGCAGTTAAGATGTTTTGATGCATTCACACTCTCACTGAAAGACTGAAAGGACATCCACTGGTGGCCATAATGAGCAGTCACACACTCATTCACTGGCCAGGCACCAGGATAGCAGGACTAATTTAGCTGAATGATTCAAATGTCCTTGTTTTTTTTTTCCTGAGGACAAACAACCAGACACTGATATAAAATTAAACATATGAGCAAAAGCTCCTTCTTTTCACGCTCCTACATGCGTTTTGCTGGTTATTCCAGGTTTGTCCGACAGTTACCTTTATCGATCAGTCAGACAGTCTGAAGTTTTATCCCTCACACCTGTGGTTGAACATTTTTGTGCTTCTTAGTTTCGCCCTCCAGGCGTTCCTGTCTGAGTTCTTCCCTCCTGTATTCCTGTGCAGGTGATGCTGGTCGGAGACTCTGGTGTGGGGAAAACGTGTCTACTGGTTCGTTTTAAAGACGGAGCTTTCCTGGCTGGCAGCTTCATCTCCACTGTTGGCATTGACTTCAGGGTGAGTTTAAATCAATGCAACTAAAAACAAAACAAGCAAAAACCAAGAAATCACCCACATGCATGCTAACACCCTGTCAGGTTTAGTACCTTTCTGCAGAATGGGGCCATACGTACTAATGGGATCTTTATATGTCCCACAGCTATGAGTAGTTCCTGTGTTATAAATCTCACAAGATAGGATATTGATTTCTTAAATTAGTTTGACATGCTTTCGTTTTTTAGTCTCCCTGGTTGGTAATCGTCTCCCGTGTGCCAGTTTTGTGATCCCACATGGGCAGCCGGGAAAGAACGTGTCCATCTTTTCTAATGATCAAACTCAGGTGTCCAAGAGACTGAGACAAGTGACCCCTCAGAGCCAAACTGTGACCCAGGGCAGCACAAACACAGCCTCCCCCTGAGGCTCTACAGTGACCTCATGTCAGCTACAGTAACATCCCTGGGTGTTTGCTGAACTTTTCAATCACTGCTTTTCTGGCCTATTGTGTGTAATAGCCTATTTTTACCTCTCGGCCATTGTTTTTTTCCTGACAGATTATGTTTCTCTGACTGGGCTCCAGCAAATCCTACTTTTTTTTGGTTATTTCTTGGTTATTTTGGTATTTGTTTTTTCGACCAGAGACTTTTCACCTCTGGTCGATGTCTCACTTGGCCCAGGCAACCAGTCTAATCAAGCTGGAAGTGGGCTTTACTACTTTCCAACTTTTCTCCTGTTTTCGTGCTGGTATATTTGGCTTTTCTTGCCCGATGAGCTTTACTAACGTGATGTGAAGCAGCCACGACTATAGCAATGCATCTTGGCTTGATTGGAGCCTTCCTGCTTTAACTAACCTGCGAGGTCATTTTAAAGTACCATACTTCCTCCATCACTCTTTCTGCTCAATGGAAACTCTTAATGTAAGTTTATTTTCACTTGTCTCTCCACCTATCATGGTAAATTAACAAATTCTTCAATGCTGTTAAAGTTCTGAAGTAAACACATTACATAAAGTGTAAGTGCAACATTAGATCCTTTATTCTCTTGGGAGGCATCCTCACATGAGCTGCCACTGTGTGTGTGTGTGTGTGTGTGTTAAACTAAAGTAACCAACCATTGTATAGCCCTGTGAGTGGGTTGGATGAGTTTGTGGGTGGATGAGCAGTTGATTTATTTACTTATGTAACGTCTCTTATAACACTGTCTGTAGTCCTGATGTACATTTAGGCCTATCTAAGCAAAGCAGAGGCCTTCATCAGCTATATCTGCCTGCTGCGTTTACTACTAATGGAAGAAGAAGTACAAAACCCATAAAGTTTGGTGCTTAGTCTGCTCCTTTATCATATTGACTTATTGTTTAATTGCAGCGTGGCACAGAGCTGCGTGTCATAAATAAAATCACTATCACCCCCTTTCTCTTCTGCATGGTTTCAGGTTGAATGGTGGTGTTCACCAAGTGCAGAATGAACCAAAAAATCCATGTGCACATTCTTAGAACTGTAACAGACAGTTTATGAGTAAATACACGCTACATTGCCCTTTATGTGACTGCACAAGTCTTATAAACAGACAGTTTGAGCCAGTTGAGTAGGAAACATGAAGAGGCTCTGTGTTTGTCTTCCCATGGAGGATGCACAGAGAGAGAGACAGGGAGTGATTGTTATTTTTAGCAGGAGACAGTTTTGATCCCTTTTTAGTTGGTGGGAAAGATGGGCAATTTGCTTCATATGGGGATTTGATCCGGTTCCCACTTCAAAGCTGCAGCGAGATGCGAGATGTTTTCTTCCCTCTCTTGTTTATTGTAGTCTCATCTAGTTTAAGCCTCAGCATGTTCTCAGGATTACAGCGCTGCACTGGTGCCTTGTTAGGCTTAAAATACATGGAATCAGAATAGGAAGTAGAAATCCACACAAATTTCTTTTGATTTATAAAAAAAATCCCCCTATAAAAAGCCATAGATTCATGGGCAGTATCTAATCATATTAACTCTGAAGAGCTCACCTTGATTTAAAATTACTACTTAACCCTTATAGGACAAAGAACTGATTCTATTTGGACATTTGGCACATTTATTGCACACATATAGACCAAATCTGGTTAATTGAATATAATTTTACCTCTGTTTGCTTGCTATTAATCCAACAGAGAAGCAGCTTTGAATTCTGCCCAGTAACAAAGAAATGTGCATAAAAATGGTCATCAGCACACTTTGAAACACAAATATCTAGCATGTCTCGGGTGCTAATTGATGGTCAATGTGACTGGAATCGACCAGAGGACTTGAGATTGTCTTTGTGTTTTATTGTGAAGCTGATAAAGTTCTTGGCCTGAGTGCTGGTTATTTCTTCTTCTTCTTTTGCTTCAATCAGGAGTTCATAGGCGATATGCGGAAGGCGTCATGTGGGTGTAAAGGACTCAAAATACGGCTTTTTGCTCTCTGTGTGAAAATGACCTCTGATCTGTTCTTCAATCTCCAGTTCACTGTTTACATTTCGATGGATATGGATTTGTAACATGCATGGACACACAAGCACACATATCTCATTGCACTTGAATGTCATGGGGAAACTTTCTGTTAGTAGAAGACTCTGTATGAAATGAATCAGGAGCTCTACAGGACTTTGGAAAGTGTAAACAGCAATGACCTATTAAAAGCCTCCTCTAAGCTTGTCTTTTGTATCTAGGTCTGATTCTGCAGAGCACAGATCAACAGATTCAAGTCACACAGCAAAGAAACAAACTTATTAGGGACGGGGGGGTTTCTACATTTAGTTAAATTCATTGTTAATTAGACATGAAGACATTAAATTCATTAAACTTTTAGGCATTTAGAATTGTATTGGACATTTATATGTACTTAGCTGTCATCATAAGTAATGTCAAATCTTTCCAATCTAAAAAATTAGAGGCTAACACCAACAGCTTAATGCTGGTGGTGACAGATTCAAAGCTTTTTGTCATTTCAGAACCCTTTGTTTTGCCCATTGGTCTGACAGGAGAATGGAACCTTAATGCTGTTTTTTGGCTTCTATAATCATCATGAATACACGTTGTGTCATTTAAAAATGTTTCCTTCCTTCTTTCAACAAATCCCATGAAAAGAACAAAACCAGCATTGCATTAATATACGCTCAGCTCATTTATTCATACTGTCTGGGGATATTTTCTTAACTAAACCAAAGTTGGTGGTCAAAGCATATTCACAGCAGCATTACAGTGTATGTGGGATCGAGCCAAATTAAACTACATTGCCCATGTTTAGCATAATGAAGTGCAACAGTGTGGCTCACTGATTTTCTATGTTGTTTATTGTCTACATCTATCATGCTTTCATTTCCCTTCCTTTCTGCCACTTTCCTCTGTGATATGCTGTGGTAAATCGGCATTTTGCTAAAGATAATGTGCAATGTGTTGTTTATTCTTTTAAATATTGTCGCCTAAAGGCAAACACTTTTTTTCTCAACTCAATCCCTCAGCTACAAAGAGCGTCAGGGAAGTTGGTGAATGTATCTTAACTCTAAACATAATGAGTCCCAAATGTTGTTTGCTGAAATACTATTTTGGCAGCTTCAGAGAAGGCTTCTTTCTTGTTTCCTTTGGTTTGAAATGTCTTCATTTTGGAACAAAGCTTGAGAGAGCTATTTCTTTTAGAGTCAGAGCGTTATTGAGAGAGACAAAAGGAGAAGGAAGGAAATCACACCAGGAAGATGCTGATAGAGAGGAAGCCATTCAACAATATCACTCCAATAAGCCCTCCTCATTTCCGATGTGGTGAAAAAACAGCATTTCTTTCTTTGTCCCTCTTTACAATTCACCCCACCTCACGACAGCAAAGAGACGTAATCCTTTAGTCCTTCAGTTGAGGTAAATGCAGTGGTTGGGAGAAGCGGAGCACTTCTCACCTCGACTGAGAGACAAGAGCGCTGCTCCCAGCTGTCAGTTATGTCGGCTGCGCCCCGAGTGACAGACCTCTTATGCAACCAGAGATTTCACCTCCGTGCACCCAGAAATACGTGGCTTGTTTGACTCGGGAAGAGTTTGAATGATGCTTTTAAGGATGGTTTATCAAACTTTGGGCTTTTTAGCCTCACAGGGAGGCAGTTTCAGTGAGTTGTTTGGTGAAACATCTCAACAACTATTTGATGGACATTCCCTGACTTCTCGTTTAGCACCACAGGGTTTTGAGTACAGTCATTTTAAACTAGTTTGATATTATTCCAAACACCAGACCAGGCTGGTATACCAAATTTTAGTATAAGGTGTTGCACTGGAGTCAGCATCCGTTTGAGTGTGAAACATAATGAGAATGAGAGAGTGTAGCAACTCCAGTCTACCTGATCGCCAAGCATCAATAAACAGAAGAAGCAGACTGTGAAGCTCACCACTTTCACCCATAATGTTTCCATATTGGTGCACTTTAAGGTTACTTTGAGATAAAGCCTGTCAGTTGTCTCGTCACCACAGAAACACATCAAGTTTCTAGTAAACAAACAGATGTGTGCAACCTTTCCTCTTCCACCTCTACTAGTTTCCTTCATGGTAACGGCCCAGGCTCAGCGGTAAATTGCACACAGCATTAATGCATTAATCACTTCATAGTGCACTGTGTCCATGTCTTCTCCTGAACAGACACAAAATTGCTAAAAATTTGTCACATATACTAATATTTAAGTCTTAACTGGTTTGAGCTTGTATATGGGACCGAGTTGGCAAAACCAGAGTGAGTTTTGCGTAAATGAAATCAATCAAAAGCCTCTTTTACTTGTCTTCAGTTGTCTGCATCATGTTTGGCTTATTTGTGTCATAGTCTGACTATCTTCTTGGCTGATATCCATTCATTCAGTCCTTCATTGTGACTGTGTCTCAGGTGATGTTCACCGCTCTGCCTTCTTGTTATTGTCAGTTCAAGCAGAAAAACAGCTTTTCTCTTCTCTCTTTGTGTGACTCCGGGGCTTCAGTGTTTGACTGTGTGTGTGAATTTACATGACACCCTCTCTGATTAAGATGCATGACCATCCTTGACCCCAGTGACAGTCCCTCCCCTGCTCCTGCTCGATGTGTGAACAAAATGTGCAATATCTCAACTCATATTGGCGTGTGCTGTGCGCCACCATATTAAAAGTTAGCCAATGAGTTAGTCATAGATAATTTTCCCCCTGAGGATGAACAGGTATCTTTACATTCTGGGGATGTAGTCAGTTATCACAGACCACACTCTGCAGCCCGGGACACATGAGACAGCACAACACTGTCTCCTTCTCCAATGATTTACTCCACGCACTCCATCTGGGAGTGGTCCATAAAATGTCCGTGACAGGTTTAGGAGACATGGATCACACCTGGCATACTAATTCATCCACCCTGTTTGTAGTCCGTATTGTACACAAGACTTTTATCTTAATGATTTACTCTTGCAGAGCTACATCACCTGAGTTCATCACTGTAATGTTGGCAAAAGCAAAATCTAAGAGCAACTGTGCTTCACATTCAAGGTTCAGGCTGAGGTGAGGATTATTTTTTTTTAGCCATGCTAGGGGCATGGCTCAAGGGATGTTATTATCAGTTGGTTGGTTGATGCAGTGCTGTGGTCCAGACTCACAAATCTCAACAACTACTAGATGGATTGGTCCAGTTGGGACATTCATGGCCCCCAAAAGAAGAATCCTTGTGTCTTTATTATGACCTGCCACAATACTTTCTGCTTTCCTAGAGAGGTTGCTCCTGATGGTCCCATTTCCACTCATGACACTCTGACATCTATGTTTCACAAGCATAGATTGTAAAAATGTAGTTAACGTAACCCAACCTGATCCAAAAAAATTACGTGAAATGATAGTTACAAGGGTGACGTGAGCCACAGAAGTTACGTAAATGTGTAAGTTACATAAAATAATGTGATTCACAAACTGCGAGCAACGGAAGTTATGTAAAAAGTAATTGACTTTTGTTTTCACACAGGACATGAACCCCATTCTCCTGAGTGAAAGTCCAACATTTGTTCGACCCATACACCTCAGATCATCCACCATTTAAACTCTGCATTGCCATCAATCATTACTACTGTGTCACTGAGTGATGTTGTTAAACCAGGGAATTTGTGTACCCAGCACAAAAAGGATCCCCATTGACTTTACATTGGCATTGTTTCTGTGCTGGTGGCACGTAAAGCGGGAAAATGACGTTCCATGGTAGCAATGTTCTTTTAACTTTCATGAACTGTGAAAGGGTCAAAGTTTGAAGACCAACAAACACAAACAACACCCAAAAACAAGTTCATAGCTCTTTGAATTTAGACAGAGCCATGAATATGCATTACAACACCTCGAAACTGACAAGTGATTGGTAATGCTTTATTATCTATTTCACTCTAAATGGGACCATCATTTACATCATTCTGTATTAAAGGAGCTTGTGTTGAGACTATAAACCCATTAGGAAAATGTTTACTGAGGTAATACATCATGTGAGAGGTGGAGTCATTTCTACATAGACGTCTATACAACCGAACTCCTTTTTGCAACCAGTGGAGTCGCCCCCTGCTGGCCATTAGCAAGAATGCACGATAAAGCACTTTGCTTCTTGCTTCACTTCTCTAATACATTCAGTGGTCACAAGTTTGACCAGAAGTTTCAAACCACAGAGTTAAAGCACATAAAAACAAAGTTTCCCTCTTTAAGTGCAGCATGAGAGTTTCACACATAACAGACAGCCCCATTGATTCAGATTTCACTTCTCTCTGATGTTATTTTTGGGTGTAATTAGTATGTATGTGGGGGTGGGGGCTATGAATCAGGCTACTGCAGAATCTTCACTAACATTTTAGCTGTCTGATTTTAAGATAACTTGGAGCGGGTGTCTGTTTCGCCACTGTGCTCCTGCATTTAAGAACATCACAGCCTTAAAAGTGAGTTGGAATAAATTTAGAAATATTCGACCTTCAGTTTCCAGTACCCAAGACAACATGTTCACTCTCTTCCTCATTAAGCAGGATCAAAGCCAAATAATGCTGATAGGAGGATTTTTCTTTTCCAAAATGAGAGCACCTGCTTTTTAATTCACTTATATATTTCTGTAGATAAATTTCGCATAAAGCTGACGCAGCAGCTACAGATAGTTATAGCTGCACATGTCCAGTGACCTCCAATATCTGAGATGAACTGACCAGTTGTTGTGCACCAGCCATGAGCAATGACTGATTTATAATTTATCTATTTATTAAGAGAATAGAATGTTGAATTAAATATGTCCAGTCTTATTATGCAGGCAATGCTCAAGTTTGGCTTGATAAGTGTGTGTGTGTGTGCATTTCCACGGCAGTGAGGATGGGTGTGTTCCTCCTGCCAGGGCAGAGAGAGAGGAGATGAGACAGAGGCAGCAGCAGGGAGGTGGCAGGAAGGGTTAATCGAGTCACAGAGGCAACGAATCAGCTTTAAATCTCACAGTCTAATAACCAGAGAAGAAAACACCCACCAATACACGGCTACCTCACATACTACATGAAAGCATAATGAGGAGTCGAAGGTGTTCAGATTAATCTTGCATATATTGTGTTATAATGATGAACCCAGTCACCTTAAAGGATCATATACATGGAAGGCAGCAGGCTTTTTCTATATATCTCATTTAACTGTGAGATTCTAATTTAACTGTGAGATTGCTTTGAGCCATCACCACAGAACAAGATATGTAGACTCCCTTATCTAATGGCACATGGTAGTCACTGTGAATACTCCACTCTCTCCATGTAATTAAAGGACATCGTATGTACACCCAGTATAGGCAGATTGAGTCGTGAGCAGGGACAGTTTTAATGTCATATTTGAAGCCATCCCAGATATATTGGGACCAGGCAAATATGTAATTTGTTACAAACTTTTTAGAAAAAACGTACATGTCGTTATGTTAAAGAACAACAGGTGGACTCAATAATGCAGACAGCACAGAGCTCAGTTCAAACAAAGGGCTTATTACTCCAATAGAGTGAATAATATTGATTGTCAAGGGTGGTTATTGAACCGGGTCTCCTGTGTGGAAGGTAACAACAAAGCCGTTGGACCATAAGGACCGGTTGAACCCACTGGCGGAACCACAGATAACCGAGACAAGGGGGAAGATCCAGGATAGAGTTTCAGTGGAGTGGGGCAGGCTGTGTATATAGGCAGGGAGGGAAGAATGGACTACAACGGGCAAAAACAGCAGCAGGTGAGACAAGTCAGGAGCTGTAGCTCCAGAGATGCAGACACATGTAGGTTGACCAACAAACTGGCAAAGCCTGCAGAGAACTTGAGCCGGCCTCAAATACACATGCAGGTGATTGCTGAATGACTGCAGGTGTGGAGATGATTGCAGCAGCCTGCCTCACCTGCTCACACAGAAAGGAGGGGGGAGGGGAAAAACCAAGTGGAATCCTAACACATGTAAAGTTTATAATACAGACTTGTCCACACCTTTTTCATAGTTTAATTGTTTTATAGTTTTAAAGGCAGCATTTTTTCCTTTTTCCTTATATTTTTTTATGTGTGTTTGTGATATATAATGTGATATATTGATAGAAATTTCCACCTATATCTTGGTTAAGGAATCCTCATCTAAAATGTTTGTTGAAGTTATGGGTTTATGTGTAAAACATGTATAGGCATATATTATTATTAAGCTTTTACACACATATCCTGAATGAAAGAAATATCAAAATGAACTTATAATTAAAAAAAACAAACATCTGCGATTCACAAAATTAGACCATATGGCGTGGTTATCACACTTGATAGCCTATATTAAAAAGAGAATTGAACATGTGAATGACATTTGTCAGAATATAAAACGAATGATTGGTCTTTACGAATCAAAACGAGATAATCAAACAATGGCGCAGCTGTCCATGCACAGAGGAAAAAGCGTTTAAATTGAATTGAATTGTGACCTTAAAATAAAAAGTCAAATTGAATTGTGGATCTGGAGAGTCGTCACACCCCTAGTCAGAGAGAAGTTTCCGTGCAATGCATTTAATATTGAAGGAGGCAACAAATGTCTGTCTGCAGCTGTTTCTTCACATTGCTCCAACATTGTTGATGTTCTTTGTCAAACCACCTGAAATTGAAGCTGTAAACATTGATTTCCTGCCTGACCTCTGACCCCCATAACGCCAGGCCAATCATCCCACCTGGACATGCCATTCATCACGGAGGCTGTATTTCCTTTGGTTTGGTCAACCTCTGCTGAACTGTGTTTTGGTGGTTGCACTGGAAGACTGAGCTCTTGTTGTGTGGTCAATAGCATCGATAACAGTTTAGTGGCTAAATGGGCTGAAAATGAAGAGAGATTATCTCATTTTTATTAACTGTCCAGGGAGATGATGATCTAAAAACATTTTTAAAAATGTCTGTGGCTTCAGATTCTGTGTGTGTATCTGCAAGGTGAGGACATAAAACATTAAAAGTCTTCTATGAAATATGAATCTTTCCATCAGTTGATTATTGATGGCGGAAGGCGGTCTGTCTCACTTGTGTGAAACCATGAAGTGAGATGCTGGTGTGGTTTCCGTTCAATTGCATTCAGTCACACATTCAGCAGCACATTGAGTGTCTGTCAGTGACACATATGCACACACACTATACAAACCCACACTGATAACAATGCTCAACAGATGTGGCAACTGTTAATGAACCAGGGGAGATCCAAGCAGGCAGCTCTTGTTATGCATCTGTCGCTCTGTTTTGGCATTGTTAGCTGTCTCTCTTACATCACTGTTGGCAAATAATGTTCGTGGAATCTGGCACGGTCTGCTGACTAGTCACCATGTTTTGGGATGCAGGCGATCTGTTTGAACGCAGGCAGTTTCTCTGTTAAGCTCAGAAGTCATTTGCTCTGATGCAAACAGTGAGCAAAAGGCTTTAAAAAAAAGAGCTGCAGAGGAGAATCGAGCTGATACATTTACCCGGATTGGGTTCATGTGTGGAACAGAGCTGCAACAATTAGTTGATTCATTCTGCAACTATTTTTTAAATATCTAAGTGCTAGTCAGTTGCTAATAGTAATCTAATCTACAGTCTACAAGAGTTTGCAAGAGCACTGAAAAACGTGACTAGAGGCTGTAAGTGGCGGTCCCTGACAACTACTGTAGTCTAATTTAGCCGCTTGTTATCAACCGGACATGTTGAAACTTCAAAATTCGGAAGTCAGGGTATTTGTTAACATATTTGAAGTTGTACAACAAAACACACCCATCTCTTAAGCTTGTATTAACCACAGACTTTATTTCAGGCATCTAACCAAAAACCCATTCAGAATCCTCATTGAGTTTGAGAGGATAGACCTCAGGGAGCTAACATGCTAACTTACTTCCTGGTTTTAGAACTCATTCATGTGGCGCCTTATATTGCCATTTTAAACCACATCTTGGCTTTTACTCATTTACATTTCAGGATGAATTATTGTACTTTATATGTACAATTTGTCGTCCGCTAACTTCTGCACAAACCGGTTGCAGCAAATTGCGTCAACCAAACGAGCAGTGGAGTAGTACGAAGCATGGAGAGCCTGCCGCTAAATTAGTACAGTTTAACAGCTCAATGCTTCATCCACACACTGTCACAGTGTAGAAAAAGCACATTGCTATTGCCAACTTTTTTTACATCATGGTGTTGCTATATTTACTCAAGGAAATGAATGCTTCCTTCACCACCGGTAAATGGAATGTTTTTTGGAGAGCTTGGACATAATAATCCGTTTGACAATTAGATGACATTTGATGATGTCTCCTTATGCTGTAGGCAACTGTGGAGCTAAGCAGATACAACTCTAAACACATGCACACAGGGACACACTCATGCAGGCTGAGTAAGACATCGTCCTTTGCACCATTGACTCATGAGCCAGTCCATCCTCAGCGATGGCACTCTGAAATAGATTAAATTAGGGCGAGCGTGATATGAATCACTTTCCCTTTACTTTCATCTCGGACTGGAAAAGACTCAACTTGTGTGTGTGCATGTGTGTATCTGTGTGTGTGTGTGTACATTATACACCCCCCAACACTCACTGTAGGTTGTTCTTTGCATCATAGCTGATGTGTGATTTTTAGAGTACATTATCATTCAATGCATTTTGAAGTATCTGCTAAGTGGCTGAAAATGTCTTTGTTCACACAAACATGAGGTCATAATCTTCAGACAACATGTTTTTGAGAGTGTGACTCATGCAACAAGTGGTTGTTAGTCATCGCATAATTACTGCAGCTCAGTTGGAAAACTAGATGCACTTTGGTCCAAGTGCGTTGAAATTCTTTTGATTTTCTTTTGAACAAAAATAAAGTTGATTTTGCAGCGTTTTTATTGATGTTGCAGTCACAATCGAGCTGATGACAGATGAAAGAAGTAGAGAGGTCGAGGTTGTTGTTTTGACAAGTTGAAGGATGCAGATGGAGTTATGTGTGAGTGTCCCTCCACCTATTGACTAAATGCTGTTCAAGATCCATTGCCTCATTTATATTAGAGAGGTGTGTTTCTGATGCACAGGACACAAAAGCTGTGACTGAATGTTTGTGTTTTCATGCAGATATTGTGCATTTAGTAAATTTTAGGGCTTTAAAGAATGCCCCTAATACTGTAAGTTATCCATATCTAAATATGATTTACACACTTCATGTGAGTCCACAGATATAAAACACTAGATGTTACTTTCCATAATGACTTTTCATTCTGGGATGGAGCCATATGGCAGCTGTCCTCCCTGGGTTTAGTTTTTAACTTCCTCTACTGGAAAAGCTCATGTTGTATTTATAACCCTTGTATTTTCCTATTAATGCACCCCATAATAACAGTTTTTAGTGATTACTGTTATGTATTCATAGTAAATGAATGTAAGACAATTTCATCTGTCTAGAATCAACCAAAAAGGAGCTTTTGCTAGAATTTTGATTATTATTTATAGCTCCAAAAGGACAAATCATGCTTTCAGTCATGAAGATTATCTCGTAATTGTTCATTTGTAATGAAGACAGTGATTTAATTTTTTCCAATTTTGCCAGAAATCAGTATTCTGAATGACTAATATACTACATTAAGCAATATTTTTTATGGGGAATTCACTAAATAGATTTAGTATTATGACCTAAAGGCGGCCAAATACTATAACACAACAGAGAAACACACCTACTGCAATAATAATATATTTATTAATGTCATAAATTGTGCAAGATATATCCACTCTGCCTATTAAGTTGCATGTAATCATGTAAAGCTTTTATTATTTCATCCATTTCATATCAAGTACCATATTCATGGTATGTATTTTCAAATCTAATCCTATTTTATCTCATCTAAAAGACCAGATTTCCCACAAACCCTCACTTTCTGTTAAGTTCTACATCTATGGTTGAGTCTTTAAATTTGACTCCAGAGAGAAAAGTTTCAGATACCATCACATGAGTGTCTGCGATGCACATTTTCGAGAGCGAGCAGTGAAAAGAGCTGGAAAATAAGACAGCAGGGAGAGAGGCAGCTCTGGCATGTGAGAGCACGATAACGGACCCATCATAAAAATAAAGCTCTGACTCGATGATTACATCTTCCTCTGAAAGCTTCCGCTCCTCTTTGATACTTCCTCCGTCACTGTGCATGTCACTGACAGTCCATCGCCCCACACATGACTGTCTTTATGCATCCGTCTCTCACTTGTCTCCTGCTTCTATACATTTTTTTTTTGTAGTTATAGTTTGTATAGTTGATGGCTGACTGATTTCTCCATTATCTACTCTCTCCCGCCTGCCAGCCTGTCTGCTCGCCTGCCTTCTCTGAGTGGGTGCAATTAAAGTGCCAAGCTTCACCATGCCATCAAGTGGCAGTAATGGGGGTTTTTTAGCTTAAAAAATGTAATTAAGATGAGGTAGACAATGAGAGCCAGAGGCACAGTTTGACACCGACAACAGGCTACATGTACTGTAAACGTGACCTTAACTTAAAGTCATTTTCTGTCTCTTATTTTGTAATTTGCTGTTGTGTTCCAGTCTTTATTAAAAGTTGTCAGGCCTTCAGCCTCACTTGTCTGTTTGTCCATGTGTGTACATGCATGTGTAATTTTGCAAGTGTGTGTAGTGTAAGGAGGAAGGGGGGGTTACTTCTGCCCAGGGAGATGTTTGTAATTAATGAAAAGCAGCTTTGCCACCTGCTGCTCTAATGTCACTGGGACCCAGAGAGGCGAGCCCCGAGGAGCAGCATGAATATTTAACCACGGTATGAAAGAGGTGGGAAGTGACTTGTTGGAATATAGGAGCATGGCTGCATATAGGAGAAGCACAAAGCAAGACGAGAAGGATGTTGTTCAACAGAGAAACGAGGACAACGGGAAAGATGTACCTACCTCAAGTCTGATCCTGTTAGCTGATCTTATGAAGCAGATAATGTGTGCCATTTACAGTTTGCTGCATTGCCGATATTGGTTTTAATATCATCTCAGAATCTCATTTCACAGCTGCGACTGTGAAAGGCAATAACAATTATAACTAAATGATGATGGCAGTCAATAATAAGCAGATGAAAATGAAGGGGGATTTATATTTTTAAACTTTAAATTATATAACCCTCAAGCCATTTTTTTAAAAAGACATATATTTTCACATGCATATTTTCTCTTTTGGTTTAACATTTTTGGGAAAAGGACAAAGTACAAAGTAAATGCTTTTGGTTGCATTGTTAGCATGTGTCAAGATTATTGACTAGAAATTTAAAAAATATGCGTTAAAGCCTTGTATGTATGTGATTTTTACGCAGTTTTGACACTCTGATCCTTGCAAACTAGAGAGAACAGTGGTGCTAACATGGAGTAAACAAAAACCATGTGGTTATGTCATATAGAATATTCATTGGATGACCAGAGAAGAAGCTATATTGTGATATATAATACAGCAACAATGCATGATTTCATAAAATGTGTCTGATCAGTTGAGAAACACTATAATAAATCTGAGCAACATACGCGATGGCAGATTCTCTTTGGAGAAGTCTGTGATGATACTGGACCAAAATAAATAAAAATGCTTCTCTGAGAGAGGATGAACATTTTGAATTTGGCCAGGCTCATAGTAGCTGTGTTTGCATGCACTGTGTGTCTGTGTGTAGCGTGTGTGTTTAGAGTGTGAAATGTGCTGCATATTGCACGTGTATTCATATATTCATGTCTGGATGCCAGGGGAGGAAAACTGAAGATTTCATCGATCTGAAGGGCAAATATGAAATGTTGGAGATCCAGCCAACAGCCTGCCCCGCAACCTGCTCTGCCCTGTCATTCAGTGCTGCACATGGTCACAGCAAACCATACTGTGCGCTGTTGTGTTGCCATACAGCATCTCAAACTGCTGCGTGTGTGTATGTACAACCTAAAGGCGCGGTAGCGTCAAGTTTTGCTACAGGTTACAGGTAAATGATCAGATATAAACCAGGCAGCTTTAATCTGAAACATGGCCGAATGTAAAAGAAATAAAAAGCTATTTGATCCAGGTGAATCAAGGACCCTGACTTTTCCAAAACACCTCTGAGTATTAAAGTTGTAGGCTTTACTCTCCTTGTTGCACAAATTTTGGAAAGTTTGCCAGTGAAAACAATGCCGACAGGTACACACTACAAGGTGTTCTCCCTGGATTGTACTTTTGCATACATAATAATGAGGTTCCAGGTAATATTTCAATCCCTGAGTTGTTGTTTTGAGCCCCCTGCAGCAGCCCTCTCGCTCCCGCGCTTCGTTCTCATAGAAATGAATGAGGAAGCGTGAGTTTTTTGCAGCAGTGTAGTTGTTCTTGTGAAAGAGCCCTAAGGCCCACTGCTTTTTCAATTAGTCTGTTTCGCCGACTTCACCGGGTCACCCGAGTGAAAAAGTCAATAACAAGAAGGTTCCGGCTATTACACTCACGGCACTGTCAGGAGTGTTTTGAGGAAGCAGGCTTTCCTTTTTCAGTCACAGCTGGGACTGACAGGAACAAAATCTTCATGTTCAGCCCTGAATAACCTCCCAAGATTCCTGAAGCTCAGTCTACATTAAATTAGAGTGATAATATGAAATATTTCATATATTTTAAAAGGCACAGAGGCACTATTTTGTGCAAAAGAAAATGAATGAATAAATAAAATGACACTGTTAATTCATTAAGAAATATTTATAGTCCAATTATTTTGGTTGGTTTTCTCTGAATAGAGCAGTCAGGCAATTATCACCAGTTAAAATCACTGTTACCACACGAGCTAAGGTCAGAGAGTATAACCCGTCAATGAATGAATCCCATAGCGTACACAGGTTCTCTGTGTGGCTGGTGTAAAGTGATTTATTGTGCTGTCTGTGTCTCCAGGAGAAAACCCTGTGCATCTTAATTGAAACTATTTGTAAAAAAGTGTCTTGTGGTTTGAAAATGCTGACGAAGCAGAAACCAGGACACCGAGGGGAGAAGAGGGGAGGAGGTCATATTTAGAGTATCATGTATCAATAGTATCACAGGATGTTTAGCTACCAATTCCTATAGAAAGGAAATGTCTGTAAACAGCCTTAAACTACACAGGTGACAACGTGGCTGCTTTAATTAAAGGGACAGTTTATTCAAAAAACAAAATTAATTTTTTGTTTTTTTAGCAATCTAGATTTTTTTTGTGTGAGTTGTGAGTGTTGGAGATATCAGCTATAGAGATGTCTGCATTCTCCTGAATATAATGGAACTTGTGGTGCTGAAAGTGTGCAAAAAACATACTTTTAAGAAACTCAACAGCAATAGCTGTGCTTCCATGAAAAAAATAAGCAAATTTTGAAGCCAAATTTTGAATGGTTACGTTAAAGAAAATGTGAAATACATTTATATCAACTGGTTTAGAGCAAGTTAACAAAGCTGCATAAACGTGCTTTCATCAGAAGATGGCAGTGTAATGTGTTGCTGTCTGCTAATCAGTCAGTAAAACAGTAGAAGAAGAACAGATTCTGGAGAGAGAAACACAACAACAATTAAGTGGTTGCTAATCTTAAAACTTTGGCCACAAACGAGAGAAAATTATGAGAAACGAGAGTTAACTGTTCACTATGTCAGAACTTATTCAGAAAAAAGTTTTTCCATCTCCCGTTTAGTTCATTAACTATTTTTCAAAAAAGAAAAAAGCCACCTCAAGCGAGCGCAAAAACTTTTATACACATTTTTGAAAGTTTTATCAAATGTTGATGTTTCCATTTGAACCTTCAAAAGGCACGTATGGTCCTTGTTCTGAGCAGATTAATGTAGGAACTATTTTCTTTCTTCAAAACTACACCTAGTAATTTGTCTACTCCAAGTCCCCAGCAAGAGGTAAAAGTGTCTCCTCCATTTAGATGTTGTCATCATATAATTAAGATTCCAACTCTCAAACTGTGTCTGACTGCTATAATAACTTTTTATTACAATACCATAAATGGCCAACAACTATTCCTCCTTTGATAAAAACTTGAGAGGATCTTTTGACCTTATTAAATTTCCTGACATCGAATAATTTGTCCACTTGATGTTGAGGCATGACTGCGCAGCAGTGTGCTGATTATGATTTGAATCTGGGCTGGAGATTACAGAAGCAAGCCTGTCTGGAATAGCTGCGTCAAGAGAGAAGTGCTTAAGTGTAAGGAAAAAGGAGGATGGAGAAGAAGGGAGTGAGACGGGATGACGAGGATCGGTCATGCTTTTTAATTGGTGTAAAATGGGTTTAAAGCAACGTGAAAATATATACGGTGAGGTGACAGAAATGTGTGTTTACAGGATTTAAACACTAACGTGAAAACATCTTAATTTATGAGGTATTTTATTTACTGGATTAGGAAAAATAGACATCTTGTTTTATCCTTTTGAGAAAATATACTATAGTATGAAATATATTGATACTGTGATATAAACTGTACCGCCCACCACTTTGTGTGATTTCCCCATCATCCGGCTGATAAATTGAATGATAATATGAGCGCCTTTCTGTAAGCAGGGCTCGACTGTGTCTGTTGGTACAGTGTGTGCATATGTCTGTGTCAGCATGACTTAGAAAAGTTGACAGCTGGGAGTTGGCTTGACTGCAGAGCCGTGCCTCTCTCCCTGCCCTCAGTTCTTAACTTATTTCCCTCATTGCTTTGATTTGTGACGTGTGTGTTGAGGCCCGGCAGCCTTATGCACCGTCGAGCTCTGAGAGCAAAGGAAAAGACATCGAGGATCACCGCCACAAAGCCTCTTTCTCATTATTTTGTATCAGTACAGTGAATTTGTCTCATACACAACATTTTTTTGTGGCCATCGTGCTCCTGTTCTTTGCATCACGCCGCTGCCTTTTAATGTTTTATTGGCTCACACTTCACGGGCCCCTTCTGAAAGCTCCTCGTGCATTTGTAATTTATGATCCCTGTGAAGTGCTGTTAGTCATTCTGTACTGACTGTACCTTCTCCCCTTAATGGCTAACATCCAGTGTCTGACTTGAGCAGTTTGTATTTGAAGGTGCGTCCTGTTTGTAATTTTTGCTCAGGAAATGAAATTGACCTGAACGTGGTGCGAGCTGCCGAGCCGTCCCTCTGTAGAGTGAAACGACACGGAGCCAAGCTGCGTTGAAGCTCAAGGAAGTTTTGGAAGCAGGGAAAGTGTTGCTGGAAGTGTGATTGACAGTCTGTAATCTACAATACCTTAATACTTATTACAGTAGACTTGCTCGTATAAGCTGCTTCTTTATCCTGTTCAGCCCACACTCTCCGTGTTCATTACGTTCTGTTCTGGCTGATTTCAAGTAATTCCTTTTTAACAAATCCAACATAATTATCAGTGCAATCAAGTCCAACTAACTACTCGAAATCCTCACAACGGTGCTATCATGAGCCTCTTTTTTTATGGGTCACTAAATATTTATGAAGCCTCCGAGCACATTGTGGGTTGTTTTTAGTGACAACAACAACAGGGAGGAAGTCTTTTGAGACTCTGATTCCTATCAGAGCACATTTACAAACTACGGGCTCGACTGCTTCGTGAATATGGATGAGATTTCTCCTTCGCGACTCTCGGGGAGGTAAATCAACCGAACACGTCAACAAAGACCGTATCTATTTCTAAGTGCTCTGCTGGCAGATTAGCAGCATCTTGTCAGGGTTGACTATCTTCTGTTTCTCCTCGGGGATCGGGGAATTAGAAGGTCAGCAGAGGCTCTCAGGAACAACTTAGAGGGGATGATGGGGATGATGGGGGGGGTTTCAGTGTTGCTGTGGCACCAGGTGATGTAATCCAAATTGGCGTACGAGGAGGCCTGTATGTGGGTCACTGAAAAACACTTTGACCACATATTTTCTACAGCAGCAACCAGCTCACAGAAAATGGGAACAGATTTGGTGATGATTATATGAATATTTAGGATCTGGATCCATAGTCTGATTATTATATTGATTAATTCTTCTTTTTCCACCCTCTGTCTCTCTCATTTATTCCCAGACTTAAATATATCTGAACAGCCATTGGATGGATTGTTATTTAATGTTTGTCCAAACAAAATATTTTACATTCATGGTCCACAGAGGATGAATCTAACTGACTTTATTGATCCACCCACTTTTCCTCTAGAACCACTGCATAATTGACATTTAAGGTTTTATTTTATTTTATAAAACATTTCAACTACTATATGGGCTGCAATGAAGCTTGGTACAAATATCCATAGTGTTCAAAGGATGGTGATAATAAGAAAAAGTTTTATTTAATAATGTCTGATTCTGTGTGAAGCACTCTGGGCTACAATTCTTGTATGAAGAGTGCAATATAGATAAAGATTTACTTACTTACTTACTTTATATTGCCCAAATCTGATTGGTTTTATTCATGTTACACCTAAAACACACTTATGATTACTAAAGAGACTTAATACAACCCATTTGCCCCTTAAACCCAGATTGTGCACTGTTTTAGTAGCTCAATTGGAGCTGGACACAACCTAAATGCACCATGCCCTTTAGACCGTGCACTGTAGATCGTTAAAATAAGGCCCCAAGTCTTGTTTAAGCAAAAATGCCAGTAATCCTCTCGTTCTTGCTTCTCAGGAGTGACAATTCCCTCCTTATCTTTCCTATATTTGATAGAAAAGAGAATATCTTTGGACTGATGTTTGAATAAAACAAGGATTTTGAAGTTAAAATGGGTATTTTTCTCATGGACTATAAATAAAATGATTAATCAAGAAAATTAAGAGATGCATGGATATTGAAAAAATTTATTAGGTGCTTCCCTAATTTCCTCCGCCAACAGAACAAGCTGTGTAAGTGAATCTTCGGTCTTACTGTGGAGATCAATAACATGTGATAGTCCTCCAGGTGTTGAAACAGAGTTGGTGTTGATCAATGAGGTAAAGGGCACAAAGCAGGTCACACCTCAGAGCTGATTTATCTGTCTGAGTCACTTCTCCTCACAGTGTTACGGGTCTTTATGTGGGCTCTGGAAAAGTCAGACCCAATTTGTGCTGTAATGTTAGATAACAATCATTTTAAGAGTCTTACAGCGGATGGAAATCTCAGCTGAGCCCAAAGGGCACGAGAGCAGCCATACTACACATTCAATCAAGTTATTTTTAACTTGAGCCAACTCCTGCCATCATTTACACTGAATTTAATTTGATGGCAGGTTGTTTAACCTTTGTGCATCTCGCTCTCAAGAGAGAATCACCCTCTGACCTGGGAAACTGCACGTCCGTGGGGCTAAGCCTCACTCTGCTCTGCTGTGTGCCGGAGCAGATCGAAGCCGAGATCAGAGGAAAGTCTCCCTAAGATGGCGAGACGGAGTGAGACGGGGAGGGCAGAGGGGGTTAATCCTCTGGAGGGAAGAGGCAAAGGCTTCATCAAAAGGGGCCAAAGTGAGGTGGAGACATGCAATATTGATGGAGAGAGGAGAGGAGAGTGTGGATGAGAGGAAGAGACGTTCAGCCCGGTGTCCGACCACAGACTGACATGCACAAACCTGAGCTGCTTTCTTGTTGCTGGTTTAAATGCGTGTTTAAATTTAGGCACTGTCACTTATGATTTCTTGCTTTTATTTCCAGAATAAAGTCCTGAGCATTGATGGAGTCAAGGTGAAGCTCCAGGTAAGAATTTCAATGTATCCTGGCAACTATTTCTACACAGTTTCAATTAGAGCTGTCGCCAAAAGAAAGGTTTCAAATAAATACGAATCCGGCTCTGACCCCTGTGGCCACCTGTCAGATCCTTTTTCCAACCCCACCTGTCCCCAAGATTTAAAAAAACTATTTCAGCTTCAGCCATGTGTGCTGTTTATTCTGACAACTGGTACTCATATGGAGAATAACTCAGCGTCGTTGTATGTTTGATATTTCTCGCGGTGTGAGTAATTATGTGAATCATCCTTAATGATCATAATTAGAGGTTGACGGAGGCTGGTGTAGTGGGCCTTTGCTCCGTAATGTATTCACTCGAGGTTAATTGGCTCAAAGTCAGAGCATCCTGAAGCCTGTAAACACAGAGAGCTAGACTTATTTTTCCTCCACTAATTGCCGTTCTTCATCACCGCCACTTGGATCCTGCAGGTGACGGTTGCTGCAGGGGGGCAATCAGGAGACGCAACCAGCCACAAAGCTGGCACGTGTCAGAGAGAGAAATAAGAAGAGAAAGAGTCCAGAAAAAAGGCTGAAGAAAATGTACAGAAAGGAGTCAACCTGCACAGGTCTTCTCCAGGGAGAGACAGAAATGCAATTGGAGCCAAATTGTGATGAGACACAGCAGTGACTGAGGGCAAAAAGGACTTAATAAGCCGCAGTCCACTGAGGTTGGACTCTGGAACACAAACCACAGCCAGTTAATAATAAAAATCAAGACCCAGACTGAGCCAAAGGTTTGGAATGATGGAAAAAGTCATATTTACTATGTGCTGTGACCTTAAATCTGCACTAATTAGTAGTGCTGGGCGATATGACCACAAGTCAATATCACGATTAATTGAACATTTTACCTCGATTACAATCAATGAACGATTATTTAGTTTTTTTGCCCTCATAGTTCACTGACCTGGTCACAGATAAAGCTGAGACATTTTTTTTCTGATGAAAGAGAGCATGTCTTTGTGATTTTAAAGAAAGATGTGGCTATTTATTGAATATTTCAAGTCATGTGACTACACTTGACTCCACCCAAAAAAATATTGAAATAATTGTCATGGGTAAAATTTGGTCACTTATAGATTTTTCGCTTAATTGCGCGGCTCTAGTATCTATTACACAATGTATTCTCTAATGGAAATCAATCAGTCAATCAATCTTTCTATGTAAAGCAGCTTTTGAACAGGTCAGTGCAGTTCCAAGTACTTCACAGGCGACTATATAGCTGTTGAACAGTAGAACAGAAAAGGTGAAGACAGTAAAAACCATAGAAACGACTAAACAAAAACAAAATGCTTGGGAAACATTAAGAATAATGAAAATGTAATGAAAAAGCTCCTAAAGCTCTAATAATTCTCATAAAAAAGACAAACTAAAGCTAAGAACTAGATAAAACAGATAAAAAACAACAAAGACAAATGAAATCAATGATGGGATGAAGAAGAAGATGAGCTTAAATAACTTGATCCTGTTCCCCTCAGCTCTATGATGTATTTTAGAGTTTGATGCACTAAAGTTGAAAGACCATCACTCTAATCAACATTTTTCCAGCTGCCGCAGGGAGCTGTTTTTAAAAGGCTTCGATAAACCCACTCTATGCACCCTGCCCAGCACTAATTGGTAGAAAAACATACAGGTTTTTATAAGCCAATCAGGTGGAATATGACTCCCAATTACTGCTGTTTAATGTTAGTATGTCAATGTTGTGTTTACAGCTTGCTGCGCTGCCCCCAAGTGACCAAAAAAATCAATTAATGCATGTAGAGATCTTTTCCAGTGCTAATTTAATAAGACAATGGACTATTCAAGAGTCCCGCGTATCTCATCTCCATATTCCAGCCTTATCCAGCAGGACCAAATGGAATGAGACAATGAGCTCCAGCGGGATGGCTGAGCAAACAGAGAACTTATTAAAAAGATAGAAACTTCCTCCTCTGTTCAGTGATTATCTTCCCTTCTTATTCTCCACAGATCTGGGACACAGCTGGACAGGAGCGCTTCCGCAGTGTCACTCATGCCTACTACCGTGACGCCCACGGTGAGACACTCACACACAGACTCACACACTGAACTACAGAGGATTAACCTGAGTTTAAAAGTTACTGTTCAGATATCTCACATGCAACCTCATCTGAAGATACTGGCCTCATTACAGAGCAGTTTTATTGCTATATTTAATACATTTATTACTTTTATGTATTGTTTGTTTTTTGCCACCTTTTGCATGCATTGTAAAGTAGCAGCAAGCTCTAAAATGCATATTCTTTTACACATTTGACAAACTTCCTGTGCACATTAAGATTCAATAAAGATTGAGTGCTTGGAGGATTCGTGTTCAGACCCTCTGTATTGACTTGAAAATAAAGTTTTCCACCTGTTATAATTCACAGCTGGGTTAGTGTCAAGGTGTAGATGGTGTTTCTTTCACTGTGCAGTGGTTTTATAACTCCTCTCCTGGGATGGAAGGACAACATGTTCCTGATTCATTGGACTCTTTTGATGATCTGTAATCAGTCATCAACGATGGCGGTGTGTCTGCGTGTGTCTACTTTTTATTATTCATCAACATTTTTTATGCAAGTTCATTTAGAAAGCTCTTAGTGGCAACACTCCATCGGTTTCTCACATAGCTGGTAATCAAGGCTGAGCTGCTTTTGGTAAATTGCTTCAATCATATTCACATCACCTGGTGTACCAGGCGCAAAAACATGAACCTTGAGTAATAAAAAAAAAGCATATTAAGATCGGATAAGTCATGTTCCATCTTTATTTAACTGTGCAGGTTCAGTTACATTGGAATAAAACCAAATAAGTCATATATAGTGTCTGTTATCAACAGTTGGGGTGTCATTGGGTGTTGTCATGTAAAAGGCTAGGTCTATGAAGCTATTACACAGGACCAGGTGCACCCCAAAGTCTTTTTTCTCATGATGTTATTCCCAGCTCACACATACACTACTGCTAAACAGCACAAACACACCAGGCTCCATCTGTAGTGCATGGTCTGAACTGCCTGCACCACGTGCATTTAGGGTGAGTGCAAATCCACTTTTGCTGGTTAAATTGGATGCAAAGTAAGGTGCGAGGTATTGCACGAGGTTGTATTGAGAGTGTTTTTCGGGCATAATATATATAAAACCGGGTGTCATCTCCCATTCCTTTTAAAAGCCAGATTTGCCTGCACCTGGCACATTGCTATGTAAATGGTGGATTCAGCAAATTGGAGAAGCAAGTGGTTTTCTGGCTGGCTATCTCCCAATCCTCTGTCCCATCAACAGCTCAATTTGAATGCATGTGAGCAAATAAACAGATATCTCTTGAACTCAGGAGGAGGAGGAGCTGTGCTTCACATCCCTGTGTATCATTTACAATAAAAGTCGGCCCTTTAAATAGCAGAAATATACTGCGCCATTGACTTTAGACCAGGTTTTTGTGGCCAATGGCACAATCCTTACAAAAAGTGGATGCTGGGTGTCAAAATGACAACTGTGTTGCCTTAACGTGGTTCCAGATAAGACTGTATGTGTCTCAGTGAGAAGCAGCTTGATAAGAGCTGAAGGATTTTATCTTTCCACATACACAGCAGATTTCAAGCAGGACTGACTTTCCTCTTGGTGCTTAATATTCACACAATGTTGCCGTGTGTATTTGTCATTCCCCTCACATGTGTGGAAAATGCATCACCTGGTTCAGTCTTGTTATCTCTGGGCAGTCGGGGGATCCCTGTGCGATCAAAGGGAAGTGTTACCGTCTGGATCTGTGTAATCTATCTAAGTTTACATAACTTAAGCAGGGAAAGGTTGTGTGTGCATGATTAAGTGAGGATAAATGATCTGTGTGTGTGCATTATCTCCATTATGCATGTCATGCGTTGGCGGTACGCCTGCATAATTATAGCCGGATTTATTTGTCTCCGTCTCCTGGAAGAAAGGGACCCCGGAGGACTTTTAGCAGGTCCAGTTTCAGGCACGACGCCTGGGAACTAGCCTTCCTCTGCAAGCCACATCTTTGGAGTGCAGCCTCAGACATCTCAGAGTCAGGATTTTAAATTACTTTTTCCATTACTGCCATGTAGCATATCACAGAATAAGCTCACGAAGTTGACTATCTATACAACAGAACAAAGTGTCACATATAGGATCTCCACACATCATGTCAAATGTGGATCACCTTCTCACCTGTCTGTTCTACGAGCTGGAGTGAGAAAATAATTAGAAATAGCCTCAGGTATCTCCAGGATAGGATCTCAACATCAAACTTTATTGGTGGCCCTTGTAGGATTCATGAGAGCTTGACAGGCTCATGTAAATGAACATCTTTTGTGCCGACAGCAAAACCACAGCACAAGCACTCCACTCAACACTTGAACACCCATAGATACCGAGTCTATAAATGTTGCTGACTGTGATTCACTGCAACTTTGTCTAACCTGAACAAACTCCTGTTTCAGCAACAGACTGTCAGTGAGCTTTTGAAGTCTCTGAAGTGTTGTACAAAAGGCTCAGCTACTTTGGTTTTTCCCCACTTTCAGCATTGTGCTCAAACACGAGCACGTACATTTTGATCTGACTGCTTACCTTCACACTGTGTGTAAACTCTCGACTGTCAGTCTCTGTGCGCTGCTCATAAACTCTGAAAACAAACTCAAGTTTCTCTCTGTGAAGTGTACTTTTGTCTTCGCTTGTATCCCCACACTGAACTGATCATGTAACACAACCCTAACCCTAACCCTAACATATTGCAGGTTTTAGTGTGTATTTGACCTGTTTTAAGCTGCACTGGACTACACATCCGTCTACATCAGGGGTGCCTAATCCTGGTCCTCGAGAGCCCCTATCCTGCATGTTTTAGATGTTTCCCTCTTCCAACACACCTGATTCAAATGATCAGGTTTGTTATCAGGCCTCTGCAGAGCTTGCTGATGAGCTGATCATTTGAATTTAGCAGTATTTTATGGGTCTGAGTAGTCCGAGTAGTAGTATAATAGTATAGGTAATATTTTAAGTCCCCTGGATAGCACTTGATTCCTTCTGACCATGCATAATGTAATTTTAACTTGTTAACTAGCTAGATTATAGTCTTTTTTCCTTACAATTACACCTGCTGATTACTGGATAGTTTGACATCTTCTGCAACTCTTGGTTTGCTCAATATAAATGCTCACTACACTACTATACCAGAGTCCAGCAACATTTTCCCAAATTTAGCAGCACCAGTGCATGATGCAGTGTTTTTGACAACTTTGCAAAGTCTGACAACAACTTAAGCTTTTAATAATAAATGAAGATGACTTGAGGCCAGGAAGCTGTACTATGCTTAATGCCAACGGCTACAAATCCGGTTTTGCTCAGGGCTCTAAAAACACCTGAGCTAGCCATGTGTGGCTGTAACAACAACAACACAACACATGTCAGTGACATTTTTGAAGCACTGAATGATTACAGATTGCACAGGAACCTGGCAGGAGAACTTTTATGACCTTCAACACGTTTACAGACAATGTTTTACATGCAAACACACATTTAGGCCGAGATGAACCATCATGAATGGAGCTAACTGTCGCTACTGTAACTTTTTGGGGTCTAAGCAGAGTTGAAGTTAATTCAAGAGTGTGGGAGGGTGGAGGGACTCTGAGTTAGGAGAGGCTCTGGAAGAGGACAGAGAGAGAGAGAGAGAGAGAGAGAGAGGATTATTTTCGATGTTGGTGAATATGCACTGTATGCGCTGTGTGGGAGAAAAAGTGTAGACAGCCATCAGATATTTTTCAGCTTATTTTTGTGTGAAAATTCAGTATCAAGTTTCAGTTTCTAGGATGTTTTTTCTTTGAAGTTTTTATGATTATCTTTGTTTAGCCTGTTTGTGTGTTCTGCTGTAGAAAAATGGTGATAAAAACAAAGTGACAAAACACAACAGGGAAATGTAAATTACAGGTTTGCTAGGAAATTATGTTGGATAGAAAACCATCTGCAAAACATTTAACCTAAGCATCTAATAACCTGAGGTACAAAGGAAACAACGTGATGCTCCCTATTTATATTCCCACAATATGCCCATAGGTCTACTGTCACGCAGTTTTGCACAACCATTTATTTGTCCCATCCCAGATAAATGCAGGGTTCTCTGCTCAGGTACAATAGGGCATGTGTTATATTTCTGATCACAATACAAACAGAAAATATCCGTCTTTTGCCCAGCTCATATGAAATTAAATTCAGACGTCCACAGTGCAATCTTTTTAAAAATGTTCCGTCTTTCACTCGGTCTTTGATTTGTTTGTTTTCACCTCTGCTGTAGAAACGAGTCATTTAAAAGCTGCTTCAGTCAGCAGCACCTGAATGCTGATCTACAGCAGAAACTATTTAGAATATTAAAGTCATTTATAAGCTTCAGGACCAAGACGATACATTAAATACACAATATAAGCTTAAAGAAGTTTCCATGTCTGATGCAGATATTATAGTATACACAAAATGTAAGGGAACAATGCAGCGAGAGTATAAAGCCCTTCAAGTGAGGCTTGTATCCCACAGGTGAGTGTGTAATTGTAAAAACATTATGTATTAATGTATATCCTATCAGAGAGAGTAACTATATTAACATCAAGTCAGTCTGTGTCAGTAGGACCTTTAATAATTTTTGGTTTATTTATTGATTTCACCATTTTGGAGTCAGTAATAATTGATGGAAACATGACTGTAGGTGTTTTAAATGGCTTGAAAAAGCCTCTAACTGGGATATTCAGACTGATCAATCAAGCCCACATACAAAATAAAAGCCCTCATGGTTTGCATAATAATACTGGTGCAAAATGGTAAAATTATTAACTTTTTAATGTTTGATAATGAATGAATGAATCTGTTTTTATTTAACAAATAGCATGTTTGTGTTTAACTGAGGCTGACTTGCAAAAAAACTATTTGGAAACTTTCCTTAAACTCTTTCAGAGAGGCTTAATTTCGTAATGTTTGATTATGTACTAACCCAGTTATTACGTTCTGCTTCATAATACACCATAATTTAATGCAAATCTCTGAAGCTCAAACCGTAAATTACATTTAAATACAGATCTATCCAATCCATGGTGCACGAGGGAAAACCAAAATGAGAACAAATGAAAGCTTTTCAAATAATGTAAATGAAATCACAGTTATGAGATTGAAAATGAACTGTGTGTGTGTGTGAGTGAGTGTGAAGAAAAGACACACAATCATCAAAATGTTTTCCGTCATTCCCATTACTGCTGTTTCATCTTTGTTTCCATCTTTCCTCGTCGTTCCTGTCATTGTTTTCACCTTTAAAGTGTCCAACACATTTAGTATTTTTCCCTTTGTTGTTGTATTGCTTTTCATTCCCTCCTGTTCCTCTGCTCCTCATCACGTCTGCGCTCACAATCTTTGTTTGTCTCGTCCTTCAAACCTCAATTTCACTTCTTCCATTTGCCAGTAAATGTTGCGTATAATGAGACTTCTTGATTGACTCCCTTGTTTCCAGCGCTCAAAAGAAAACAGAGGTTCCGTGTATTTTGCATAAAACGTACACAAAATATGCAGAAATGACTGATTTGGTTTCACTAATAACAATTAAGGCTGACCTTTACAGATGCTGGAGCATTATTGATAGAAGAAGCTTTTTGGACAGGACGTTTAGCGCGGCTGGCAGAGAGCCATGAATGCAACATTTGCAGCAGTTTGCGATTGTCTGTGTCCTGACTTCAACTGTTGAGTGATAACTGATAGCAGAAGCGTGAGAAACACCTCCAGGACAAGTCTCGCAGACTCAGCTTTATTACATAGCTGTCAGTCTGCATCATGCTCAGCTGCACAGTCCCTCGCTGCCTCTCGGATACCTGCAGTCTCTGGCAAACTGCTCCGTAGACAGATAGCAGGCTCAGACATATCTGCTCTTTCATTCATATTTTCACATTTCTGTGTCATTCACATTGTTAGATGAAATGCTTTAAAAGCAGATGTGTAGACTACTACATAATACTACTACAAAAGTGTTTATGAAATATTTAAACCATGAGATTTTTGCTAAGTATGTGTACCAGAAATGTGAATATAAGGACTAAAGGCAAAAATAACATAATTTTACTGTAATACAGCTTTTGAAATCAGGAAAAGACAACACGAGTGCCATATTACTATATCAAAATCTAAGATGATATTTAGTCTCATATCTCGATAATATAACAGTCATATTAATATATTGCCCAGCCCTCCGAGGCTAAGATTAGCCAGCTAGCTGTAACTTAGCTCAGCTATGATAATTATAATTGCCAATAGTGGTGGTGATTGAAACAGAAACTACAACTATCAGGTGGTGCCGGTGTTGTAGAGTCTGACAGCGGCAGGAATAAAAGACCTCTCCTCCTTCCACTGTGGGCGTTACCGTGCTGCTGAAGGAGCTGCTCAGGGACCCACAGTGTCATGGAGGAGGTGAGAGGTGCTGTCCATGATGGATGTCAGCTTAACCAACATCCTCCTCTCACCCACATCCTCTGTGGAGTCCAGAGGACAGTCCAGGACAGAGCTCGCTCTCCTGATCAGTTTATTGAGTCTCTGAGTATCTGTTTCTGCACGTACTGCCTCTGCCTCTCCAGCAGACCACAGAGTCATAGAAAGCACCAATAACAGCATATTAAGTAGTTACAATGAGCCCTACTTTGACAAAATGAAGATGCTGCTTACATAAATGCATCAGTAATTATAATACAATAATATATTTGCAATATGAATAACAAACTGATTGGGTCTATTCTGCATAACAAGTACTTTTGATGCTGATACTTTTGTACTTTTACTTTAGTAAGTTTTGAATGCAGGACTTTTACTTATGGTGGAGTAATTTCACAGTGTGGTATTAGTATTTTTACTTAAGTAAGGGATTTGAATACTTGTTCCGCCTCATAAAGTAATTTGCAAATAGAAAGCTGGGTTTCATGGAGCCAATAGACGGGACGAAACATAGGAAAATTAAAGACTGTAACTTTATCCTAAATACAACCACTATTCCAAAATAAAGCTGGGACATTGTGTAAAAAGTAAGAAAGAAACAGAATGTATTAAATTCAGAATTCAGTATTTACAAAACACATTTTTGTGTTTGTACAGTTTCCAATTAAATTCAATGTCAAAAAGGATTAGAAAATGATCACATTGTTTTATATACATTTAAGACAATGTCCCAACTGTTATGGAATTGGGGTTGTATAACTTTAATGCATTTATCAGCATTCTGTATCGTTTATTTCGATCCAACTCAAAACTACAGTTCCTTTCACACAGGTGCATCAGTCTACATATGAAATGATCTTTATCATCACAGCCAAGTGAAGGTGGGGGTTGGGCTCTTTTGCATGCTTAAGTTCAAAACATGCAAAAAAAGTTCTTTAAATCCCTGATGCTAAACCTGGCAGGGAGTCAGCTCAGACCTGGCGGGCCACCAGGCGTGCAGACACTGGTGTGAACTCTGCTGAGTCAGTGCCTTGCTCAAAGCCACTTTAACAGAGAGTAAAACACAATCTACAACCAAAGAACAAACTCCGAGCCTGTCAGCACGCTGCTGCGTTTAAGGCTCCAGCCGTCACTCAGGATGATTGACAGTGTCAACATTTGGAGCAGCCATGTTGGCAGCACTGTTACTGATTGGAGAATCATTTATGAGATTCAACCATGCTTGGCCTTTTGGCATCAATTTCTCTTTAAAGTGCAATAAATTCACCACCTAAAGGCTTAAGTCTGGTCTGGCAGAGTCTGGCTGATTGTGATGCAGGACTTTGTCAGGCCCCAGAGAGAGACGACTCAAATTAATCAGCCTTGAGCACAGAGTGAAAATGAACTCTTTCATAATTTAATTTGAAGGGGAGTTGAGACATCAAGGTGAAGTATTGAATTTATCATTTGCTGAGGATTATTCCCACCAAACCGTTTCACAATATAAAATGATTTACAGGCAGTGAAGTCTGAAATGATGCACTTCTCTCTGTTTCTCTTTAGCTTTGCTTCTGCTGTATGATGTCACCAACAAAACCTCCTTTGACAACATACAGGTAGGTGATTGTTGCTGTTTTTTTCTTCTATCAAATAATTGTGTTGAATGTTTTGTGTCAGATCCTTCTCACTTCTTTTTCTGACTTTACATGAACAGATACAGTAATTCTGTCATAAGCATGCTAATGTCAAGCCCGACATGGTGAATTTTAATGAATCCCATCAGAATAATTTGATAGAGAGAAAGGCTGTGGCCACCAGTGCTGCCCCAGAGGGCTCAGTAACATCTGGTGCGTCCCGACTGGTGCGGCTCTGTAATGCCAAAGTGCTAAGCTTCATTTTCACTGCCATTTCTGGCAACATCATTAAACCTTGTTTTTATCAAAGTCAGTCCATGTGACAGATGGTTGAAGTGTGAGTGATCTGAAGAAAAAAGTGGGAGAGAAAGCAGCAGAACAAATGGGAACAAGAGGAATTGGGGAGATTGAGTTTGATGAAAAATAGCACGGTCAGCTCTTATCCTCTATTCTGTGGACCACAGGGACTTACTAACTGTCCTCCAGTCTCTGCGTCCATCCCTCTCTTTCTCTCTCCACTGAACTCTGCTGCCAGGAATGAGGGGAAGAATATATAATGTGGAGTGTGACCTGGCATGGTTGCCCTCCCTTTTAAGATCAAATATTGGAAGTGAGAGTGGGGCAGGCTGTGTATACAGGCAGGCAGGGAGGGAAGGTTGGACTACAACGGGCAAAAACAGCAGCAGGTGAGACAGATCAGGAGCTGTAGCTCCATAGATGCAGACACACGAAGGTTGACCAACAAACTGGCAAAGCCTGCAGAGAACTTGAGCCGGCCTCAAATACTCATGCAGGTGATTGCTGAATGACTGCAGGTGTGGAGATGATTGCAGCAGCCTGCCTCACCTGCACACACAGAAAGGAGGGGGGAGGGGAAAAACCAGGTGGAATCCTAACATTAAATGTGGTTATTGTTACATTTTATATCAGTTTAGTTCTAGGTTGTTGGATGCGATCTGTCCTGCAGAATGCAGCAGTTTAAAAATCTAATCATAATCTAGTGTTACTGCCCAGATTTATTCCCTTTATTGATTCAGCTAATTAAATGACAATGAAAATTCAATACAAGAGGGCAAATGACCAACCTGACACAAGTTTATTGTTGTCAAATATTATCTATGTACATATAGACTATGGATTGGGCAAAAATATTAACAGGAATTGATACATTGTTGCCAAACTGGTGCCAATTATCTATATTTTTTAATCAAAACATGCATCCGCTCTCAGCAGATTTCGTCACTAGTTTAGTGGTAAAATAGTTGAGTATCATTACTTTCTCTGTCATTTCCACCTGTAATATGAACAGAAAAAGACTGTTACAGTTTTCATTTGCTGCTGTAATGGCTTTTTATTTTTCTGTTTTACTCAGATAAGTTTGTGCTAAGTTTGCCACTGAGATGGCTCCCCGGAGTTCCTTTTTTCTTTTCATTTGTTTTGTTTTGTTTATCCACGAAAATTCAAAAGCAAGCTGTGAATATGTGAAAAACAAACAGATAACACCTTGAAGCCAAAGACGGAATAAAAAGGAAAGCAGCAACAGAGGGATTTGAAAGGATACGGAGGAGAAGTCAAACTGTGAACACATCCTTCCCATCAATACAACAGTTAATCAATATCTTGATGAAAATAATGCTTTAACAGTCCTGTTGTGTTGAAAAAAATGACTTTCAAAAACACCTCTTGTCTGATTTTCTGCCCTATTTTTATAATGTTCCACCTGTAAAAGTCAACAGCAGCTTTACAGAAAAAGCTCCCCTCCATTACCTTCACGGTGTCACTATGTCATCATACCTGCTGTTTCCCTGTGCAGTAAATGTGCCCTGCAGCAGGAGGGGAGGCCATTTCCAACTGCTTTAATTGACACTGGCCATCAGAAAAAAAAATGCCTCCTTCTCTCCGAGAAGCACAGGAGCTCTTAAAGAAAGGAGAGAGACTTTGTCACCAGTCTCCGCCAGACAAATATGATGTTCCCATCTGTGAGATCTAAGAGGTCATTAAAACAGAAAAGGGTTCTTCTTTAGCTCCAGATGTGAACAGCAGCTCAAGGACACGAGGAGGGGTGCAGAAGGAAGGACACTGAAATACTGAGCAGGCAGTAAGAGAAGGGAGGACTGGTCACTGTCAGCTGTCTGATGTGGTGAGCAGGTGCTGCAGAGGACATTCAGTCTTATGTCTTCATGGTCTGACACACAGTGTTTCAGGCTCGGTTTCTGTCCACTTCAGCCATCTGGGAGGACAACTAACACAGACTGGCCCTCACACTCTTGTGCCCTGGATTATTGTATGTATGGGCTTACACTGTTTGCTGTCAGATGGTCAAAAAAAGTATGTGTTAAATACAATTAAATGATGAGTTAGATGCTTATTGAGTAACTGATCCACAAATCATGACAGCACCAACAGTGTTGTCTAGTTCTTATTATTGTCTGTAATTTCCATAATTTCTATAGTTTTTTTTATGAAAAAGTGTTTGTTTTTCCTGCAGTAGTCTATCTTCCCTTCAACTTAAGAATCTGACCCTCTGTGTTGCAAGTTTTATGTGAGGATGTTCCTGTTCGTCCTCAGTGAATCAGTTTCTTTCCCCGGCCTGAGGCGGTCCATGCCAATCTCATCCGATACACTCTCTAATATACCAAAAGACTTATCGCACCGCTCTCTATTCTGACTTAAAATCTCTGTTTCCTGTATCTTACACTTCATTGCTGCATTGGCTCCGTTTCACCGCGGGCTGTGGAGGTTTGTTCTTTGAAACGCTTTTTAATCTCCCAAAGATAAATTTGGGGTAATCTTCGGAGACACCGTTTGACAAGTCCCTCCTTGCCCTGCTTAGCCTTCCCTCCTTCCTTACTTAACTCCACATCCACGTTCAGTCAGTGTCTATTACAGTGAGGAGATACGCTGGTGGGAATGCTACCGACGCCTGCTGGCACACCGCTGCCTAACGAGCACTAACTCATGTTAATGAACGCTAATGGTGATGAATGCCACTCTGAAGGAGAGGGAGAAGCGAGAGGGCAAATCGTTCCCTCCTCCTCCGCCCTCAGTCCCGCTCCTCTCTGTGGTGTGTTATTGTCTCCCCAGCTAGGAGACATTTAGGCAAGCAAAGCATTAACGTCATAGCAGTTGTCCATCATCTCGGGGAGAAAGACTAAAGGCTAGAGACACTCCGTCAAAACAATTCATCTTATGCTCTGACTTGCTGAAATACTAGCTGCTGTCATTTAGGTAGTATCATTATATTATAAGTGGTTTAAAGAAGTGTCATTTCAATAAATCTGCAGATCTGTATTAATCTTTCCGTGCATGAATTTCAAGCTCCAGCTTATATTGGAAGCTGTTGGAGTTGCTCAGGTGTTTCATGTCGTCCGTTACGGTCGGCAGCATGAATCAATCTATTGTTTGTGTAATACAAAATGACAAGTATTTGTTGGTGCAAGCCATCGGAGCAGAAATACACAAGCCATTTAGTAGTGTGATGAATGTCGTCTTGTCAGATGTAGTGCTTCAGGGAGACTATAAGAGTCCATTTAGGCCTCTGCTGCAAATCATTTGTCTGGGTTACTCTTGTTAAAAAAGCAGCCTGGCTCCTGTGGTGCTATCATTTAAAGCTATAGGTTCATCTAGCATTGATGGGAATCAGAAACATTGTCAAACCAGGACAATTCAGTGCTCCCTGTCTGCCAATTAACCTGCAGTTCCTGAAACCCATCATTAAGAAAGAGCAGCAGACTGCTCTGGTGATTAGAGAGATTTCTTGTCAGTTTTATATTCTGGGGCTACGCTGGTCTCAACAGAAAAATGTCAGCATCATTCATTTGTTTGACCTATGATTGCATTCACCTTTTTAAGCCATTTGATTGATGTCATACCTAAATAACAAAATAACAGGATGTCTCTCAAAATTAGATAAATGACCGTTCTGTTTAGCCCTGTAAGACGGTCACTTGGTCGCAGTTTTAAACACATCTCTTAAACAGAACTTGGTTAGGTTGAGGAAAAGATCATGGTTTGGGTTCAAATGTGTTGATGTGAGGTAGTCACATATGTGGTGTAGTTATATAAAGTATAAGTAACATTTTTTGTGTTTATCTGAGCCTATTTACTCTGACCTTTTCTCTATGCGGACTTTGTCGCTCTTTATACTACCTGACTTTCTCCTCTGCTCATGTCATCATAACTACAGCCACTACAGATTGTACAAATCTGTTTTTGGGCTGCTATAAATACAAAACTGAATATTATTTCTTTGTAAAGTTAGTTTCCACCAACGTCGGAGGGAAACATCTGTCTCTTTATTCACTAACTTTGTCTGCCAGTTGTTTGGAGCAGGTATCATTGCTACTTGAGCAAAGAATCCCATCTCCAGTTTTGCTGTTTTGTAGCTAAATCCCCACAGCGCTCTCGTAACATTAGCATTGATCAGCTCTCAGGTACTGGTCCAAGTGAAGCATTCTCATAAGACACAAACTCTTTGCAGATCAATAGCTCTAACCTGGATTAGAAAACGTTCTCTATTAATATAATAAAACGATTCTTATTGAACAGCCTGGCTTTGATGCTGGTTGTTAAATGGTATATTACTGTGCAGCTTCAATTGCTTTTACATCTGTGTGTGTTTGGACGTGCAGATGCCTGAGTGCTTGATCATGCTTACGTGTTTGTGTTGTATAAACCTGATAAAAGCAATGAGAGGGATGAAACCTTCATCTGTGTGCCTTCATTCATCTCTCTCTGTCTGTCCCCGGGGCATGGACGGGCTTCAAATGAAATGGCCGCGTGCCTACCTCATAGCTGTTAGTTAAATGTCATGGCAGCACCGCACCAGATGGTGATGAGGGAAAGTGTCAGTAAATAATGCAGTGATATGAATTCAAATAGCATTCATTTATAATCAGTGGAGGCTTTGGCATTTTAGAAGTGAATCATTTCAGGCAAGTGTTGTGTGAAGAAACATATCATGGATTATTCTGCACCATCAGGTTGTATGCAGGTTAGTGAGGGTGTGACATGCTGTAATCCTCATTCATTACCTTGTCACTCACCTGTATTATGGAACATTACAAGCATGTCAGCTCATTGCTGCAGCAGATTACTGTCTGTACTCGACTGTAGTCACATGTGATTCAGCCGCTGTAGTGAAGTCCTGCAGAGGCAAAGTATTGCTGTTCAGCTGCTTTCTGTGCACATTTCTATTCACTTTGAGTTCAGCTGCAAAGTGACAAAACAGATGGGATGCTTATGTTGTTGTTGGAGCAATTCAATTTCCCAGAAGGAATAAGATAAGTGAAACGGCTTAGTGGATGGATTCATGTCAGAGGGGTGTGACTATCTTTATGGAAATAACTTCAGAATAAATGAGAAAAAACTTCTTTTTGCATGTTTTTTTCTTTTCTTTTTCCACTTTTATAGCTCTAAAACTTCTCTGTTGTGGAGAGTTTTTTGGGGGAAAAAAGGAAGGCCAGCTCCTCTCCATCATCTCGCTGCTCTTTGTTACATAACGCCTCATTTCTGCCTGCTCACCACAAAAGTGCCTTTTATGTTCCTGTGAGTTTGTTGCAACTCTGCAGAAGCTCTTTACCTGTGAGGGGGCTGACAAAGGTCAAAGCCATTCAGACGCTCTCAGAGCGAAATGTGATTTGCCGACTGAGTCTTTCTATCGCTTCTTTCAGCATCAAAAAACACCCTGAACTATTAAGGGAAATGAAAGAGAGCTTTTACATGAATAAGTGCTCGATCACCCCTTCAGCTTTTTGAACTGCAAGGCTACAACTTGAATATATCAAAGATTATCAGTGAGGGACAGCCATGTATTAGCTCTATTGTTTGCACTCCTACTACTAACTAACCAAACCACTAAGATATTGTAATAAACTTAGGGGTGTTGTAAAGAAGAAATATTCAAGGCTAGACAGTTAAATCCATCCATGAGCTCAGTTTGAAGAAGAAAAATGTTGTTTTGGGACCGCCTTGGGTACAGAGCTTTGGATCTATAAAGAAATATGCTGCATAAAGAGTCTTTTCTTCTGCAGCAAAATATTTGCAATCTAAGATTTGTTTGCCACACCACACATTCACTTTTCCACTGTTATTTTTGCAGAAACACTTTCTAATAGAGCCCGACCAGTATGGGATGTTTGAGACCAATGCGGATATTGATTCTAAAAGGGGGAAAAGTCAGTCAGTTGTTGACTATTTAAAAAAGAAAAGAAAACAGGCCAATCAACATTTTGCTGCATTTTATGTTGGGTCAAAGAAAGTTAACACGGATACACAATATGGCTCTCATAGGCCAATATCTAGGGGTATGATTCTCGCTTTGGTGGGAGAGGTCCCGGGTTCATATCCCGGACGAGCCCCCATTTGTTACGTCCCCTCTTTAAAAATGAGGATGGCAACAACAATCAAAGAAGTTTATTTTACAGTGCTCCAACAAAAAAACATTCAACAAGTTTCACAAACTGGGTGGGAGGAATGGGACAAGGTGGTGGTGCCAAATAATCGAAAGTAAGAAAACAAAACAAGGCCTGACTAACTCCTGACTATTACAAAACAAAATCAAGAAANNNNCCAAAGAACACAAGTCTCACAGACAGAGATCAACAAAGGAATGATGTCAGCCACTGGTGATCCTCACTGTGGGCCCTTATAAACTGCCACACACCACCTCTGATTGGCCAGCTCAGCAGGTGGACAATCAGCTCCACAGGTGGATTCTAATCAGGTTGTTTACCTGGAAGAAACAGAAAGTAATGGGAGGAGGGGCAGAACTACACACAAACAACACAAGCACTCTGGCACGTAACACGGCCAATAACATTGGTTGACCGATATACCTGTTGGGCTCTACTTTCTCAGATTATCTTGGATCCAGCTGCCCCGCACTGTGTTTGTCCAATTATCTTCATCTATCTTTGTTTTTGTATCATCTTCCGTCACAGCAGCTATTGACAGTGCAGCTTCACTGAAAGTATGTGATCCCTCCTAAACCCACTTCTGTAAATGTTTCCCTCTGTTTGCAGATATCACTGATTCCCTTTTTTCTTCCCAGTTGTACTTTTCTTCACTGAGATGTGTTTTCACTCTTTGGCACAAGTCTAACAGTTGGTCAAAGACAAATACTGTTAATATTTTACAGAAGCACTCACACAAACTATAGCACATACACCAAAGCACTTTGTTTTTCTGTCACTCTCTATCTCTTTTGTCTTTTCAGAGTGTTTTATCTCTCGCTGGCATGAGCAAATGCAGAGGCGTCATCATTTTTCGTTGTGGTTACTCTGGCTTTTTATCACATTCCTGCAATCCTTTTATCATCCAGACAGAAGGACCTTATAGCGTTTTGTTTGAAATAGAAAGAGTGTGAAAATGGATTTCAATTATATGTACGAGTAGAATAGTAAGTGGCCTCTAAAGAAGTGTAGGTGGTTTTACAAATGTGTCATCTCTAATTATACTTATTTTCTCTAATGACACAAACAAATTGAATTTTGGTGGAAAACAGCAATGAAACCCTATTAACACAGCGAGTTCTGACACATAATACAAGCATTGGTGTGAACCCCTTTGAAAGCTTACAAATACCCCTTTTCAACCAAGCAGTTTTAGGATTGGTTCGGGGTGCCTAATCTCAAACCAGTTCTTTGCGTTTTAACAACCAAAGAACTGGCTCTCTGCCACGAAAACTGGTTTCAGATCGGCACCAAGTCTTTGCTGGTCTTGAACCACGAGTCGCTTACATCAGGGGCTGGGGGCGGGATTACTGTCACCAACAAGACCAACGAAAATGTGTAACATTAGTTTTATTTGATTTGTTAAACAGCAATGTGATTGATATGGGCTAGCATTAGCGGGCTAGCATTAGCGGGCTAACCAACCAACGAACCTGCACCAGCACCACCCCAGCTGAAGAACTAGGTTCACATGGGTCGAAAAGGCGTAATAGTGTAAAATGTGCGTAACAATAGAACCTGATTGAGCCAGAAAATGGTTGCTGAAGTTGCTGTAAAAGTTTGGTGCCTCCTCGCGCTGCAATATGTGTTCGCACATCTTGTTGTACCAGAATCAATGTGTTGTCAGCACAGTTAATAAGCCTGCAGCATGTCAAGACATTAGCACTGGATCTAAGATGTTGTTGGGTTCATCAAAGCAGAAGAAGAAACCCTGGATCAAAGTAGAGGTAGCTAAGCAGAGGTCACCCTCTTCCCACACAGGGTGACTGTATCAATGTCTCAAAGTCAGTAAAGTCTGTATATGGCTTTAGGTGTTTTCTCAGCTTTTCCACTCTTGTTTTCTTTGTTTTACCACTGCCTTTGTTTTATCATCTCAAATTTGAAATTTAAAATAGCTTCTGTCTAGAAACAATGAATACACTTGATAAGAATAGAAAAAAAAACAATTCCTCCAAGAATTGAGGCTTCGTTAGACAAAAAAGCATATTTTAAAAAGAGGAGTTGTGTTTACAGGGCCTGACATGTGGACTGACAAGACCTCAGTTTGACTGGCAGGAAGGCGCAGAGCCCTGCACCCCCCTCTGACACACGGTACATGTCTCTGGAAACAATTGGCACAGATGCCATGGAGGATATCATGATAATGAGGACGGTGGATGTGCACACAATCTCAAAATCTGGCACACACCTAACAGGAGCCTCTGCATCTACATTTTCCTGCCATGAGGTTTGGTGGTGTGTGGATCAATTTATTTTAATGAAAATGTGGCAAAGTGACACATTTGCAGGTTAATGACTTCTGTTCTTTTTGTCTGCAGCTTTGAGACCTCTCAGCCCGCTCACACTGAATCTCCATTTCGGTGGCACTTGACATTTTACCCACGCCATTCTTTTCCCTTCGTAATATATTGAAAGCCCTAAATTATTGATTCCCTTTTTTATATTCAGACATTCATAATTCTAAGAAATCCATTTATGAGGTTGACGTCCTAGCCGGCGCTGGCAGGGTTTGTGAACTGATTTCATTTACCTCTTCACTTGCCACTCATGAAAGACATAATTGGGGTTTCACCTCTGCTCATGCATGTAGTTTTTTACACAAGAGGTCTACGGAGGTGGTTTCACAAAATTAATCAAAAGTTCCTTATACTTAATTTGCATATTGAATCAAGTAAGTACATTGTAGTAGACAGTCTTCACTTAACTTTCTGAGTTAATTCTTGCCACTATGTGCAAAATAAATGCTATGTCGTTGGTAAGAAATACTATAATTTTGAGAAATGAGAAACTCGACGTAATTTTTTCTAATGATTATTACCCATTCCATGCATGAAAGAGTATGTAATGTACCCAACAATATGGTACTATTTACTCAACAAAAAGTCGAACAAAGGTGCACTCATACATGTACATACATGTTTTGCAGCATTCCAACAAAATTGTACTGTTATAACTATGGAAACATTGGCATGAGTCTTACCTTCAGATCTTATGAAACCAAACAATGAGTCACAATGAGTTCTAATTAAAGGGTTTTTTTTATTATTTTTTTGTATTTATTCCTTGCTACAGTATAGCATAGGAACATAAAAGTTTATGTGTATGTACATGGAGATACCTAGCCTTTTATCACATTATCTTAAAACAGAAGAGTCGCATATGTTCATCTTCTTATTTGTGGTTTCAGAGCAGCTCGATAACCCAGGACTGAATGTTTTCTTTCAGCGTGATGAAAAATACTTTCATCTGTAAATGCTGTGAGCTTGACCTTGTTTCATGCTCAGCTCATCTGTAATTTTGTTTTCCTTTCTGCAGTGTGTACTTGTGTCTTTGTGTTCTTTGCTCTGAATCATATTAAAGGGATGGTTTGGAGTTGGATTTTTTTTCAAGTGGGCTTGTATGAGGCACTTACTCAGAGTCAGTGAATTACCTGCAGTAGATGGCGGTCAACACGCCCCCAGTTTGGAATCGCACGCTCAGAGGCCACTAAGCTCTCTTCAAAGCCACCAGACTCCTTTTACAAAAACACAAATTTTACCTTGCAGAACGCAGGAGTTGCTGGTCTACCGCTGCCTTGATTGGTTATTTTGTGTTATTCTGTGACTTCGGTGAATCCGAATAACTCTTAATCATGATTTATTGATTTACTTTTTTAGGTTGCTGGAATACATTTTGCTGTTGCCCCTTTCCTCAGAAGTGTTTAGCTTCTGTCCCAGTCCTTCTAACTGCTTCCAAAAGTACCTCATGCAAACCCACTTCTGAGCTATCCCTTTCATATCTGTAAAGAAGATGAAGGACAAGAAGTTTTTCCTTGAAGCAAAGCAATGATTGCATTCACTTGAAATCTATTTCATCAGAACCATTTTTACTTATTACAATGAGAAAATGTTAAATAAGTGCCTTTGTCTTTTCAGCCACAGTGTTTCATATTAAACCAAATTAATTCACATGGGAATTTATTGTGACAACAGGGACTTTCAGTTTAGGAAAAAAAATCCACATGTAAAGTTCAGTATGG
>CAFUXE010000437.1:409282-427004 GCA_903364295.1 Serranus cabrilla | reverse complement strand
CCCCTCGGCCCTTTCCTGGATCAGTTTGACACCCCTGGTAAACCAATGACAGAGACACAGGTTTAGGGTCAGCGCTTATGTTCAGCTTCCACAGCACAAACACTAATTGGAAAGCATGAGGAGAAGTGAGGATAGCTCCTCTTTACACGTCTCACTGCTCTTACTCTCTGACTGCAGCTTTTCAAAGCGCATCAGTCATCCAGACATGTCTCACAGCCATGTTCGCTGGCAGATAGACATGTCAGCTGCTCTTTTATAAACATAAAAGCCATTCTCCTCCCTGTCAGGCCACAGAAATCAGCTTACAAGGCTGTTGTTTTCTGGGTTATATTTTGTTGTTTTTTTTATAATGTGAAGTTTTATAACACAGAAGGGACTTGGTCTGTTTTATTAGATATATAGCGTTTGCTTTTGAAATCCACAGAAGACGTATAAAGTACTTCTACAAATGTCACGGAGCAGATTTGAAAATGCTAATGCCCACATTATGAACTCTAGTTTTGAATAAATAAATATATCTTATTGAGGGTTTTTTTGCATGCATGGTTGTGTACCTGCGTGGTTTTGTGAATACACTCAGCTCAGACTGTGACAGGATTTCTCCGTGTGTTTCTCGTGTGTCAGACAGTGACACTGTGTCACTCCGTTTAGCTCAGCTGCCTCGCAAAGCTTAAACCTCCTCTCAGGGGAGAAGTCCTACTTTTTCCCTGCGCTGCTCTGGGTTGGCTCAGTGTTCATGGGAGCACACTTCTCCACTCTGTCTGTTGGTGTAATACTCTGATCAAAGCTTGGCAAGAATAGCATTGTCAACCAAAGCAAATCTGCTTAGACAAAAGTGCAACAGAGGCAAAGTCGGGTCATGTAGAAAGACACTCCGAGGCTCCCTGAAGAATTTGAGTGTTGACCTGAGTTTTAATAGGATTCCGAACACAGCATGAGGATTTTTCTTTTGCCAGTGACAAGAAGACATCAGGGAATTTAAGAGCAAATGTATTTTGTTATTGTTTTGAGGGAAATGTGGCAACATGTTATTGCTGGATTTCATTTTTATAAGTAGATACACGATACACCTCAGGCAGGGTGTGAAAACAAGATACAAAACCTGAGTCCAGGTAGTGATTGAAACATGTTTTTCTATTAAAGGTGAGTGTCGCAGTCGTGCGATTTCAGCTGGTAGCGAGTGCGTCAGACAGCGATTGTCGTAACCAGTGATATCATCTAGGGAATACCCCCCTATCACTTGTTCCTGGTATCCAAACTTGACTGGTACAACATTTCTGTTCTGCTCGTCAAGATCTCTATGGACAGCGATCACGTTCTTATTAGCACTGGACATAAGATGTGATCATTATTTGTCACAGTAACAAGAGTAAGTGTAAAAACACAGTCTTTGGAGGAAAATACATTATAAAAACTGTAATCCTGCACCGTCAGCCCACCTGACTCGTCTTGTATCCTGCAGTAGGACACAGCCCTGCTTTTTCATGTCAGCGACAACAAAAGGAGAACAGGCAACATCAGAAGTACCCTCTGCCAGCGACAACTTGTCTCGCCAATGTCACGACGCAGCCGCCAGCAGCTGTCTGCCTGAGCTTTTATCTTCCTTCCTCTCTGATACAGATCCTTTGGTCTTGTCTTTCACTGTCACTGTCTGTCTCTCTGTCTTACTGCCTGTTGGCACCCTCTCTGTCTCTCTGTCACATCTCTGCCTTTGTCTCTCACATTAGTCCCTCTGTCGTTATCGTCTCTTACTTCCAGGCAGTGATAGTTCCAGCCTTGCGTTTGGCATTTTAGCTTTATGAAATGTAATTTCAGAATAAACAGAAACTAATTACTTCTCAATCTGTTAATATTGACTGAACGGGCCGCTTGGAAATTTTGTACAAACTTTCAAACTGACATTTTAATAAATTTGAGCTCTAGACTACTGAGGAAGAAAAAGTATAGGTGGTGCACTAAAAAGTTTTTTGGCCCTTACGATAAAACAAACTTCCAGCTGTATCTGATTTGCCTCACTGTTTGGAGAGCTGCCGCTGCCAGGGCATGAGCAGACAAATTGTCTTACCTCCTCTGCCACCAAGCCACGTTGTCACTGACATTTGGCTCCCTGAGTATTTGGCCAGAGATCCTGATATTAGTCTTGAATAAAAGATGGATTCAGCCACTGTGGATATAAGAAATCTTTGGAGCCTTTAGCTGATTGAAGCCCAAATAGACAGAAAAATAGATTTTTGGATATTATACCGTTTTGCATGGGTCCACATTTACTTAAATTCATCAAGAATCTTTTCCGTTTTTTGATCCTTCATTCATCGTAGAGGCATGTGAGGAAAAGTTTTGAGAATTCAAAGTAACATAAGAAGAATAACTGATGTGTAAATGATAATTTTGTGCATGAAGTTTTCGCTTTGTTTCTGTTCATTCTCAGCAACTCTGGTCGTTTTCATATAAAGTCTGGTGGTACAATTCAGTGGTGAAGTTGCATTTTTCATTTGGTTTGCTTTGCTTCTTCACTGAGGTTTATCAAGTGCATCAAGCACTGGAAACAAATGTCATGCTGTAAATGCTGTCCTTCGTCTGTTGGACAGAATATGTGAGGGAAAGAGCTGCCACTTCTTAGAACAGGGGTGTCAAACTGATCCAGGAAAGGGCAGAGTGGCTGCAGGTTTCTGTTCCGACCAAGCAGGAGCACAGGTGATACTGATGATTAATCAACTGAGTGCAGACAGCTGCAGGTGATTGGATTGAATGATTTGATTCAGGTGTGTTTCTTCTTGGTTGGAACAGAAACCTGCAGCCCCTCTGCCCTTTCTTGGATCAGTTTGACACCCCTGTCTTAGAAGCACATCACAGACTTTAATGTATTGTCTGTGCAATTAAATCCATTATCCACCATTCTGTTGCTACAAAATTTGAGGAATTCGTCTGACCATATTTGGATTAGGACCTTTATTTCAACTAGGTCTGTCCACGAGACATTTTTCTAGCCTGATCCTACCTTGTCTGCCTAAATTCAACTCAGGCTATGTTGTATTTTTGTTCACTTCCTCCCTTTGGTTCAGACTGCGTTCTCGCCTGCAGCGAACTGAACTCTGGTGCACTTGGAAGCGAACCGAGACCCCTGTTTTTTAGCAGACCAGAGTTCTGCTCTTTGGTCTGCAACAGAGCTGCTTTGAGCATTCACACCAGCAAAAACCAAACTGACTACCCGACAAAACACAAGCGGACCAAACAGCTCAGGAGTGAAAGATTCACTTAGTTTAGGCCAATCCAAAAGCATCGAATCAAGTTGCAGGAGAGAACCATAAAGATTAAATATATTACTGAGTTGTTAAAATGGCGTTATATTTGGTGAAGAGTGCTATGTGACTTGTTCAAGGCTCAAAACTCAAAGTTTAGGACCAGAGTGCAAAGAATTACGACGTATTTTTGACCTGTAAACAATGACTTTGTTTGACTATGTAATGGAGTAATATCTAAAGCTACCTGTAGTATTCTTATCTTAGTCACTCACTTATATTTAGACACCCTACAGGACTTCATTAACACAAAATACAGCACTCCATGTTTCTAGCTGTTGGCATTGCACGGATGAGATATTGACAACAGGAAGTCACTGTTTGTTCAGCCTTTTCACAGAGCTGCAGTGGCTTTCAACAGCCGGCTCTTCATTATGGTGTCTTTATTTTTCTGTTTAGTCATCAATTATCATTTTTGTTAAAACTGGATGTAAAGTGTGTTTACCCAGTATACTTGGATAATTTTTAGTTTCCAGTTGCATTATTGTGTGGAGGGGTATGCTGGTGAAGACAGCCATTATAGGTCTACCAGCACTTACTAACAAACAGGATAATACACTGTTATGTCACCTCTCTCTCCCTTATTCAAATGATAATGTCTAAATCACATTTACTGCATTGATCCAGTTTTGCTGCTGAGTCATTCCTCCCCTGTGATCAAAAGATAATAGATTCTCCAGGACGGTGGTGACAAGAGGCATCATCTGGAATCAATGATTGTATCTGTGAAATGACCCCAGGAGGGAGCACAATGAATAGCTGATGGATCTAATTGCAGGTTACGGTTTATCAACGGTAATCACAGCATATGGAAAGAATCGCTCAGAGGCGAGCTGTCAGATTGAATGTGGAGTGATGAAAGTGTGCATAGGTGGGAGATAGATTAGCAATCATTTTCTATAACAAAGGGCAAGCATACGGGGTAATATGTTAATTTGATTGATGTATGTTCTGATACAAACAGAGAAGCCACAACTGAACATCATGTGTGTGATTGGAATCTTTGACAAAAAAGGCTGAATTATGCATAAAGCAGGTGATTATCCACATGCAAAATGTTCCTCATCAACATTTCTCCTCATCAGCACTATGCTGAAGAGCACTGGTGATGCAAATTTTTTTAAAAACCCGACCACGTCTTTTCTTAGCTATCTCAGCAAAGCAGAGGGCTCAGCTGGAACTTTCTCTAAAAGTCCCTTAAATGTCCTTTCAATTGGCCCTCCAACCCAGATTGCTGGAGCTCTCTGGTTCACTAAAGAAACCTCTCTGACCTCTTTAAATCCAAAGCACATCGAATCGCTCACGTGATTCAGCACTGACTTCAATGAGTCGGTCAGTAGTCCTGCTGACTTCTTCTGTTTATTGTTGGTTTTCAAACCAGCGTCAAGGTGCATTAAATCCAGAAAGTAGACTGGAGTCATCGGTCTCATTATATTCCACTTGGGAGCTGACAAGTGTGACACCTAGTGGTAAAATTTGGTATTCCAGTCCAATTCTTGGCTTAATCTTTTACACCAACCAAACCCCTGGTTATGTTGTTTATTGCAATTTGTCTGTCTGTAGAAAAAACTACTGGCTCATTTTTCCTGAAACTTGGTGGATTTATGTCACCTAAATTAAAGGCCAGAATGAAGGGAAAACAGCAAATGGTCTCTATGCATTGCTTCTTTTACATTAAAACAGTGTTCAGCTTAAAAAAAAACATTTAGAATATAATGCAGCCTTGTCCCTCATGAGCAATAAGCCTTTTAACAGCCTTTGTGAGAGTGAGTGACTTACTGCATAAGCTCAGTTTGCAGCATGATGGGCTGGGAGCTGACTGAAATGCAGATCTTTTATTTATAAGCACCTGCGTGTGTGAGCAATGGTCATGCAATGCTAATCTTGTGAGCCTGTAGAGGGCTATGCATCATTCTGTTGGATGTGGAGTTGACTGGGTGAAGGCTCGGAGCTGCAGAGTTTGGATGTGGGATGATTTGACTACAGATGAAGGTTTAGATTAAGCGGAGAAGGTTTTAGAGATGGTGTGAGGTACATTGCTTTTTTATAAATGCTACAGACAGTGAACAGGAAAAAGGAAGTTCATATTCTTTCATTTTTTATATGTTTTGATGACCTAAGATTCCAAATGATACATGCACAGTCTTCCTTAACATCGGTGTCAGCACATTGTCCATCCCATCTCCTGTTATTTAACATGACCCTTTGGCTGGAGGTGAAAACACAGAGTCATCAGCAGAATTAATTACAACGGAGCTGCCGGAGGGGACACAGCTCCGGGGCAGAAACTACTAAAGGAAAGGCAGATTGATCAGCAGCCAGTCAGAAATCCAATGTGGAGTAATTCACTGTAGGTACAATTAAGCTTTGTGCTGAGATGGGGGGCGTTATTTGAGCAGGAGGGTTTGCAGGTGTCTGTCTGAGTTGATTAGATGCTCAGTAACTGTGAACAGATGGTTCAGGTGCTGTCGGAGCTCATACAGTCACAAGTGCTGTTTGTCGGCCTGTAAAGCTTTACGTTTCCCCTGTGTACTTACTGTAGTTAAAGCAGGCCGGAGCAGACCGTGTTGATTAAACTGCTGAAAGGTTGTTACAGTAAATCTCACAGTATTTCTCTTTCTCGCAAGCTAGCTCCCTTTTTATCCCTTTTATCTCTTTGTCCTTGCTTCAGTTTTTTTTTTTTTCTTCCTTTACCCATTTTCATCTCTTTAAATGCCCGAGTCACTCTTACTTTCCTCTTGCTCCTTATTCCTGTTATTAGATTTAATGCTCAGACTCGACCTTGACAAGTCCCAGACAGGGTTTCTCTTCCTGGAGCCCTTTTATATGTACTACATATTTCTTCTTTCTTGTCTCTTATCTCAGGTTGATGCTTTTAAGGTTTTCACACTCAATGTCTATCGGCTTTGTTTAACAGCTAATGTCTTCTGTCTCTCTTGTCTCTTTTTCCCCGTGTTATTACCAGGCATGGCTGACTGAGATCCATGAGTATGCCCAACAGGATGTGGTGCTCATGCTGCTTGGAAACAAGGCAAGGCATTGAAAGAAAGAAAGAAAATTGACTTGACTTGAATAACAATTCTAATTTTGTTTTGGCAGAGATTTTGTATCATAGCTTTAAAGTAATAACATTTTTAAGATAACATATTCCTTCATTGATCCCCGTTGGGGAAATTCAGGAGTTGCAGCAGCACAATTAGTCCCATGAGCCCCAAATGTGCATTAATCTACAGCTAAAAATAGTCCACGACAAATACATAGTTTACTCCTGTTTGTGTTTTCTGAAAACTACAGTGGCCAGCTGTTTCAGGGAGTTATTTAGACCTTGTATATGCAAATAAAAGTAGACATTTTTGATATGTTTTTAAATATGGTTGTCTTCAGCATTAACCACAGACAGAGACAGGAAGTTGGACAGTATTGTGATGGACACAATAACGCTTAATTGATTGCGGTTTAAGAGCCTTAGGAGGTTTGGCTTTGTTTATTAACTTAAAAAGGGAAAAACAGATTTCCATGCTCTTCAATGTGAGGAATGGAAAAAAAATATATAGTTTTTTAAGTATCTAAACTGAATCTGTCTCCTTTGCATGAGAAACTACATGCAAAACTAATAAACACATGCACAGTAACAAGCATCGTATATGTTCATGTTTCTGACTAATTATATTTTTAAAGTACAATTATTCTTCATTTCAAGACACACAAACATCTGATCAAATTCCAACCTGCTAATTTGCAGATAACAGTGTCAGTGTATCAGAGATATTTTTTCCTCTAACTGCCATTCACATCCCTCCCGTCTGAACAGAGAACAGATGTCTCTGCCTTGGAGCTCTGTCTCATTTCAGTCCCCCACACTCCATATCAGCGCCTAATTAGCATCCTGAGAGTCAATCCTGACTCATTAGCTGCCATCAGACCTGAACACCAGGAACGGCTTGTATGTAAACTGTGGACAAATGGCGAGCAGATCTGCAGAGTGGGTGGGTGGATGTTGTGGTTGTAGCGGTGATGTAGGTGCGGTGTGTGACCTTGTTTTTCTCGTCTCACCAGGCTGATGCCACTCATGAGAGGGTGGTGAAAAGAGAAGATGGCGAGAGGCTTGCAAAGGTGAGCTACTGAGAATTTACAAATACCTGGGCACAACCTTCACTGTCCAGATGCCACAACTACAAACAGTTCAACACATCTTTAAATTCTAGTGAAACAGAGCCTCGTATGTGACCATATGTGTCATTTTCCAAAGGTTTATAAATGGCTGATTGGATTTCTATCACAGATGGGAAGATTATGAATATTATAGAAAGGTGGGATTATCTAGAGATTTATTTCTGATTTGTGAGGAAAATGCACCACCTGCAAAGCAAAAAGAGATAAGACCAGTAAGATTTGCCCTCCTCTAGATAATTAAAGTAAAACTTTTTCATTTCTCTTCATTCAGCGGACTTTTGCAGACAAATGAGCCGGAATTAAACCAAATTAAACACAAAGCAGGTTAAAAATCAGAAAAGTTTCTCTTTAACATTTGATAATGAATATTTATTGTGTAGATTCCTGCCATTTGTGTCACCATCTATAAAGGTTTAATGACCTTCAGTCATATTCACTTTCATAGTCTTGGTGGCTGCAAATACAAAGCAGTGAAACCAGGAGGTAACATTTCCTTTGATCCATCTCCCCGTCTGTTGCTTCGCAGCACGGCACACAAAACAAATAGCAGACAGCCAGATGATTCTCCCCAGAAGTGGGAGCAATAAAGTGCCACTAAGTAACTTAAGGCTCAGTCTGGGTGGGACAAAAAAGCACATCAGTTATCATCACTGCGGGCTGAGACAAATTCCCCTGCAGAGGAAAAGCTGGGAGACAAATTTATCACAACTGTGCTGGATTTATCCGAAAGTAAACTAGTTCACTATTGTGCTTTTTTGGCTTTGGTTATGTAGCATATCAGAGAAGCAGAAACCAGTTGATTATTGTTAAATTACTGTTTATATGTTTGAGTCTAGTGTGCAAAAAATGATTATTTTCATCAACTTTACAGGAGTTTGGAGTTCCCTTCATGGAGACCAGCGCCAGGTCAGGTCTCAATGTAGAGCTGGCTTTCACTGCTGTGGCCAAGTGAGTATAATTCTCTCTGCAGGTGTCGTGGATCTGTCTGATTAATAAATATCTACTGAATACTGGCATGCTAAACTGTAATAATACAAAGATATTGCAGCACTTTATTGAACACAGTAAGAAGTTAAGGTATATCGTTGACTGGCAACAAAAAAAAAAAAGGTCTTTCATTCATCCACTCCCTTTAAAGTAGTGTCACTGTATAGTTCATTCCTTCAGCTGAGAATCTGTATAGTTTATAGACTATGTGGAATATGTGGAATATGACTTTTGGATTAGTCATAGGATTTTTGTTTTCGACTTTCTGAAAGTCTATTTTACACAGAAAATACTAAGTACATTAAATTAATTTCACTGTGATTTCGCTAGAAAAAAAAAGTTGTTTATTTAAAGAGTCCCTAAACTTCATTTTTAGTTTAGTTAGTTAGTGAATTAGTTTCTGCAGCAACTTAAGGCGTTGGCTGATCATTTGTGTTTACGGTTTGTGTTTGTTTGTCTCAGGGAGCTGAAGCACCGGTCAATGAAGGATCCCAGTGAGAAGTTTAAGCTCCAGGAGTATGTAAACAAGGAGATGAAGAGCACAGGCTGCTGCAGGTCTTAAAGCCTGCAGTACTTATTCCCTGGATCTGAGTGAGTGTGTGTATTTATGTGTGTGTGTGTGTGTGTGGAATCACTCATGTTCATATCTGGCCCGATCACAGATGAGGAGTCAGTTCCAGCGAGGTATATAAATCTTTTTGCCCTTCTTGTTCCTCCCCTCTAAAACCTCCCCGTCTCAGTCCACATGACCTCCATCGCACTGCCCTGCTCTATTTTGTGTGTCCTGCTTTTCTTCATCCACCTCCTTCTGCAGCTGTGAATGTAGCCCCAGGTGGAGGTTTGCAGAAAACGCTGTACGCCTCAGTTATTAACCTATTAATGGACATTTCTTCCATAACTGTAGCTGCATGTTATTTTAACCCCAGCATTGAATTTGACACATAACTTTGTTTGGTTACTTTCTTGTGAAGGGATTTATTGCACAATGAATTTTTTGCCAGATACATGTTATCACATCCATTTAAAATGCCAGTGCCGGCTGACATTTTGGTTGAATGTCTTGGTCAGCGTGTGGATGAATGTTCATATACTAGATATATATATATAGTAACGTGTGTTCTGTCCATGGTTCAGTGTTCATGTCAGTAATTCAACAGGCTCTTCAGAGCCACTTTAGCTCACCAGCATAAACTCAATCCAAACATCTCCATAATTCAGATGTGGATATTTGGAAACATGTCTTACTTCTAATACGTAATGTTGCTATTTTGTATAAAAGGATATTAAATACAGAATAGCATCATTAGCAACACTCAATTCTTTTATTATAGTAGATTTGAATCCATGCTTGATGCAAAAATGTAGTTTAAACAAGCCTTCAGAAACATGGTCACAGAACCCAAAACACATGGGGGATTTTTCCAATATTAGAGGATCAATGTGGAGTCTTGGAGAGCTCCAATGCAACCTCTCTTCTTGATAATATACACACTTTACTTTTGAAATTATTTCAGATATGATTTGACAAACATGATGTAAATAGCCAACACTTTTCTGCATGTAAAACAAGGTTCTGATTGAGAATAGCACTTTAGGTGGTAAATCATACTATGGGTCAGACTTTAGAGGGATATTTAAAAATTAAGACCTAAAGTATGTTGACAATGTTACCTAAAGTATTGTATATGGGTTTTTTTCTTTATTTTGAATGTTGTATTTGAAGTCAAATGTGCAAACATTACAAGGCTGCTTTGTTTTGCTAGTTTTCCATTCATGGATATATAAATGGGGTATATAGTGCTGTTTTCTTAAACATTTGAACAGTACGTTTCTTATCTAATCTGTTAACAGTATTTAACCTGTTCTTCATAAAAGAAGCATAGGCCTCTTTTTATATGACTGTTGTTTTGGTAGATTCATCTTAGTCATAGAAACTGGCTCTCTGTACAGCATTTACTGTACCTTTTCATGTTTTTTCCAATCTTGATGTTCAAAGTAATGCTTTGATTTTTGGTTTTACTACTTTTCAATGTGCAACTCCTTTCTTGTAACTGAAACTAACTACAATAAAAACAGTAGGTAATGTCTTTTGGCTTTCACCCTTTTTAATAGTGGCAACATTTCAGTTTCACTTACAGATTCTCCTCTTACATGACTCCACAGTTCAGAGCATGGGTTAAAGCAGACATATGCTAATTTTTGGTGAACAAAATGCTTGTGGAAAAACACTGAAAAAATCGTTTTTTCACATTATGTCTTGCTCTGTGACACCTGAGCAGCGAATATTCATGCTCACATAGTTTGCTTGACCCCAGCTCTTCAAGTTTGAACAAAGGCATCACTGCCCCATTGTAATACTGCTCAAAAGTCACACACTTCTCTTCAGTTTAAATCTTTTCCTCAGTCTCCCTCTGCTGGATAAATTATACCACAGTAATAAATTCTACAACCCTGATTCCAAAGAAGTTGAGAGGCTGTCAACATTTAAATAAGAACAAAGCATCAATCAGAGTATACAAATACAGTGTATTTTATGTTCAAATTGTGTGTCTGGAAATATTCTTTTCTCAATTAAATATATTATGCCAAAGGATTTACATTTCATACAGCATCCAAACTTTTTTTGAACCTGGGTTGTAAAATTGAGTCACAATTTAGTTTTACAAAAACAGACAAAAGGAAGTTAACAAGCCAACTCTAAAATGTGATAAACTTCACACAAAGCAGTTTACATTCAGCTGATTGAATTGTACTAAAAAGCAACATAACTTATTATACCTAACTTTACAAGCTGCAAATAGCAAATTAGACAGTTCAAAAATAAATACACTGACTTAAATATAATTATACTCATACATGGAAGCCGATGCAGACCATGTATATTATCCTTCTACTGACATATTACAGTCTGCATATAACTGGCCAGAAGGGCTCAGTTTGGACACTTGGTTGCAATGCAAGATTAATTCAGTTGTTTTAAACATCTGAGTAATACAAGTACTCATACTTATATTATTGAGAATACAGAAAAACACCTGTTGACACTTGAGCAGCAACAATTCTGATTCCTACAAACAACTTTTGCACATTCAGGTCAGGAACGCTGACCTCTTTCAAGTATGTAAGTCACATCACATGACAAATGAGTGAGTTAGGCCAACATTCATGAGCTCAGGAGTGATTCAGACTGAAGTAGGTCTGGCACATAATGTAGGTGAAATTGAGCAGGATGGCAGGTAGAGTAAAGGAGCCAGTGTGGTAATAGTAACTTTCACACCTCTCTGTCACCCTTAAGTCTCTAAAAAGACTTCAATTAGAAGATATCTACTACATATCTCAGATCCTTCTCTTCCTGCAGCTGCACTCCCTGCACCAACAGGTCTTCAAACACTTGGACAGTCATGGCTTGTGCTTGAAATAGGCCTCCACTGCAGAGAGAATTGAAACGTATATCAGACTCAGAAACGGAGAAAGGGGAAGTAAGGACTTGAGTTGTAGTGGCCGTTTGATTTACCTGCATACTCCTGAGGCAGCATGGGTCTGTTGATAACAGTCTGAAGTGCAGCGATCCAGTCTTTCTGATCCTCTTCAGTCTCACATGCAAAGAGAAACCTCCTGTCTGGGGTCACTATGGTAATTCCAAACTGCCAGTGGTAGCCCTGAATGTTCGGAGGGAGGCCGGGGAGGACAGTGTAGCTGTTTTCCCTACTACCAATGAACACTTCGCCTCGTGCATAGGCATCCTAGAAGCAGATTATCCTGGATTTAACAACAACTCAATGTTGATGAATGCAACAGAAACAGTGAGTTTTCATTAAAAGCTGCAAACGCAAAAATCTAGTGCTACATGGATAGCCATCTGTCTAAAAGGAAAAAAAAGTTTTTAAATGCACTTCTCTAAAATTAACAGGACTAAAAGATGAGGGGGCATAGCAGCATCTGCTGGTCACAGTGTGCAACTACAACAGTTTGCTCATGATATGCAGCTTTAATACCAGTGGATCTTTGAAGTACATGAGCCTCCTGTCATCCATTGTGAACCATCTCTTCTTGAAACCCTCCGTGTGCTGCGGGACAGAAACAGGAGACAATGTGGCAGCAGCTCAGTTCAAAGAGTTACAAGTCTCAAATAAATAACTTCATGCTTTCCAAGATGCTGTTTCATGCATATTTCCACAGCAGAATGTATAAGTGATGGAAGTATTTTTTGCAGTATTGTATTAGCAAACATTGCAGAAATCAAAAACAGATAAATGCAAGTACCTTTGGTCCAGTCTTCTCCATGTAACCCTCCTTTATGTAGTTCCTAGACAGTTTTTGAAACAGCTAGACAAAGAGTAAATGCATAGTCACTGATAAAGCCCCCTTTGCCTAACATTTAAGTCTTAATGGCGTTTCCATGTAGGAATACAGAAGAGTGATTGAATAAACGTCTTCCTTGATTTATTACCTCTCTAAAAATGTCCTATTGACTTTATCATCTCAATCGCTGTTTCAAGTCTTCTTCAATAAAGCATGATGTTTATTTTGTAAATCATCTAATTTGGAGTAAAATAGATGATCAGGGAATGCTTCAGGACGGGGCTACAGGTTGCTACCACGCTGCACTTTTTTAATCTTAAACTATTCCCCCTTTCACAACGCGTTTGCAGTTTATTGAAACATTTCGGTCTTTTCGGTTCAGTATTCAGTTGTACTAAAAGACACTAAGAAGTCGGCTGTTGATTGAATCTTTAAAAATAGACAGTTCAGAGATACCTGAAACAGCCAATTAAATTACCATCCCTTGTTTTATTTGAAATGCAGAAAGTAGTCTCTCCAGAAAATATACAACAACCTCATATGTGTGTGCATGTTCTCACATCAGAGTTAGAAGCTCCAGGAAAAGCCACCTGCAGGTAGTGAAACCTGGCTGCTCTGATGGCATTGAACCAGTCCACCATTTCCTTCAAGACAGGACATGAGAAAGTTCAGTGGGTTTTCAAATATCTTTCCCCTCACTCAAACACACCATCCTCATGAGCTCCGATAGACCAAAATTACTTCTATTGCTACACACGCCACTCATTAGTCAACAAAATGGCTTTTCTATAAAACATTTTCAAAAGCTCTGAATCCAAGGGAGGCGTGCTTTACTTGAAAGAATTAGCATATTCATCATATCATTTCTTAGACTGTATGAGTTATGTAAAGCCTTTAGCTATTATTAAGGACAATAAAAGTAAACTTCAGTTACACACTAGCTTGTAATGAAAAATAATTTCCACTAGAGGGACACATGCCCTTTCCTGCATCCTCACCCTCCTGTTCTCCACCTAAAACACAGAACAGAGTGGCACTGCACTTCACCTTTCCATCTTCGTGGTAAACAAAGATATTCCTAGTGCTGTTGTCCTTCAAATAAGTTATCTGCAGGCCGTGTGCAGTGCCAATTTTCGTTGGCTGGAAAGTGGCGTTCACAGTATTGATCTTCATTATAGCTTTGGGCTCTCTGGCCTGCAAGAAACATTTTTAGAAGAGAGATTGTCAATATCCTTGGCTCTCCTTACAGGCCTCGCAAATGCTCTGATGTGAATGGAATATAAAAGTTCATCATAGTTATATTATGGTCAACTTTGTTTTTATCATCATGATTTTTATAATGGGAGATAATCATGTTCCTAAACTAATAAATAAGCAACATTTTTGAAGTGGGAGTTCAGTTCCAGGGTTCACCAGAAAAATCAGGACATTTCTACAGTGATAAAACTGTCAAAGTTGGAAAAAAACACTCACATCATGCTTGTTGAAGTACTTCAAAACACCTTCCCGTTCGGACAGAATAAATTTTCGGCTGAGGTACTGTCCGTTGTCTCTGCCTCGTTTCCATAGAAACCCCTCTCTGTAGCCTGCCAGCAGGGAAGCCACCGGGGTCCGGATCCCGACAGAGCAGCAACATAGAGAGAGAAAACAGAGGGAAGGAACAAACTTTTAACAAAATAATAAATACAATACCCCAAAATCTAAGAAACATACACAGAGGGATTATTATTAACATGTTTAAAACTCTAATCATGTTTAAAAGAGCGATTGTGACATGCCAACAATGTGTTGCAGCAGCCATCACCACATCGTAGGAAATCATATAAACACCTTTGTAAGAATACTTTGAATATATACTGTCGAGGTCTTTAGATGCTAAATACTTTATGCTCCAAATCATTTGATTAGTTTGTAAACTTGGATGGTTTCTTTTCACACAGGAGAAATGTCTGAAAAATCAAATTAATGCTACAGTTACAAGAGATCTTTCAGCATGTAATATTACACTGGTGGAGACCACTGAAAGCTCCTACATTACAAAGACCTGTAATTTTGGTGTGTATAAATTTATGTGCACACTTTTAGCGTATGTGGTCACTGTTCTGAGCAGCTCGGCAGTGATGGGAGGAAGCACCTCTGCTTTTAGTACACATAAATAATTCAGCCTCTACAAGCCTGAACATCACTGAAATAAACGCTCCCTTACACAAACACAAAGACTTGTTAACCAACACTTGTGCACCTTTGTCTCAGAGTTTTTATTTTTCTAAATCAGTGCCACTGTCCTCATATGTGCCGTCACTCTTAATCTTTTCTAAATAATGTGAGATCTCAAACACGCCCTTCTCACATACACACACAGATCTTGTTGGCTCTGTTCCCAGGTCTGTTCCTGACACTGGCCTCTCTGCCCATACCAGCTTGAGCCAACAGAAACAGCACTGCAGGAAGAAATGCATCGTCATTGCCCAATGCACACCCGGCCAACACACAGACACACAAACTTACTTGCACAAATTTCTCCTAATATATAATACTACAATAAACCCTATAAATACTCTACTATAAAAATAAAAAAAGAGCTTAATTCAGAGTTGGCAGATTCAAGTAGTCTTTTTTGCACCACGACAGAAACTAAATTTAGACATATGGCTTGCACTTCACGGTTTTCTACTGATTGCATGGAAATCTCAAATAGCAGACTGCATTAGAAAAAGCAACTGAATTGACAATTGAAACTACTTCAGTTGGAAGAAAATGTACAAGAAAAGCATTTCCAATGAGAGTAAAGTGCCTCATTCAACTGCTGCTGCTGATGGTATGAGCTAAAGGGATAAAAAGCAAAGAACAGAGAACGGTTTTGAGAGGAAAATATGTCAGAAATGTGCCACTTTCTTTCGGGAAATGTAGCTGAAATTAACAAGCACTTTAAACTTTGTCTGCTGGTCCACCTGCACCATCGTCTTTCCCTCCAGCCATCCATCCCTTTGTTCCTTTTCTTGCCTCTTTGTACAGTAAAAGTTGTCATGGTGTGGGCTGCACACAGTAGTATACTTCTAGTTGAGCAATGGCTTCAATTATTCATGAGACAAAAAGTTTTGCTACAGTGCTGAGAGGAGGAGGGTCAGACTGTCCACAGCAACAAGAACAAGAGACTTCATTTACTACAACGGGACGTCAAAGATTTGCAATCAATTGAGAGAGCAAAGCAAGTTTTGGACCACAGTGTCTCTTTCTTCAGGTCCTCTATAGATCGCCGATAGTTTCTCCTGGCCAAAAATCCAGAAGCAATGTTATAGAATACTTATACACAAAAGAGGCCATTCTTCCTCCGTGGCAGAGACACATAGCCACATGCTCCCAAACCTCTGCACGGCACAACACAAGGGGCCATTGACAGAGAGGGAGCGAGACACAGAGAGGAAGAGTTTGACAGTCATGAGACCTGGATAATAATGCTTTATCTTGTCTACCTAAAAGTGAGATTTTGAGGCTCTGTTTTAGCTCTTCAGTTCACAGTGAAGGCACTGCTTTACTGCTAATGTGAGAGGTTGCTCAACTGTAACCCTGTGAGAAAGTAGCATGAATCTACTTAAAGGGGAACTGTGCTGTGAACTTGACACTGTGGCTCAAGGATGACATCACTCAAAAGTAGGGCCCATCATCTCTACAGGGAGGGTGTAGAGTAACAGTAATAGCCTTAACATTAAAAAAGAGGCCACAAACCACATTCTCTATCACGTAACTGACTTTATGTTGCACAACTTCCTGTTTCCGACATAGCCGTGACAAAGGGAAACAGTCACTAAAACCTGACAGAAAGCATAGTCAGCGACCATCTTTATCAGGAGAACATATGGAACATAAAGACATGTGTGACTATACTGACAGCAGCCCGTTTTCTCCTTAGACTGCACTTAAACCTAGTGAGAGGCTGTAGCAGATCTGAGTTTCTCAAAACTAAACATTTGGCAATTGTTTTTAGTTACACCTGTGTTTAATAAGTCAAACTGTTACCCATCTGAAAGGCTTGTAATCCAGTCTACACACACATATGCGGTATTAAGTGCTGAGTGCCTCCGTTTATTTTTCCATTTTCATTCTGTGCTGCAATGACTGCTTTGTAAACTTTTAACGCTTAAGATCATAGCAACTGCCATTACCAATAAAAATCTATCAAAAATGTCTCAGAAATAATGTTTAAAGAAAGCTTATGTATTCAAGTTTGATTCATGTTATATTTAGTTTAGGTAAAACTTGCTGAGGATGAGGAAAATATTGGAGGTTTGGTTAAAATAGACGCTTTCACAATGCTTATCAAACTTTACAAAAGGCTGAAAGCCAATTCTCCTGTGTGCACTACCCTCTTCATGGGAACCTTCACCATGCTAAAACCCAGGCCAGAACTCTGGGCCCAATAGAGGGAAGAGAGGCCTGGGAGGACCAGAACCAGGATTGAGCTAGAATGTAAAATCTTTTTTTAAAAAGGAAGTCTGGCACTGAACAAAACTGTAAGCATCAAAGACACCAAAAATGTAATGTGAACATTTAAATTCTTTGTAAATTTAAAGTAAACTGTTGACAGTTGTTAAGAATGATTAGTAATCTATGGTGTGGTCAAAAAACAATGGAGTTATCTTTCAATGGGAAAAAGGTCAAAGAGTAATCATTTATTTTAGCCAAGTAAAACTTCAACCACTTTAACTTGCTTTACATGGATTGTAGGCAAAGGTCAGTCTCTTGCCTTCACCATGGAAACAGCTATTCTTATTCTAAAATGTTGGAGAGCATACAGTTACATTCTTATTCTAGAATCTTGAGTATACCGTCACATTGTTATTATAGAATTCTAGAATCTTGAGAGTTAGCGTTACATTGTTATTATAGAATTCTAGAATCTTGAGTATAACGTTACATTGTTATTCTAGAATCTTGAGTATAACGTTACATTGTTATTCTAG
>CAFUXE010000437.1:375491-409249 GCA_903364295.1 Serranus cabrilla | reverse complement strand
TACATTCTTATTCTAGAATCTTGAGTATAATGTTACATTGTTATTATAGAATTCTAGAACCTTGAAGAGCATACAGTTACATTCTTATTCTAGAATCTTGAGTATACCGTTACATTGTTATTCTAGAATTCTAAAATCTTGAGTATACCGTTACATTATAGAATTCTAGAATCAGAAGCATACAGTTACATTCTAGAATCTTGGAGCGCATAATGAGCACATCTCAGCAACTTCATACTATGATAATATGATAAATAGGATTCTAAAATGTTATGAGACTGTAATGGCCCAATCTTTGCCAGTCAGCTTTTTGGGGGGCATCTATTATTGATTAGCTGAGGCAGTCTTGTTGGTGCCACTTTCTCTCTTTTAATGAGGCTGCACTGGGCAATTAGCCAAGAGACATTTGTCATTTGCAACATACAGTCACATGATTCGGCACAGAAAACAGAGATAAGGGTTATGCAATATACATTTAGCGAGGAACTGAGGTTTAGACCAATGAAAAAATTATTTGATAATGTCAATTATGAGAAAACGCTGGGACATAATTTAGTTTGGCAGAAACAGAGTGGGTGTGGATACGACAAATACGATAGAGCAGAATACATAAGGGGGGACACATGAGAAGCTGAAGTGGGACAGCAAAGGGCAGGTTTCTTCCCTTGATGACCAGCTCTCATTGTCTCTGCAACATAAGCCATGCTGACACATCATCTATCTGTCTAACCAACTTTCAATCTGACTGGCAGGCTAATTGGGCTGGGCCATGTAAATGAGCAGTGGGTAATGCCGTCTACTGGGCCACGAGTTATTCATTATTACACCCTTTGACTGTGTAATGCCATTAGCAGGCCGAATAGCATACATACACACACTGATCCTCAACAGATGCTATACAAGTCCATCACATCCAGAATATTGTAGATAAACAACTGTACACCAAACGCTCATCATGCAACACATTCTTAGGAACACTTCTGTGCTAGCTTATGAAATATGACAGTACCATTTAACATTGTCTCACTGTTTGAGACATGTGGTTACTGTTGTGAGAAGGATGTACGCAACTCTAGGCCAGTTACGCAGGTGATTACAAAATTATGTTTAATGCTCTCCTCAAAGCCACCAGACTCCATTGACAAAGTCACACACAGTCATTTTAATTGCAAAACACAGGATGCGGTATTCTACCACTGCCTTGATTTTTTTTAGTTTTTTTCTGTTGTTGTGTATTACTGCAAGTATTACACTGTGTATGGATAAGTGCCTCACTTAACCCCACTTCAAAAAAATCTTAACTATCCCTTTAGGTGGAAACTGCAAAGTGGGGTGTTAGGTGAGGCCTCCTTTCCCTCCTCTTACATGGAGCTCATCATCAGTTTCACCCAGGAATGTTAGCAATGATAAATGGATGATGCAGTTTCCCTGCAGAGTATTCACTCTGTGCTGAATAGGTGGTGCTGTGTGAGACGCAGACAACCATTTGTTTTCCTGAGGAAGCAAGAATAATATGTTTGTGTGCATAACTGTTCTTAAAGCATTTCATTCTTACCTGCTGAGTAGGGCTCCTGCCGCTCCACAAACTGGAACTCCTTCCTCTCATACTTGGCTCGGATCCATTGTTCCCGCAGGAGCCTGCAGAATAGTTGGTGTTAGACACTTTGCTCTGCCTGGGTTTAATGTTTTTCTTCATGCTTAGGCTATTTTGTTGGAAACCTTGCATTAACATACATGGATTCACCCATCGTAATGATAAGGATTATACAGCTTGTGCTCTTCTTTTATCGCCCATATCAATCTTTATTAAATTCATTTATCTGGAATCTTTGTTCTCTTTAGAATTGTCCTCAACATTCACAAAGCATCATGCATAAACAAATGGCTTTCATGTGTGTGTTTATCTTTAGCATGATTCTCATCAAGACAATCATTTCACCATGCTTAATCAGCCATGTCGGCTTTATCAAATCAGTATTACAATATTTTATGTAATAGCTTTCTTCCCTGAATGCATAAAGCCTTTTTCTCTTCTTCATCCAATCAATTCTTCAGTTGTGCTGCCTTAAACTAAATAAATGAAATATGCCATAAGCAATATTTACTATGCCTTTGCACAAAATAATCACATTATACAGGCCAGTTCATTGTGACGGTGCGCCAATAACAACAATAGACAAATGGGGATTGATTTGATTTGCGAAGATGCAATTTTGTCAATCACTGATGACAGACACTTATTCCCTCTCAGAATGCCACTTATTGTGTCATGTTGTAGTGACAACACCTTTACCTGTTGTTTTCCAAGTCACTTTATCCTATACTACATTTAAAAAAGCTTAATTAGCTGTGGATGTGTATGATAAACCTTACAATCATGGCTATTTTTGGATCAAGATGGAGTCAAGGAAACGTTTCTGCAGTATCACCAGCACAGAGGTGACCTGAATCAGATGTTACAGAGAGCAGAGGAAGTCTCACCACTTACGTGCAGTCTTTGTGTGTAGGACAGTAGAAGAAGGCAGGAACTATCTGTTCATATTTGGCCTTGGCAGCATTGTTACCCACAGAGTCCATAAACTGCAGAGGAGAGAAAACAAACATGATGGTAGTAAGTGATATCTGTGTGTATTCCTGTGTGCTCAATGGCTTGATGACTGTGAGCGCATGCATATTTGGCTGGTGAGGGCAGGTCACACACACACAGATATAATGAGGTGCTTGCAGCTCAGTGTTTGTGTGGCTGACTCCTTGTCCAGAGGGAAACTCAGAGAGGCTCAGCATGCATTAGCACACAGCTAGGAAAGTATAGATCACACATGTATGCACATAAATCAAGGGAGAAAGAAAAAAGCTAATAACAGAACACAAACCTTTTTATGCACACAAGTACACAAAGTGGAATGTAGAACGATACAGGTAACCTTACTTGCATACATTAAAACTGTTATTAACCAGTTTATAAAGTGAGTTTTAAAGTCAGAGAGTCCCAGGATTAAGTATGAACACACACATACACTTATACACACAGATAGTGGTTGTATCTGCCAGCTGCTGGCTCATGCCTTTTAGGCTATGCTGAATTGAATCTGATGACTTGTCCTATTCTTCCAGGCAGAGTGATGCTCACAGTGGAGCAGGGCGGGCTGGGTGAGGCCAGAGGCTGCAGATGTTACCTCAAGCCAAGTTTCAGACTTGTAATCAATGACTGGTCTTCTCTTCCAAAAACACAAAGGGTTTGACTTTCAGATTTTTTTCCCTTACCTCCACCTCAGAGGAGCTCCAGGGATCCAGCAGCACAGACTTCACCTTGCTGATCTGAGCGATGTTTCGATGAAGGCCGGAGCAGCTGAGACACATGAACACGCCCAGGGTGTAGGATGCCCACTCTGGATCTGCAACACAGCATAAACTTACATGTAGGTGCACGCAAAACCACTTAGAGCTCAAAATAACTGAACACAGTGAAACATTTTTGAACTTCCTTCTTACACACACTGATGGCTCAGATATATTTGAAGCAGAGAGCAGCAGATAACTTGGTATTCAGTATTCAGAATATGTTATTTGAGTAATCTCATGGTATATGTTGCAAATTCTATTTTAGGGCATATATGAAGTAATCGGTTATTCGCATCTTATCAATATTTGTGTAAACAGATGTCAGTAAAGATCTGGGTTGTATTTAGGTTTGTGTGAGTGCACACTAGGAGTTTCAATTTGTCACTGGTGGCGATAGTGTGAAAGTACTTGACACCACTGACGGTTCACCTTGAATCACCCCGGCAGGGAAACGTTTATATCTACTCACATACACAAACAGTATTTATACAACAAAGGCCCACATTCACTGCACTTTGTTACTCATTTTATCATCGGTAGACACATTGATATATCTATAATATGAATACATGTGTGTATCTATATTACGCTGCATTTGTTTACTATAATTGTGTTTTTTTTACATAACATGCATTGAAACAGCAACTGGACATTTTTACTAATATTGGCTTGCATATCTACTTGTCATACTCTACACTAATGTGTTCAGCATGTGATTCACACTGTGCATTCACACATTTTACACTTTTTGCATACAACTACTATTACTAGCTCTGTACTCCACTTAAGAAATACATTCGGTAAACATGTCCACCCTCAACCCCTGGTATAAAAAATAGTTTGTTGTTTTTTTAAACACCAGTAGTACAGATCCCACAGAAATATCAAAATATTACTAATGCAACAAATTACTGTTGTAATGTTATAAAGGCCAAGAACTGGCTGCCAATTTCTTAAAATGGCTGTTGATGGCCAGCTTTACTGGCAATCCCTGCTCTGACATAAACTGAGAAATATTGACTTATGAAACACGTAACCCGTGTACGTTTCAGCGCTCATGACATGTTACTTACACTCAAGACATTCTCCTGTAAGATGTTCTGAGAGGTCAGAACATCTTACAGTTCAAACATTTCTTTGAAGGGAGGTAAAGAGTGGAGCATGGCATTTGTCCTTTTCACAATAAATTCACTGCATGTTCTTATGATGCTGTTGATTAATAGCAAGACTGATTCTTTCGTTCAGGTTCATGAACAGAAAACAGGTCAGAGTTGCAGCCAATGTATTGGTACGCAACAAACACACCCACACACACAAACAACTCCTCCTAGTTCAAAATCTAATTTTCAGAATCATTAGTCATATCAGGGCAAGTTCAGATTACAGCTGCTGTGTTGGTCATTTTGTAATTGAGCCAGAGAACTGGGGCAGGGTCAGGTGGTTGGCATCAGTGTGCTGCAGCCCGCCAACCATTACTAAGTGAACACACGCTGCTGCAAAAAATGGCATGAGAATTTAAAAAAAATATGACTTCCTTATGCATAATCAAAAGGCTGCACACATGCAGGACTGTGCATCTGTACACAAGAGACAAGAGGCTGATGTGTTATTAGCCACTCCCATCTCCTCTGCATTATGTGGGACAAACACCCACTGAGAGGTCACGCTCCAAGACAACACTGGGCGTGAAAGAGAAATTTAAGCTTCACAATTTAGCAATTTATATCAGTAAATACTCTGCAACTTTTTGATTATAATAAAAATTGAGGTCTTTCAAGAAAGATGTAAAAGACATAATTTGGTTGCAGCTTCCCATATGAGGAGTTTTAATGCTTTTCATTGTCATACCACACTGTAAACGAACACTGTCTGAGCAAAAGAAATTTAAGATGTCACCTTCAGCTCTGGGAAGTTGTTTTTTCCACATGTTTATCCTTAAATGGACAATAAAGTCTGAAAACAAATCGGCATATAATGAATGAAAATATAAAAATAAAATGAGCATCCTTTAAGGCAGTGATTCTCAAAGTACTCTGCCAGGTGGTTCCTGAAAACCTTTCAGATGAAACGTATGAATAATTAATTAATGTGAGTTTTGTTATAGCCTGCATTTATTTTATGATTAGACTTTCATCAATTATTTACAAAAAACTTTCCACAATCTATTTTATAGGCTTATATATTCAAGGTCCAGAAGAGGCCTCTCATTATTCTTCTACCCCGTTTTTTAAAATTATTTTACAGTTTTTGTATATTTCTCATATATTATCTAAAGTAATCTAAATGCACATATTTAGCTTATATGCACTGAAAAATAAAGCACGTATTTGATATAAGTGTGTCTATTCAGATGACATGCGTAAATAGGTTACACCAAATTATTCCAAGGGACATAAAGGGCTTTTATTCTTATATATTCTCTAGCTTTAGTTAAGGGGTTCTTGACTGCTTTAAAGAGACTTGACTGAATGGACTCAGAGATTTGCCCAATTATTTCACAATTGGACATTATGAAGAGCTCAATTTTTGAAGCAGGGGCGACGCCAAGTGAAGAAATACACATTAAACTACCTCGACATTACTGTCTCTCACTCTTACAGCTACATGAGCCTAATTTCACAAAGCACACCTGTTTGCTTGTGCTATTTCTTCCCCTTGTTGTATGTACTGTGCTGCACTTTTGAGTGCAAATCAACTAGGTGTGACTATCAGTGACCACATGTGTACAGGCAAAAAGGAAATCAACCAACACATGAATACATATTTGGCACTTCAACCATAAAAGATACCCCACATAAAAATAACTTTTAAAACTACAGATACATGTAAAGCACTTTAGGTCTGCTTCTTATGATTCTTAATTCAGTTGTTGTTTTATTAGGCTCTGAACCAAATTCATTGTTTGCATGGGTATCTTCATTATATCCACTGTATATTTCATAACCATGCCTCGACCATATCGTGACCGTCTGAGAAGAGAAACTAAACGACCATGCAAGACACGACTAAAGGGAAAGTAAAATGATGATTAATTGAAGCTTATAATATCCTAGGGATGGGTACAACAGAGAAATAGTCGTGCAATACAAATGACATACAAACCGATTTAAGCAAGAAAACTTCAACGCGTCTGTACACCATCTGTCAGTGACTTCCCTCACCTGCAGCTCCGCAGTCGGCACAGTTTCCATTTCCAGGCTTCTCCAGAAGCTGTTTCACACGCTGCCGGTTCTTTTCTCGATCCGAAGCCATAGTGCAAACGCTTCTGCCCAAATGCCTGCTCAGCGGCTGAAAACCTCAAACTCTCACGCATCGAAAGTAAGCTCGCTGGACTGGATTTTCTCAAAGTACCACGTCTAAACAACTAATGAGAAGGCTGACATTTTTAGGCGGAGGGTGGCTGAATAGGGCAGCATGGTCGGTCTACTGTAGATGCTGTAAAAACCCTCACAGACACAACAATAAATACGTTGAAGTCTTATCTCTGTCTTTCTCTGGAGGGAGACCTCCAGCGGTCATTGTGATAGTACGAGACGCATTCACGACGCTCCCAGACAAGACAGTGGAAATGACCTCCGCCTCACCAAAGCACTGCGTGGAAATATTTAGTTGATCTCTGCTTATCTAATCACAAGGTTTCCCTTTTCCTTCCTAATGCATATTTACGACGTGAACGGACGCAATAGGTAAAATGGATTTAGTGGAGGAAATGTTTACACGTTACATAAAATACAAATTGCTCTTTTTAAAAAAAATGTCAGAACTAAGAAAAGTTTTAAATTTGCTCTTATTTTTCTGAATTAAGGACATAATTATATAAGTTTTTTATTAATTAATTACGTAATAAGAACACTTAAGAGGACGGAGGCATCATTAAAGTTAGCAATTTAATTTACTTTCCTAATATGACAAGACTGTTGTAATAAGGGTCTATTATCAGTTAGTCTGTTTTTTTTCCTGAATTATCTCATTAATTGGGAGGCAAGAGCTGTTTCAATTAAAATGTTTCCCAGAATCCTAAAATATTCTTCACATTCATTTTTTGAAAAACGGTAAATATTTTCTCTCAAGTCAATGCTTTCACTTCCAGACTATGGGCCCTCGCCAGAATTTTAGGAAAAGAAATAGTAAATGAGCAAACCTGTTAGTATTGTGGTCCATTGCCAGGTAGATAACTGCAGTGGAGATGACTAAATCTGTCATTTTTTCCTAAAACCCTCACATTTTCGGGGAAAAAACACACAGGTGTTTTCACTTGAGCCTAATTAGACATTTGGCGAAGATGGTGGGTGGGGCTATGAGGTCACCTGACTCCATGAGCCAATTAAAATAGTAAATGTGAAATTTGTCCCACCCAAACAGGTGCCACACACTCACAGGGATTTGAGGGAGATGTCACTCATGCACAGCTCGAACAGTACTTTATTAACGGACATGATTAAAATCACCTGTAAGTATGCACACGGTGCGTGCAATTACCCAATTTAATGTAAAAGTGTAATAAAACTGGACATCATACGTTACATAAATTAAGTGGTGTATGAAAAGCATTGTATCAATATTGTGTTGTTACAAACACCACCTTTAGCATCTCCTTCTAATTTGAATTAAGGGTACATTATAGAAAGATGCAGTTTCCTTAGTTCCACTTGTCACTAAGGAAAGGAAAGCTTTAAGAAAAATTGTATATAATTTCCTGGGCTATCCTTTCTCATTTTGTTCATATTCATTTTTTTTTTTAAATGGCAGACATTGACATGTTCTTTAAAGACCTTGAAAATTGAGTTAAGCCAACAACGCTGGCAGGCAATGAGCCAAGAAGCTTCAGAATCTTGATCTGACTGTTACAAACTGAACTCACATACTCGCATGTTTCAGCATTTTTATTTTTCAAAATGTCTAAAAATTCAGGACACGGTAAAAAGAAGATGAACTTAAAAGACTTATTTGTATGTCTCGGTGGAGCCCAAACTCAGCTTGAAACACAACATAAACAATGAGACAGCTTTTCAGGATCAACCGAACACAAAATATGAAAAGAAACTCATTTGCACAGAAAAAAAAACAATGACAAAAAAAAAAAACATTTCCGCTTCCTACATGCAGGCAGATGTTTATGTTGACTACAGTGCAGATGATTGTATTTCTGACGAGTCCGTGAGGTCTGGGAAAGCAGGAGCTGATCTGGTGTCAGAGAATCTAAAAGATCACTTGGTGTCACGAGGCAGGAAACTCTATCTGGAGGAGTTGGAGCTTGAACGAGAGCGGTGACGCCTGCGACCAGGAGATCTGGAGCGAGAGCGACGACGTGCTGGGGACCGTCTCCTTGGGGAGCGAGACCTGCAATGACACAGAAGAAAAAAAAAAATAAAAATCATCTCATTTGTTCCAGTTAAAATTCCTTTAGGGTTCATCTTTCAGGAAGAGCTCTCCTCTCCAAAATACAATGGACCCGATGAATTAAGAAACAGTGAAAAACACTGAATAAATAATTCTTAATTCAAATTATTCCTTGAGGTTTGAAATTTTTTGGAAACATTTGAGATAATATAAGTTCACAAATAAACAAAATATACATCAATGGTCGTTTTTACTCTTTTTTTAATGCAGAAATGTCCCATATTATGCTTTTAAACAAAAACATATATCAACATAGTGTAAAAATCAAATGTATATAGACATAACTACTGTTTAGAGATTATTCAGTTTACCTCCTCCTCATGCGTGGTGGACTGCGACGCCACATCGGTGGTGGTGGGGGCATTCTGCGTGGGGGAGAAGGTCTACGAGGTGGAGGGCGGACACGTTGAGTCAGCACGGCAGATGCACTGATTTCCTGTCCATCGATCTGACCTATCAACAACAAAGTCATTACAGAAAGTTATTCAACACAAATGCCCAGAGTAACACTGCGACATAGAGGCACTGAAGGAAAACCATCGGCTTACCTCCATCCATGTGTTTGAGGGCCTTCTGGGCCTCCTCAGGAGTCTCAAACTCCACATAAGCGTAGCCCCTGGACAAGTGTGGGTGGACTCTGTCCGATGGCATGTCCACCATTTTAATTTTTCCATAAGAGGAAAAGATCTCCTGGATATGGTCCTGTGCAAAAATACAATATGCTGTTAAAACCATCCTAACAAAACTTTTGTTATCTGTGGAGGAATTTTATTCTTGTTGATTTACACCTGATTCCAAAAATGTTGGGATACTGCATCAAAGTCAGAATAACTGTATATATTTACAAAAGAAAACATATATCTTCTATCTTCTTTTTGTACTGTATTAAATTAAATCTAGATCCAAAAGAATATGCCAATCACTGCATTCTGTTTTATTATGCTTTTCACAGCATCCCAACTTTTGTGGAATCAGGGTTGTACAAAGTAATCTGAATTCTTACTTAAAGAGGTAGTATCATAATGTCAAAACATGTTATATTATGCCTTTTGCATCAAAGAGTGTGATCCTTTCTTTGCTGACCTTGGTGACATTTCTGGTCAGCCTCCCCAAGTGAACTTTAGTTGGTTTGGGGCTTGGGCTTCTTTTCCTTCGCTCCTTATCTTCTCCCCTCTTCTGTGTTTTGGACCTGCAGAGCCGTAAACAAAATATTACTTTGCTTAATCATGACTCAAATAAGTGAAAATATAGGTCATCACTTAGATGAAGTGACTTACGCTGAGCGGGAGCGGCGGCGGTTGTCATGGCGTCTTCGGCTGGGGCTAGGGGAGCCTGAGGAACTTGAAGAGGAGGAGGAGCGAGAGCTTGAAGACCCGGAGCGGCTGGATCCAGATGAGCTGGATCCGCTTGAGGAACCTGAGCTGGAACCAGAGCTGCTGCTTGAAGTGGAGCTAGATCTGGACCTGGTCAGTGTCAAAAAGAAAAACACGCTATATAAGAAACTATTCTTGCAGAAGACTGATTGTGTCACAAACATAAAACCCTGATAATCACAAAAAGAGGCAACATGATAACAAACCTGCTGCTGCTGCTGCCAGTAGAGGCACTGCGGCGCTTCCTAGCCTTATCCCGTCCTCTGTCCTTGTCTCCCTCCTTGGTGCCAGTCTTTTCTTTGCCTCTATCTTTTGTTTTTTCCTCCTCCTTTCGCTTTGTGGGTGATGGTGCCCTGAAGTGAGAGAAAAACTGGTGTTACTTTCAGATCAGACATCTTCCAAAGTGTGGGGGTTCAACTAAACATTGTTTTTTCATACATCTAGTCTATAAAGTGTCAGATAAGCAGTGAAAATTGCAGGTGAAAAATCCCCAGAGCCCCAAAAATTAAGGGTTCCTACTCCTTTTCCAAATTCAGATTCAAGAATTTTTTCATTATTTTCAAGGTATAATTCTGAGATTTTCTAGCAACTCAGAGCTGTGGCAAATTGCATCTTTATATGGAGTACATACAGTATACTGATTACTTCCCTTTGTGCATCACAATAAATTAAATGTTACCAAAATTATGTATGTCCTAACAAAGGGTAAGAAATTCAAATTCAAGTGTCATTCCACCTGTTTGTAATTAGATTTGGCATCCTAGATAACTTTCAAGCAGTTTCAAGCACTTTATCAAAAAATTCAAACACTCTCCTAAGGATTTCTACTTGTGTTTCAGAAATAATAAAATTTTCATCTGATTTTTGGCTAATAAATGACACTAATAATTAATAAGTGATCAACCTTTTTGGCCACGCATTTTTTGTTGACTATTGTCGTTTCTAAACTAAGATGTGAATATGACCAATAGACTTGTAAAAACAAATAAAGCTACTGCAGAGGGCTGGCAAACAAACTGTGGTTAGTGGGACCAGAGAAACTAAGATATAAAGAGTGCACACTTTTAACTGAAATGTACAGTATAATACAAATCTATACGAAACCGCGGCAATGTTGCAATAATTACATAACTCACGTTATCTGCATTTTCAAACACTTGGCGGTTATTTCATTAGTAGTTTATGAATAAGCTTATGTTATTACTATTAACATTGAAACACCCCGGACTAGTAAACTTCAGCAGTAACAGCGGTGCTTTCAGACAGAAATTCGCCGCCATTGATTTTCATTCAACGGACCCCTCAAAACAAGGAGGACCTAGCCACGGGACTGCCGTTTTGTCGATTACTCCTCTATTCAGAACTGCACAAACTGTTAAAAACGTAACACAATTTTTCGTTCGTGAACAAATATGCATTATTATCGAAGCTAGCTAAATTGCTCTCAAATAAAAGGGTAAACTTACATATTTTTCAAACGAGGTGATTCGCTTCAACCACTTGCGGCCTGAGGAAAACGTCGCCTGGTGATGACGAAGTAGCGGAAGTGACGTGCACAAGTGAGCGCCACTTACAACTCATTTGTTTATTTATGTTGTTGTCGATAAAAATGTGAGCTGATCTGTGTATGACTGCATCGTAGCTATGCTAAGACGAGTAATTTCATCACGATACGTGAAATGATTTAAACACCAACCCATCTTCCCTTTTGTCGGCACGGTGAGCGCTCTACTTTGTGACGGTATTGTTTCGTTAGCTAGCTAGCTCAGCTAAAAGATGTTAGCGAGAAATATTTACGCCCATTCTGACTACTTTTTAATCTGGAAAACCATTAGCCACCTCGTATTGTTACTGATTTATCAAACACGTATATGTACCAATAGAAAAATAGGCAGTTAAGTTATCTATTTGTATGTGTGGATCAGTATATATTTTAGCCTACCTACATGTATGGTGTTTTACTAAGATATGTTTGTACTGTATAATAACAAGGGGGGTCTTGATAAAAACATGTTCATGTAATATTTTATAAAGAGAGAAAGATTATTGTTACGACGGGAACATTTTGTATTAAGTAAAAAATAAGTTAATGATTAGAATTTAATAAGGATACCATAATCAGAAATATTAATATTGTCATTATACTCAAGTACAAATTGTGAATGGTTTCTTTTTCGTATAAGAAAAAAAAACAGGAAAAGGCAAACAGTCACATCAGCTTAAAAAAACAAATTTCAAACAAATTTAACAGTCTAAATTATTTCAAAGTTTAATACATTTTCACACCAAATAAGACATCCACCTCTGTAGCACCTATCATCACACACTCTTCACATTTTAAACGTTTATTTTTAAGTATTAACCACATATCATGTCTTTACTATATCGAACTTATGAATCTTCTAGATTTCTGTGAGTGAGAGACCATGGGCCGGTTGGATGAAGCCGCCAAACACAAAGTGGTGGAGCTGCGGAAGGCTGGTCTTAGTTTCCGTAAGATCAAAGCAGTGCTGGAGTTGGAGAACATCAAGGTGTCCGCCCAGGCCATCTACCTGTTCCTTAGGGAGTTTCAAGGGAGGCCGCCAGGGAGGGTTAGACCTGTTGAGGCTGGAGGCAACACATCATCGGCACAGGTGCAGCCGCGAGCTGGCGCAATGCAAGAGAGCTGGAGTAACATTCATCTCCAAAACCTTCTGCGGGAAGCATCTCACCATGCTAGCTTTACGGCAGCTGTTAATTTTGCAAAACAAACTTCCACAAATCAAGATGCTGGTGCAAAGCCGTCCGGGTCTGGGGAGACCAGTGGAGGCAGCAGGCCAGAGCAGCAGCACGAGGGAGAAAAGGAAGAAAATGACATCCAGATTGTTAGTGTCACCTCCCTTGCACAGAGCAACCAACAAAGAGTTCCCCAGTCCACTGTAACGAGAGCAGAGGTCTGTGCATCTTCCACACTTACAGCTTCTGGAGCATTCATGAGGAGGAGAGTTACACCTTCTCCAGCCACCAACTCGATGCTGGCAGCTCGAAAGAGGCTTTTGGATAAAGCTCTGTCACACAGGATGAAGGTAGTAAACACCATTTTCCAATTTGTCACAATCCCAGCTGCAATTGTTGTTTACAATAGCACAAACCTGTGTAAAGTGTCAAATACCATAAGAACAAATTGATCTGCTAGTCTTGCATAATTTTTTTAAACAGTCATTCCAACAGGTGGCGTCATTGTTGAGGAGAGATCCTTCCAGTGTACAAGGGGCAGATCTGAGAGGTGCAATGCCACAGCCACCGGAAACTTATGATCTGACAACTGAAAAGGTGAGAAAAGAGCAAACCTTAACTTTTATTTACCTCAACAATAGTCTGTGCAGCACTGTATCAATGACAGACCACAGTACATGTTAAGGCCAGGGTTACATTTTTAAAATGAATCTTTTACACCAGTTGCATTTACCAACATCTGATTACGAGAGCCTGGACCATTTAAGATTCTTTAAAGTTTTATCTTGATGAGATTGAATTATAACTTAAGTTTTTTACTGGATTCATTATATTTTTTGTTATGTTGCGCAGACTGTTATGGAGGGTCAGCCTGGTGGAGGCAGCGCCCCCAGGCGTTTTCTCACACAGAGACCAGGTCTGTCTGTCCGTTCCCTTCACCCTCTCCCCCGGGTTGGCATTCGTCTTCCTAACCGCTCACCAGCACCTTTAACATCCTCGGCTCCCGGGGCTGCCGTCATACGTCTACAGACCCCTGGAAGCCAGGGCGTCACTCGGAGCGAGGGGAACCCGAGCCCCCAGCAGGCAATCCAGGACACTGGAGGGAGAGGCTGTCTACAGGATCAGATTCAAACCCTGGGCTCTGAGGTGCGCAGCTTGGGTCTGGCAGTGAAGATGCTGGTGGAGCAGCAGTGCTGCCTGGAGAGGGAGCAGACGCAGCAGACACACATTCAGAAGCAGATCCTCAGCACTCTACAAAGCCTCGCCAACAAACTGGGACGTTGTAGCATTGTTCAGCAGCAGCACAACAAAACTCCATCACCCTCTAGTTTACCAACAGCTTCTGCATCTACCTCCTTCAGCCAAGACACGTTCAACTTCAGTCAGGGCACGTACACTCAGTGCAGCCAAACCCAGCCAAGCTTCAACTCTTTAGAGAGTTTAGAAAATGTAGAGGCCTTTAAACTGCCAGGACTGAGCCCTTCAAGTATGAATGGGTTCCCACCATGTAGCAATGCTGAAAACCTCCCTCTCACTCACACTCCCCCTCAAACACAGCCATATGCAGGTGCATACTCACAGCAAAGCAGTCAAACCATCATGCCACCATACACACAGTCTTATGTCCCGACATACACACAGTCACATCCTCAGACTTTCCGAGCATCAGAGAGTAAAAGCTCTGATTTCAGCAGCTGTTCAGGAAGGACTCTCCAGGACTGCAGTGTGTCCACGCAGCCGGTGATGAACTCCGTCCACTCCCCCCAGGATCAACAGATCAATATCATCAAAGTGGAAGGACCTTAGAGTCCTTCAGATGCCACAGCTGAGTCTTTTGGGACCATAAGGGCTTGGATGTGCTTTTTTTTTTTTTTTTTAGAGTAGAATACTTATTTAAAATGTTTGTACAACGAGCATATGCTGTAGCATTTCTTAAATTAATTTTATTTCAGTACATTTTAAGAAAATACAAACAGCAATATAATGCAGTGCTTTAGTACTAATGTGTTATGGTTTGTCTTTATTTTAGACAATGATTAAAAAATATGAAGAAAAATGATTCTGTGCACCCATTTTGACATTTTTACCACATGTCATGCTTATTTTATATCTGTTATTTTTTTGTATATCTAGGACTGGCAATATAAACTGTTAATTTTCATACTTCTATGCTGATAAAAAAAAAAAACAATAAAGAGATGGTTATGATCCAAAGCATGTTGTCATTTCAATGTGTAAGGCAGTGTGTGAGGAGTTATATGATGATTTAAGGTTATTTTTGTTTTTCATGGATCCAAAGATATTTTTCTCTGTCAAATGGCTGAATTCCAATCAACACACCAGGAAGTATGCCAAATGTGCTCCAAAAACAACAGATCCTGCCAGGCTGCCAGGAACTTTGAAAACACAGGTCATGTCATGGTGACATTATGACAGTAATTGACCAATACGAAAAACATTGCCAAAACAGCAAAGGCTTACTCAGACAGAATAACATCCCCTGTATAAATGTACTGCTCCTACTTCTAAGTTCTTATGATGGCCAGACATTCAGAATTCGTCGTGGATACTTTATACTATCAGCATTTCAATTCCTTTATGTTCTCCTTTTTTCTGTAAAGCACTTCTTAATCAGAGTCCAGAAACTACAAGGTCATGTCATGGTGAACTTAAGACACTTGTTAAGCATTAGAAAACATTGCCAAAACAGTAAACATTAACACTGCCTTGGCCTGTGCCTTAGATGTCTGCTTCTTTTGTTAGTGTTCCCAGCTTTTCAGGTTGTCATGAAGAAAACAGCCCCTATATATATATATATATATATATATGTGTACTGCACCTCCTACAGAAAAGTAAATTTTTCAGTCACGGGTTGAGGCTGAAGCTCACAGCTGGAGTCGGACCCAAGTCCTCCTCCGTGCTTCCAGGTGGAGGAGTGAAACAAAAGTCCTGGAGGTGTGCAGCTAGGAATGTGGCAGCAATTATGCCTCTACCGATCTTCAGACTTAAAACACACTTTTAACAAACAAAGGGTGTCACTGTTTCCAGTGTTGGACAGCAGTATGGAGGCTACTAAACCAACAAGAAAACATTGCCAAACAGTAAACATTTACACTGTCTTGCCCTGTGCCTCAGGTGTCTGCTTGTTTTGTTAGTGTTCTCTGCTTTTCAGGTTGTCATGAAGAAAAACAGCCCCTGTATAAATGAACTGCACCTCCTTCTACTCTCAATAAGACATGTGTTTATGACGGCCATACAAGTAACTCTGGATGAGCTATGGATACTTCACAGGGATTTGAAGTGACTGCAGTAATTCAGATAAACTGATTGATACTTTAAGCAAAATAATATCATGAGATTAACTGAGTTAATTAATTTAATCATTTAAATGATGAATGTGTCTACAGTTATAACATACAGTATGTAATCAGTAACGATGTCTATAGTTTAGTCCATTGTGTCATATGTGTGGTCTCCTTGCAGGTTGGAGATGTTTCATCCTATATTTTTACTAAGATTCTGTTAAGACACAGCCTGTCTCAAAGCATACATTAAAGTAAATGTTTCATTTCATTTAAATTTTTTGTCATTCTGTAATTTTAAATCTTTCCAAGTGTTCCACAGTAATAAAGTTCTCATTTTAAAATCCCTCTCGACTGACGGCACACAGATTCTGAGGCAGCGGGTTGAGGGTGAAGCCCACAGCTGGAGTCAGATCCAGGTCATCCTCTGTGACTCCAGGTGGAGGAGTGAAACGAAAGCGCTGGAGGAGGGAGGTGAAGAAGAGGAAGAGCTCCATCCTTGCCAGACTCTCTCCCGGACACGCCCTGCGACCTGTGAGAGAAACAAGCTTTGTTTAATCTGAAAACCCTCAAATGGCGTCGATAAGAGCTGCTAGCTGAGCTCACTAACCTGCGGAGAAAGGTATGAAGGCATCTTTCTTGACAAACTTTCCATCCTTGTCCAAGAAATGGGCAGGATTAAAGATGTTTGGGCTCTCCCATTCGCTGTCATCCGCCAGAACAGATGCCAAAAGAGGTAACACAGGGGTCCCCTGGGGAGAGACAGTTTATTAATACGTGCACTATTCATCATTGTGTCTTGTTTCATGATTTTACATGGACTTTAAGACTAACTGGTCCGATTTATACCTTTCTGATAAAATAGCCCTGGAAGATCACATCTGTGCTGGTCATGTGAGGGATAGAGGTGGGAAGAACGTTTGCCACTCTCTGTGTTTCGTGGATGACAGCATCAGTGTAGGGCAGGTCCTTCCTGTCCTTCACCAGGACCTGACGGCTTCCTACCACCCTGCTCACTTCCTTCTGGACCTGGTCTGGGAAACAGAAAATGAAGGTGGACACTGTGGCTAAAGACCAAAGCAGCAGTAAAGCACATTTTTCTCGCCAGGATGAAGATCAGAATAATCTCAATATCTATTGTGTGAATGCCAGAAAGGTAGCGAGACCAACACCCATTTGGCGGTAGCTGTTTTTCTCATTTACATCTTAAGTTCTCCTGGTGGATTCAGTTTTAAATGGATTCTTTTTCCAGACTTGTTTATATTCAAATACGGATTAAACAGTGGGCAGTGGGAATTTAGTCTATTGTTAATAGTTTCTGCAAGTATCTATATTCTATAGTTATTCTTACTGCAAGCAACCACCCCAGTTAGGGATTGCACCTGAATGCAACTGGGCTGATACAACCATAATACCTACCTTGAATATGAGGATATTTAGCCATGAGCAGAAGACCCCATCTCAGTGTATTTCCCGTAGTATCAGTACCAGCTGAAAAGAGGTTGCCAACAGTTGACAAAAGGTTCTCCATGTTGTAGGGTGAGTCCTTGATCCCTAAATCCTTATTAACAGGTAAAACGTTAATGTTTTATTTTCATTGTTTTGATTGTAATTTTGCGCTAGATTTCAATACCTCTTGCTTCTGTTTGTGTACCAGGAAGGCGTCCACGAATCCTCTGCACATCTGAGCATTCAAAGTTTCTTGTAAACGTCCAATCAGCAGCCGCGTTTGGTGTCTATTGACAGCAACATTCTTCCTGAGATTCGTCCTGTTGCTTACCCATTTCAGCATCCGAGGGAACAAGTTGTACAACTGTTGAAAACAAAGAAACAAACACTTGGCTGTATTGTTTACTGTAAACACAATATATAATTGGAAGAACAATGAAGATCCTTATCCATAACTGTCAAAACACATCTTGTGGTTTATTTATTAATAGGCCAAATTGTACCTGGATTGAAGGAGAACCTGAGAGTCGGAGGTTTTCATTGGCTCGTTCAACCATTTGTGTGAACTGCGGATCACTGTATTCAAATCTGCTGCCATACACAATGGAGCAGATGATATTGGAAACTGCATTGTTTATTGACTTGGAAACACTGAAGGGTTTACCTAAAAGAAAAACAAAAAAACTGCTGAAGCAAGAAACAATAAAGAATTGCTTAAAAATACATAATACAGGAGAAGAGCTACCTTCGTGTTCTTCAAACACTTTGAGCAGATACTGAGTCTCCTCGATGATTTTCTCCTCGGCTGCTTTTTTGCCCATCCCAAAGTCTCTCAGGTTGCTCAGCACAAAACGCCTAATTTCTTTCCATGATTCCCCATTGGCAAATAAAATTCCTTTACCTAAAGTGAAAGTGAGTATAAGTTATTAGTTTGCACCATCTGATATCTAATCACAATACTTTGATAAAGGGTTTTTTCACAGCAAGAGTGTTTGTGCTGCATAATGCAAGAGCTTTCCAGAGACACATTCTGTCCTCCAGGAATATCATTCAAACATCATTTTGTATGTTTAGTGATGTAACTCAAAGTAGCTGTAAGTCACTGTCAGTCATTTTCCCACAACTCTGTTCACGTCATTATATTTAGTACAGACATTCATGGTCCCCGGAGGATGAACCCCCCAAACCCTGTGCTTGGTGGTGATAAAGTGCTTCCATAGGCTTGTTTAAAACATTATCACCTCCTAACTATTCCTGTCTCTGGCTGCTTTTGCATACTACTCCAACAGGATGATGCCATAAATCACCTCAGCCACACTGCACTAGTCCAACTGGACTACGCCCAACACAGGAGTTCCTCAGGGATGTGTCCTGAGCCCCATGGCTTTACTTCCTGTACAGGTCGGATTCCACCACCATCATCAAAGTTGCTAATGCCTGATCTCTGATAACAAAGAGAACCAAGAGGACGTTGTTGACCTAGAGAACTGGTCCAAGAAGAACAACCTCACTATGAAGTCAGCAAGAGTCCACTCCGGATCAATAGAGCCTGTCAGCATCCCTACCACCACAGATACCGCAGGGACTTCAGCCTCTCTCCTCATGGTGCCAAAGACTCTCTACAACTTCACCATAGAGAGCATATTGACAAGCAGCATCGCTGCCTGGGTTAGAACAAAGAGGGACTACCTGGCCCTGCAGAATGTCAGCACTCAGACCTACAGGACATTTAAACCAAGAGGGGCAGGATGAGGACTGAGAGAATATCAAAAGACCTCAATCACCCCAATATTCCCTCTGCTGCGGTCAGGCAGGCGCTACCACTGTGAAGATGAGGAGGCTATTCAGCTACTTAATCAGTGGCTTAAACTCATCCACACAATTCATCATTCTAACTTATCTGCCTGCCATATTGATAGAAAATAGGGTCAGTGAGTGTAGCTCTGACTGTGTTCAGGTTCAGGTAATAAAAGTCAATGGTTTACATGGTAACTTTCCTATGAGCTGACAAGAGTGTAAGGGACACAGTTTTTCCAGACATCCGACATGCATGTATAAACACCATAAATGCTGTAGTGAAAGTTTAACACAAATGACCTGCTCTGGTTGGCTGCTGGGTCATCCTGAATTGCCCAATCGCTAAGTCCAATCTATTGTCAGGGTTTGGACAAAACCCAGAAGATAAATGTGGAAAGAGAGACTGTCCTTGACTTGGTATTGTGCTCTGGTTTTGGTCATTGCAGAGTCCAGAGCTGCCCATTACATGTGGTTAATTTTTTTCAATAAATGGTAAACTTTATTCAGTTGTCTTGAGTTTTCTGTAAAAGCCTGTTAAGATCCTGGTAGAGCAGGGAGGCTTTAAGGCCCCAGCTCTAACAATGTATAGCATATATGTCCTTGTTACTCATTCATGGTTATACTGTTTTATGTTAATGTCTCTGAAACTTACTGATATATTGTTCCATTGTTTCTTTTACGACAAATATTTAATTTCTACAGTATGCTGTTGTATTTTTGCATTTGTTAGTTGCTTTCTGAAGCGAGGCAAAAAAAACACTACTACTACACATTGTGCAGTGAATGATTGTTGATTTAGTTTTTGTAGCAAAAATCTACAAAACTAATGACATTGGCATCTGCCTCAACTGTACTTTGTGCTGACTTGCAAACTTTAGCATGCTAAATATGAGACAGTATACCTGCTGAAACGGACATCATCTAACTTGCATTGTCATTGTGAACATGTGAGCATGCTGACATTAGCTTAGCAAAACAGTACGACAGTCTCACACAGCAGCTACTGACACAGCAGACTTTCTGTCATTACACGAAGTGATTCTGTGCGATCTTGATAAATTTCCACTGTCACTGAATTATTAGTCAGTTGCTCCCTGCTGTGCTGCACTTTACTTACTTTGTGAAGAAGCTAAGTCATCGCTTACTGCAAGGACGCATCTGTCTCCAAACTCGGTGGCATGGTCCACCAGTGCCTCTTTCACTGTCTTGTACCCTGCCAGGACAACCCATTTCTGGGGTCCGAAATGAAATGTGAACACTGATCCGTATTTCTTGGAAAGCTATGAAACACAAAGCAGACAATGTTGTGATCATAACAAACGTTAAAAAGTCATGGTGTTATATTATCTAAAGTTTTAAACTCCTGCATTATGGTGCAGATTATTCTCACCGATAGTTGAGGAGAGGTTCATTTTTAGTAACGTGTATTATGTACAACTATGTATAAGTGTATAAATAGATATATCGCACATATAAGTGGGTTAGATTGCATTTTAATGATACATTACTGTTTCAACTTCCGCTTCATTTATCTTTATAGTCTTATGAAGCACCTTGTAAAATCTGTTTCAAAGGGTTTCAAATTTACTATGTCGTACTCCTCTTACTTATATTTTAATTAAATACATTTAATCATGCAAACATTTTGCATTTTATTTGACGCAAGTGATGAGGAAGTATTTGTAATTTGACACCAATTATTTCGCGATGTGTGTGCGCCTCTATATAAAGTACATATACTTGACTTACCTCATACATCGTACTGTGGGGTGACTTAAAATTCAGCTGCAGGAGATTGCCAAACAAAAACAGTGACCTGGGTCCTGGAGGCTCCTTTCTCTGATGGTTAAAATTTTGGGAAAAAACATACAAGCCCAGTAGGATCCCTACAGTACCCAGTAGGGTGGTTGTACTGGGATATTGCAGAAAAACGTCTTCCATGATAGCCAGACTCAACGAAGTAAATATGATGTTGTATGCTGAAAGACTGTGAGAGGAACCTTGTCAACGGCGGGACTTAATTGTCTCTGTTACAGCTATTTATCGTTAATGTACAACCAGGCGATAACCCCGAAGGGTCTAGCTGCAGCCGCAGCCGCTACAAACCAAGCCCCGTGCAAAATACGCCCCCATCGACCCGTACAAAACACTCCTGCGGTGAGAGGCTGAAGGAAGTTGACGTTGATGATTCAGGTAAGACTTCTACACATTGTTTTAAATGCTAACGTTACTTTTTATTTCTTAAACTTTGTGTAAACATGTTTGGAATATGTGGGTTTTTTTCTGAAGCCACCAGACTGTCTTCGCTAAAATCGTTATGTTATGAGTGTGGAAACTCATTTCTTTAACCACACGGAAAAGGAGCAGAAACATTGTGTGTCGTCTGTCTTTTTCTTCACCTCATGAAGCAGGCATCAGTCCCACGGTATCCCTCGACAGAGCCACTGAAATCTATAAATGTGGAGTACAGAATGACTTGAGGTGTGCTAAAAAAAATAAAAAAAACAATTTAAAAAAAGAAGAAAAGTGCTACTACAATTTGTTCATATGCATCTATATTTATGTTTATCCATTGTTTTTGACTGCCTCTCCGTGTGAATTTACAAAGTTATCAATTGCTATTTTTACCTCTTCTTCTCAGTGAGAAACAGCTGTTGGCAAATCAGATGAAAACGTCCTTGAGCAAGGAGACACAGCAAAGACTTCAAAGACACAGGAAGATTTCAGGACAGCTCTGGACTGAGCGCACTTAGTAAAAATGTTGTAATCATTGTACATAGGGAGGGGGTTTGGGGTTCCTAATATTTGGGTTGGTTAGAATGCCTGGGGTTATTATTTATATAATATATGGAAAGAGGAGCTGGAGGTTTGTGGTTATACCCGTTGGTTCAGAAAATGTTTAAATAAAATTGAAACTGTCACTGTTTACCTGAGCTTTATTGTATTAAAAAAAAAAATACATTTTCAGATACACATTCATAAATGTACAGATTGCAGGGTTCCCATGGGAATTAACAAGGATTAATATGAAGATGCTTTGTTTGTGGTTGATGCCTTTTTTTTTGTCTTGTGAGCAAATATTTCTAAGTAATCTGAAATTGTGTATCTTGGCACCTCACTTGTTGGAGTTAGGGGGAGTTTCAGTGATCCGGTTCAGTTTTTTTTTAATAAGATTAAGACATGGATATGGACTTTTATTGCAACAACTTGATCCTAAAATTGTCTCAGTTTTGAAGTCTCAGTTTGGTGAATGGTAAATTGACTGTTCTTGTATATTTCTAGTCTTTTCAACCTGTTATGCCCCAGTCTAGGGGGCCTAGGACACAACATGAATAAGCCCCGTCTTCCCCATCTCCCAAGTAGTCACATATAATTCTTGGCTCCAAGGTCAACGGAAATATTTATTACAACAAAATCAATTCAAGATAGTACAAGTAAATTAGGTTTCAGGGTGGACAAAGGCCCAAATAACAAACAAAATGTTTCTATCTGAAAAATAAGAAGTCTTGCTGCAAAAACAAATGACAACAAACTTACCTCCCTATCTAAATGAATCAGGAGAAAAGGGGAATAACAAAACTGACAGTCCTCCCCTACTATTCAAACTGAACCTATTCAAACAAATTAGTTCAATTAATACAATAGGGTGAGGTGGGAGACGAGGACGACAAGAGGAATGCCTGCTGCCACCAGCAGCCGCCATCTTGGCCGGTTTTATAGCAGGTGGCTCCGGCTGCAGCCAATCACAGCAGGGCGTTGAACGTCTCCACCAATCCAGCAGCGGCTATGGCACACCCTAATCTGCATACAAAAAACGTTAACCAAAAGCGCAGGGCACACATACGCAGCAGTTTTACACAACTAATGACCCCAGTCATAACAAACCACTCAAAGTGCTTTAACACTACAAGTTAACATTCACCCTTTCACACACATTCATACACGATGCACAGCATCAGGGGCAACTTGGGGTTCAGTGTCTTTCCCAAAAACACTTAGACGAGAGGAGCCTCCTCAGCCACAGCTGCCCCATTTGGATGTTTACATCAAGTAAGTACAAATTAAATAGACAAGGAGTCATGACATCTCTCTGACATAAAGTGTTTAATTGACAACCACACATGTGACTGAGTAGGGTGCTAACTTGCTAATTAACACAAGCTAAAATCAGCACACACACCTACAGCATGCCCCACACGGTTTACTTGACAATAAATGTTTTAACACACAAAGGATGATTACTGTTAACCTAATAACCGATTACTGCTACAAAAAGCACTGATTGCAGGTATCATTTGACAGGCGCAGTTTTCGTTACTACTTGGTACCAGGTTGTTTCAGTCGATACCTGAAAGGTATTGAGCACCGACACCCAGCCCTACTGACGACTGACAGCACACAGTTTGTGAGGTGATGGGCCGATGGTTAAGCCCACAGCTGGAGTCAGATCCAGGTCATCCTCTGAGACTCCAGGTGGAGAAGAGAAACGAAAGTGCTGGAGGAGGGAGGTGAAGAAGAGGAAGAGCTCCATCTTAGCCAGACTCTCTCCCAGACAAACCCTGCGACCTGCGAGAACAAAGACATTTGCAAAGAGTGAAACTAGATTGTGCTGTTCTGAAACCTCTATGTAATCCCTAAACAAAAGCTGTGAAGGAACTGAGGAGCAGATCCATTCAACACCAGATTCAGCGACTCGAAGTGGATCATGTCTATAGAGTTGTAAAATATCTGTAAACACTAAAATACAAACTCCTGACAAAGTGGTTGTACCTGCAGAAAAGGGCATGAAGGCATCTCTCCTGATAAATCTTCCCTCCGTATCCAGGAAGTGGGAAGGGTTGAAAGTGTGTGGGCTCTCCCATTCACCCTCATCATGCAGGACAGAAGTAAGAAGAGGAAACACAGTGGTCCCCTTTAAGCAAAAGTATAAAGTGTCAGAATGAAGTCATATTTTCACCTTTTCAGAAAATATTTCCAGCTTAAAATAAGAGATGTGAGCCGGGTTTGGGACTAACGGCATACAAGTCTGAAAACCTGACTGATTGACTTGCAAGACAGGGTAAGGCCTTTTCAGAAATGTACGCCCTCTCAGTGCCCCTTTAGTTTAGTTTGCTTCAAAACACAACCCCAATCTATGTTTCAAAAGTAACTCTGCATGTGAGCAACTGACCTCTTTGATGAAGTAGCCCTGGAAGGTGACGTCCCGGGTGGTTTTGTGGGGAATGGAAATGGGGACAATGCTGGCCAGTCTCTGTGTCTCATGGATGACAGCGTCAGTAAAAGGCAGGTTCTTCCTGTCCTCGACTTGGACCTGACGATTTCCAACCACCCTGCTCAGCTCCTCCTGGACCTGGTCTGAACATACACATTTTTTTTAAAGAAATTAAGTTTTTAGTGTGCATTAATGGCTCTGTGAAGCTGCACTTTAAGCTAAATGCTAACGTCAGGATGCTAACATAATGTATTCCAAGTTCATCAGCTAATTAGCGCTAAACACAAAGTGCAGCTGCTGTTAATGGAGATTATTTTACTTTTGCTGTACATTTACTCTTTGTTCAAACTCAAACAAGCAGAATATTCTGCAATATAGTAAAATTATAAAAAGAATATACTACAATTACTTCTACTAAAAGAAATCGCTCAATGACTTTGTCAGGTATTGCAGGTCACCCACAGGTGAAAACATGATGTCCACCTTTACCTTGTATATGTGGATATTTTGCCATCAGCAGCAAACCCCATCTCAGAGTAGTCGCTGTGGTGTCAGTACCAGCAGCAAACAGGTTGGCCACTGTACATATCAAGTTCATCTCAGTGTAGTGAGTGTCTTCAACACAAGAGTCCTAAGAGAGAAGAATACCACTTTTTACTACAAAATAGACTGGGCTTTTGTGTGTGTGTTTTTAATCAAAAAGAATTGCAGTAAAGTTGTCTCACCTCGTCTTTCTGCTTCCGAATCAGAAAACAGTCTACAAGCCCCCTGCAGATGTGGGGGTTCAGTGTCTCTTTCAGATGCTTGATTAAATCTTTCACATCACTAATTGTCTTCTCACTGTTTTTTATTATCAGCTGCGGGTTTTTCATCCAGCTGAACAGCCTGGGAAACATGTTGTAAATCTGTGACGTAACAATGAAAACAACAGTTAGTGAAGATAGTGTTATCCAGACAACAATATTCCATAGATTTGATTTGTTTAGCACATTAAACTGCAAGAATTTTGCTTACTCTGTCAGCTGCTGCAATAAACTGGCTTTATAGTAACTGCATATGTTGTCCTGCTTAGGCTAAGTTACAGGGGCGCGCTGGAAGAAGCTGTTTCCCTTCACATGAGCCTCTATTTACACAGGCTCCAGCCATATCTCAAACTCAGGGCTCTCCTCTAAAGATTTTAGAACTTAGCTCATTAGCAGCCTAAAACCCCAAATCCACCTTAAAAACCACAGAAATTTTAAAAGCAAATATGAATCCCACCTGGATTTGTGTAGAGCCAGCGGTGCGAATGTTCTCATTGGCTCTTCCCACCAAATTTTGGAATCTGGGGTCATCGTATTCAAACCTGCTGCCATACACGATAGAGGAGATGATATTGGATGTTGCATAATTCACTGGACACGCAGTTTCAAATGGTTTGCCTGTAAAAAATACAAATTAAAAGCAGTGAGAAATAAATATAAAAAAAACAAACCTTGTGGAGGAAATGTCAGTCACCATTATGCTGAGTCCTTCCATTTGTTATATTTGTATATCAGAACATCTTGTCATTGTTATCTCCTACTTTAGTGAACTCATACATACCTTCGTGCTTTTCAAACAGTTGGATCAGATGGTGGCATTCCTCTAAGATTTTACTCTCAGCGACTCTTTTGCCCATCCCAAAGTCTCTCAGGGTGGTGAGGGCGAAGCGTCTCATCTCTTTCCAGGAATCTCCATTTGCAAACAGGATTCCTACCAAACATGCAAGTTAAATTCAATCAATTGAAACAGAAAATAAAAATATTGTTGATAATCGATTACCGATATGCTTGCAGATATAGTCGTTTTTTGGTGTGGAGTAAAAAAAAAAAAGACCTTTTTTATATGCATTGTGCACTGATTTTTCAAAAAATAAAACATAATTACTGTTCAGTTTAAGTCAATATAAAGTAATAAACTTTAAAAATGAATAGGTACATTTATTATATATTGTGAGAAAAAAGTTTCCATTACAGCACATAGCAGACAGCATTTAGAGCGATACAGATATATTTTTGATGGGCCAATATCGGCCGATAATGTCTATAAACCGAGATATCAGTCTGGATTTAATTATTATTACCAAATAAATGACAAGTACAAAATTATTTTTGCTCTTACTTTTTGCTAATAAGTTAACAGAAATGCAGGTCATACCGTGGCCTTGATTGGTGTCATACAAAATAGGCGTGATGTCCCTGTCTCCAAACTCTTCTGCATAGCTGACCAGAGCCTCTTTCACTGCCTTGTATCCAGCCAGAACCACCACTTTATTGGTTCCCATGTACACCGTAAACACAGACCCATATTGCTTTGAAAGCTGCGGGGGAAATATGTGTGAAGAAATGTTTTTCATGCAAAGGATCTTCATCGACCACTCACCTCACAGAGGGTTATATAGGGTCTCTTGAGATCAAGATGCAACAGGTTACCAAGCAGGGGAAGTGGCCTCGGTCCAGGAGGGCACTTCCCTTTCTCCTCTTTCTCCTGGGAGGCAAAACTGCTGGAAACAAGGTAAAAGATGAGCAGAAGAGCAACAACTCCCAAACAAGTGGTGGGACTAAAGAAAAGGAAGAAATCCTCCATGAGAGACATTTATTGTGCTGTTGACGGTCCTCCTCGGACTGAGCCTTGTGGTTAAAACATCGTGTGGTTCCAACAAACACTCCCTTGGCAGAGCTGTAACAACTCAGGTAAAAGGTTACCAATATCTACCTGCCCCTCAGGGGATTTTTTGCCTCACAGGTGAGTGACAAACCAGTCAACCAGATTTGGTTGTAAATGTTTCCACGGTTCTGAATTCACTGTTTTGGTGGTATGTGTGGAAAACCAAAGTATATTTTCTCTGCCAAATGGATGAATTCCCTTCAAGACCGGACACCAGGAAGTAGGTCGTATCTGTTACCAAAACAAGTGGTCAAGTCAAGTCAGGCTGCCAGTTTTCTTAATCACAAGTCCACAAACCACCGGGTCATGGTGAACTTAAGACAATTCATTATCTAATGAGGAACTCTGCCAAAACAGTAAACATTTACACTGCCTTGGCCTGTGCCTCAGGTGTCTGCTTGTTTTGTTAGTGTTCTCTGCTTTTCAGGTTGTCATGAAGAAAAACAGCCCCTGTATAAATGAACTGCACCTCCATCTACTCTCAATAAGACATGTGTTTATGACAGACATACAAGTAACTCTGGATGAGCTACGGATACTTCACAGGGAGTGACTGCAGTAATTCAAATAAACTGATTGATAATTCAAGCAAAATAACATCATGCCATTAACAGGTCGCAGGACGTGTCCGGGAGAGAGTCTGGCAAGGATGGAGCTCTTCCTCTTCTTCACCTCCCTCCTCCCGCGATGACACAATGGACTAAACTATAGACATCGTTACTGATTACATACTGTATGTTATCATTGTAGACACATTCATCATTTAAATGATTAAATGAATTAACTCAGTTAATCTCATGATGTTATTTTGATTAAAGTATCAATCAGTTTATCTCAATTACTGCCGTCACTTCAAATCCCTGTGAAGTATCCGTAGCTCATCAAGAGTTACTTGTATGGCCGTCATAAACACATGTCTTATTGAGAGTAGAAGGAGGTGCAGTTCATTTATACAGGGGCTGTTTTTCTTCATGACAACCTGAAAAGCAGAGAACACTAACAAAACAAGCAGACACCTGAGGCACAGGGCAAGACAGTGTAAATGTTTACTGTTTTGGCAGAGTTCCCTTATTGGATAACGAGTGTATTAAGTTCACCATGACCCGGTGGTTTGTGGACACTGATTAAGAAAACTGGCAGCCTGACTTGACTTCTTGTTTTGGTAACAGATACGACCTACTTCCTGGTGTCCGGTCTTGAAGGGAATTCATCCATTTGGCAGAGAAAATATACTTTGGTTTTCCACACATACCACCAAAACAGTGAATTCGGAACCGTGAAAACATTTACAACCAAGTCTGGTTGACTGGTTTATTACTCATCTGTGAGGCAAAAAAAACCCTGAGGGGCGGGTAGATATTGGTAACCCTATATCTGAGCTGTTACGGGTCTGTCAAGGGAGTGTTTGTTGGAACCACACGATGTTTTAACCACAAGGCTCAGTCCGAGGAGGACCGTCAACAGCACAACAAATGTCTCTCATGGAGTATTTCTTCCTTTTCTCTAGTCCCACCACTTGTTTGGGAGTTGTTGCTCTTCTGCTCGTCCTTTATCTTGTTTCCAGCAGTTTTGCCTCCCAGGAGAAAGAGGAGAAAGGGAAGTGCCCTCCTGGACCGAGACCGCTTCCCCTGCTTGGTAACCTGTTGCAGCTTGATCTCAAGAGACTCTACATTACCCTCTGTGAGGTGAGTTAAGTTGCTTCTGAAACCAAATACATTTTGTAACATTTGTAGCAATCAATTTGAAGATCCTTTGCATTAAAAAAATGTCTTTACACAGCTTTCAAAGAAATATGGGTCTGTGTTTACGGTGTACATGGGAACCAATAAAGTGGTGGTTCTGGCTGGATACAAGGCAGTGAAAGAGGCTCTGGTCAGCTACTCAGAAGAGTTTGGAGACAGGGACATCACGCCCATTTTGTATGACACAAATCAAGGCCACGGTATGACCTGCTATTGTGTGTTTACTTATTACTTCACCCTACAGAGTGGGAGTGAAGTATTGTTTTAGGCGGCAGTGTCTGTCTGTCTGTCTGTCCATGTTTCCGCTGCATATACATCCTCTGGCCAACAGAGGGCACTGTGGGGTGAAGTATACCATCTCTGATTGCCTTGCTCGCAAAAAGTAAGAGCAAAAATAATTGTGTACTTGTCATTTATTTGGTAATAATAATTAGATACAGACAGATATATCAGTTGATAGACATCATCACTGTAAATGCTGTCTGCTATGTGCTGTAATGGAAACTTTTTTTTCACAATATATAATAAATGTAGCTTGGCCTGATTTCAAAAAGGTTTACCTTCTGTTTTTATGAATTTATAAATGGATTTGGATGATATCTCAGGAAATGTTAGCAATGATACCAGGAACAAGTGATTTTGGGGGTGATCCGTAGACGCTATCACTGGTTACAACCATAGTAGCCGATTCAGTGGGTGCTTCGGGGTCGGAGCACCCACGGAGATTGCCCAGGGGAGTACTTTTCTAGTTTAATAATGTTTTAAGTGTGAGAAAGTAGCTCTGGGTAGCTTTGCAAAGTCATGAAAAATCAGTTAATAAATGTACATAAAAAAAGGTCTATTTTCTTTACTCCAGACCAAAAAACGCCAGCATATCGGTAATCGATTATCAACAATGTTTTTATTTTCTGTTTCAATTGATTGAATTTAACTTGCATGTTTGATAGGAATCCTGTTTGCAAATGGAGATTCCTGGAAAGAGATGAGACGCTTCGCCCTCACCACCCTGAGAGACTTTGGGATGGGCAAAAGAGTCGCTGAGAGTAAAATCTTAGAGGAATGCCACCATCTGATCCAACTGTTTGAAAAGCACGAAGGTATGTATGAGTTCACTAAAGAAGGTGATAACACATTGCAAGATGTTCTGATATACAAATATAACAAATGGCAAGGCACCATAATGGTGACTGACATTTCTTCCACAAGGTTTGTTTTTTTTATATTTATTTCTCACTGCTTTTAATTTGTATTTTTTACAGGCAAACCATTTGAAACTGCGTGTCCAGTGAATTATGCAACATCCAATATCATCTCCTCTATCGTGTATGGCAGCAGGTTTGAATACGATGACCCCAGATTCCAAAATTTGGTGGGAAGAGCCAATGAGAACATTCGCACTGCTGGCTCTACACAAATCCAGGTGGGATTCATATTTGCTTTGAACATTTCTGTGGTTTTTTAGGTGGACTTGGGGTTTTAGGCTGCTAATGAGCGAAGTTCTAAAATCTTTAGAGGAGAGCCCTGAGTTTGAGATATGGCTGGAGCCTGTGTAAATAGAGGCTCATGTGAAGGGAAACAGCTTCTTCCAGTGCGCCCCTGTAACTTAGCCTAAGCAGGACAACATATGCAGTTACTATAAAGCCAGTTTATTGCAGCAGCTGAAAGAATAAGCACAATTCTTGCGGTTTAATGTGCTAAACAAATCAAATCTATGGAATATTGTTGTCTGGATAAGACTATCTCCACTAATTGTTGTTTTCACTGTTACGTCACAGATTTACAACATGTTTCCCAGGCTGTTCAGCTGGATGAAAAACCCGCAGCTGATAATAGAAAACACTGAGAAGACAATTAGTGATGTGAAAGATTTAATCAAGCATCTGAAAGAGACACTGAACCCTCACATCTGCAGGGGGCTTGTAGACTGTTTTCTGATTCGGAAGCAGAAAGAAGAGGTGGGACAACTCTACTGCAATTCTTCCTGAGTCTATTTTATAGTAATATGTGGTATTCTTCTCTCTTAGGACTCTTGTGTTGAAGACACTCACTACTCTGAGATGAACTTGATATGTACAGTGAACAACCTGTTTGCTGCTGGTACTGACACCACAGCAACTACTCTGAGATGGGGTTTGCTACTTATGGCTAAATATCCACATATACAAGGTAAAGGTTTCACAGGTGCTCATTCATGCTTTCAGCTACAAACTCCATTCAAATCTTGAAAAGTTCCCTTTTAAATGTTCAGTTTTCAGTTCAGTTTCAGTTTAATCTGCTTGTTTGAGTTTGAATAAAGAGTAAATGTACAGCAAAATTAAAATAATCTCCATTAACAGCAGCTGCACTTTGTGTTTAGCGCTAATTAGCTGATGAACTTGGTAAACATTATGTTGTCAATGTGAATGTTATCATCCTGACATTAGCATTTAGCTTAAAGTGCAGCTTCACAGAGCCATTAATGCACACTAAAAACTTAATTTCTTTAAAAAATGTGTATGTTCAGACCAGGTCCAGGAGGAGCTGAGCAGGGTGGTTGGAAATCGTCAGGTCAAAGTCGAGGACAGGAAGAACCTGCCTTTTACTGACGCTGTCATCCATGAGACACAGAGACTGGCCAGCATTGCCCCTATTTCCATTCCCCGCAAAACCAGCCGGGACGTCACATTCCAGGGCTACTTCATCAAAGAGGTCAGTTGCTCACATGCAGAGTTACTTTTAAAACACCGATTGTGTGTCCGGGGTTGTGTTTTGAAGAAAATGAGACTAAAGGGGCACTGAGAGGGCGTACATTTCTGCAAAGGCCTTACCCTGTCTTGCAAGTCAATCAGTCAGGTTTTCAGACTTGTATGCCGTTAGTCCCAAACCCGGCTCATATCTCTTATTTTTTGTTGGAAATATTTTCTGAAAAGGTGAAAATATGACTTCATTCTGACACTTTGTACTTTTGCTTACAGGGGACCACTGTGTTTCCTCTTCTTACTTCTGTCCTGCATGATGAGGGTGAATGGGAGAGCCCACACACTTTCAACCCTTCCCACTTCCTGGATAAGGAGGGAAGATTTATCAGGAGAGATGCCTTCATGCCCTTTTCTGCAGGTACAACCACTTTGTCAGGAGTTTGTGTTTTAGTGTTTACAAATATTTTACAACTCTAAAGACATGATCCACTTCGACTCGTTGAATCTGGTGTTGAATGGATCTGCTCCTCAGTTCCTTCACAGCTTTTGTTTAGGGATTACATAGAGGTTTCAGAACAGCCAGACCTAGTTTCACTCTTTGCAAATCTCTTTGTTCTTGCAGGTCGCAGGGTTTGTCTGGGAGAGAGTCTGGCTAAGATGGAGCTCTTCCTCTTCTTCACCTCCCTCCTCCAGCACTTTCGTTTCACTTCTCCACCTGGAGTCTCAGAGGATGACCTGGATCTGACTCCAGCTGTGGGCTTAACCATCGGTCCATCACCTCACAAACTGTGTGCTGTCAGTCGTCAGTAGAGCTGGGTGTCGGTACTCAATACCTTTCAGGTATCGACCGAAACAACCTGGTACCAAGTACAAAGAACACTGCGCCTGTCAAACGATACCTGCAAATGATTCCTGCAATCAGTGCTAAATTTAGTTAGCGTTAATGAGCAAGTTAGCACCCTACTCAGTCACATCGGTCAATGCTTTGTTAAGTGGTTGTTAATTAAAAAGCCCAAATAATTCTTCGCTGCACACGTTTGTACACTTATTCAATAAATATTTAAGCACTTTCAAAATGTATTTGTGTAATAATCTTTTGAATGGGGAGGAGTGGTGATGTATTCGCAAAGTTGAAATAGTATCAAATGAAGTACTCAATTGGTATCGGTATCATGTTAAGTACTGGTCTCCAAATTTTTTAAATGATTCCCAGCCCTAGTCGTCAGTAAAGAAGAGAGAGAAATCTGGATTACGGCTGTGTGTTGGAGATAACAGTAAGATTGAACGAGGCCATGTGATCATGATACATATAAAATATATACATATATGCTCAAAAATACACACATCATTTGTTTCTTTACCTGTGTGTATAAAAACACACATTTTAATAAAATTTTCCAGCAAATGGCAGAAAACATTGATTGTTATAAATGCATTGATATTTACGTTTTTATATAGCTGAAACATGTACATCTTAAATTACAATAAAGTACTATAAATATTTTATTCTTGTTCACTCAAAGTAGTGAGATGAGTGTATTTTCCGTGTGGTAATGTAATGTGTATTGTAATGTATTCAGACTCCCTGAGGTTCCTCTCAGTCCTGCGCCACTAAAGCCTTCTTCTTTCTTGTGATCTCCTTCTTGCAAGGTTTAATTTTTGGGAAGCAGCTGACCTCTTTGGATTTAGTCCTGTCAGAAATTAATGTAACCTGTTCTGCAGTGAGAGAGACTCTAAACAAACCCTGTTGTCTTTCTGGAACAGTCCTTGGCACGGTAACACTCTAGATTAGACAGATCCAGACAGATTCCAGGAAGTAAACACCCTGTTGTTTTTATGAACCATCATACTTTTTCCAAACTTGCCAAACAAGTCCTTCTGCTTTTGCCGTCAGGTGTGAATTTCCTTTAATAAGTTTGGCTCAACTGTCAGTCAACAAAAGCTGGATAGATGATAAGTAACCCTGTAATAAAGCTGCTATATGTCATTCCAGGACATAAACCTAACTGTTGTATGTCTTGGAACAGCAGAACAAATGTTTCTTTTGGAGAATTTTCTCT
>CAFUXE010000437.1:324434-362977 GCA_903364295.1 Serranus cabrilla | reverse complement strand
TAATAATAATAATGCTCATGTGAATCAGAAATGGGGTTAGCCATTTATTGTATTATTTTTTTTCTTATTTAAATGCTCAGCAATTGATACTGAACCTAATACTGATGTTTATTTAGCTATACATTTTTATTTATTCTTAATGTTCTCAGTTTTCATTTCTAGAATTGTGTGTATAATGTATAATAATGCATAATAATAACATTTGTAAGTTATTTGCTTTAGAAAGCAGCCTTCTGAGTACCTTTATATAGTTATATCAGAGCAAAATCACACATGAAAATCTTCTGTGTCTAAACATTTTGTTGAAGCAATTCAAGTGTAGCTCAGCTATTTAAATACTGCTGTGAGCCACTCTGTCCACTAGAGGGAGCCCTAACACTGCACCAATCAGTACCTGTGCCCAGGTCAGTGTTTTATCAGTCAAATGATAGTGCACCATTCCCTGGTGCTCATCCTTCAGGTGACTTCCTGTGGTGAGAGAAAATTCACACGGTCACATTAATTTAACATCAAAGTACCTTCAACAGTTAAAAAGTAATGAGAGAGACAGTGAGAGTGGGACAAAGAGAGACAATGAATACAAAAAATAGATTTTTTTAACAAGGTTGTCTGCCCATTCAAATGTAGAAGAATGAATTGCTTTTTTGTTTTGCTGATAAAACAATAAAACACAATGACAGTTATGGTTTTGGTAAGTTTTATAGTTACTGTGTAAACTAGTGAGTGGTAAACACACTTTTTGATTAACTTCCATTGAATTAAATCTTTAACAGTTCTCTTAATCTTCATAGTTACCGCTGTAAACACTGAAGGGATAGCAGGTATTTATCCATAGCATCACCTACATACCCACCTAAAAAATCTATTTCAGTGTAAGTGCATAGTTTATTTAATATATTTCCAGTGCTTTTCTTTATTGTCAGACAGCCCTTTTTGACTGGACACTAAAGCTGTTATATCCTACCTGCTTCTCATGTTGGGTGTGTGCCAGCGGCTATCTACTGCAGGTAATACGCTGACTATTGATAAGTACCTCATAAAACCTAAAGTATCCCTCTAACGGCAGGCCTCTGACCTGGGAAGGTGCTTTCGATGAAGTCTTTAAAAAGCTGCAGGTCACTGTCCTCCAGCTCAGCCTCTATGTGTACTTTGGCCAGCAGGGTGTAGCCGCTGCCGAACTTGCTCTTCAGGTGCTGGGGACTCCCGAGGCACTTGAACTGACCGTTGACCATCACTGCCAGTCTGGTACACAGAGCCTCACACTCCTCCATGCTGGTGAGGGAACATATCAGGGAAAAGGTGGAAGATGAAGTAATGTAAAAATGTATTCAAAACTTTGTATTATGACGGATGTAACTAATTCCATTTAATAAAGGTCATTGGGGTATTTACATTTCAGGATCTGAGTACTTCTTCCACCACTGAATATTGTAATGTAGTAAAGTAGAAGGTTTACATATGAGCAAATTAAAACAATCAAGTCAACGATCACTACCTCTAAAATAACATCTAAGTGCAGTACTGCTGTTATCCAACACAAGGAGTCAAGCTCACCTATGAGAAGTGATGATTATGGCTTTTCCAGACTCCCGTGTGCGTGTCACAGCGTCCCACAGCAGCCTCCTGGCCACGGGGTCCATCCCGGTCGAAGGCTCATCCAGGAAGATGACTGGAGGCCCGCCAATCAGAGCCATGCCCGCACTCAGCTTCCGCTTGTTACCGCCGCTGTGTATGTTGAAAGTGACATATTGTGTTCACGCACTTGCTCAACAGAATAGAAAATAGAGCTTTAACAAAAAAGGGAATGCCAACCTGTAGCTGCGGACCAGTTTATCAGCATGCGGCTCCAGCAGCAGCGACCTCAGGACGTTCTCCACACAGCCGGACACATACTTCTCTGGTATGCCTCTGAGCCGGGCGTACATACTCAGAGTCTCTCTCCCTGTCATGTGGTCCAACACAGCATCAAACTGAGGGCAGTAACCAATGCGCTGCTGCACCTGCAATCCAAAGATAAATGTCTGTTTTCAAATCTTAACCTTTTGAAGGCAGCGAGGCAGCGTTTTATCTTCATAGAAAATGTCTTACCTTTTTAATGTCCCTCAAGATGCTGTATCCGTCAATATAGGCGTCGCCTGAAGTGACACTCTCGTCCCCTGTCAGCATCTTAAACGTTGTGGTCTTTCCTGCTCCGTTGAAGCCCAGAAGGCCGAAACACTCCCCTTTCCCTACAGCTAGAGACAGCCTGTCCACAGCCAGAAGAGTCTGCCCGCTGCTGTACACCTGAGAACCAGAGATAACAGCCGGCATGTACCACCTTGTCATATCTCACACAGACGCACATATCTGAACACTGAGGCAGTCTGTCTCATTCACACCAGGAAAAGACACCTGTGTTACATACCTTGCTGAGCTCCTGCAGTATGAGGGGGCTGCCGACCATAGACTCTACTACTGGCTGGCACTCCAGGACCCGTTTCCTCTCTTCAGCCACATCCCGGTCCTCTGGTTGCAGCGCTGCATCCTCTATTAGAGGTAACTAACGGGAAGAAGAGAGTACAAACACAAAACATAAGACAATAGTCATGTTTCCATTAGACAAATCGAATTTGGAAATGCTGCATTAAAGAAAATGAAAATAAGGGATGTTTCCATCAACTGGTATAATCACAGCTGCATAAATGTTCTTTCATCAGAAGATGGCAGTGTAATGCATTGCTGGCTAATTCTTCAGTAAACAGTAGCCAAAGACAACATCTTCAATTTGCTTGTTTTGTCCAACTGACTGTCTAAAACCCAAAGACATTCAATTTACTAAGATAAAAGTCAAATGTGTAGCAGTTCACAGTCGCCTACCTGTTTACGCCTTCTGCCCAGGGAGCTGAGAAGTCGCCGGAGAGTGCGGACACACTGCAGCTCGATGACAAACAGCAGAATAATGAAGACTACACCCTGCACGGAAAAGGCCACGAGGAAGCGTCCTACACCAGGCTCCGACATCGAGAAATAGTTCATCTGGTACGTGATGTCTAGAAGCAGGAAAACACTGAGTTATGTCAGGTCAATTGATAGCACAAATAATAAGTCTGTTTCTAATGTAAATAAAGTCAAAATAAAGTAAATCTGCTCCGAGTGTGCTTATGTGTTCTTTGGAGAAAGTAATGATCCTCATTTATATAATACATGTAATTTAAATAATCTTTTTGCAGCATATTCAGGAATAATTACATCCTCAAAATGTATTCGCAATTCTTATTCTTATTTGTATTTTATGCACCCAGTGATACGAACACAAAAAAAGGAGAAAAACAACCACAAAGAAGCATTTACTACAAGGATACATCATTATTCATGTAATCATTGTCACTATAAAAATAAACCAACCACTGTCTTCACAATATGTATGTGTAATACTCCAACCCACATTATGACTCATCTTTATAATTATGTTTTCTACATTAGACATATTAAATGGTAAATTTAGGCAGTAGAACACATTATTTTTAAGCTAAAAGCATACGCTGTACCACCTCCGCAGAAAAAAGCAAAAACCTAATTCTTACTTAGGGCTTCGCAGATTGGCTTGGTGAATGGACTGGAGGTGCAAAACGTGATGAATTCGTAGTTCTGGTAGAACTGGCTGAAGGACATGCCCAGGCAGTAGTTTGGGAAGATTAGGAAAACCTTATCCAGTAAGTGTGATAGGTCCCGCAGGTTCAACTCTGGAGAGGAAATTCATAAGGTCATCGACAGGAATTAATGCATTTTCCCCTGTTTTTCCTCATATGCAGCAGCAGTTAGCAATGCCAACTCCTTTGATGCTGATGCTGAAAACTGATCCCAAATAAGCTGGCAAGTGGTTTTCCTCTTTCCCATATCCACACTCAACTCACTGTACTGAGCCAACATTTTTAAAACCCTCAAAACAAGCACACAACATATTAGCCTGAGCATGGAATGATATTTTATTGACTTTAAATGTCACCTGGGATGGTCATGATGGTGACAGTCAGAAAGGTGGCCGTGCCAGAGATCATGTTGAAGATGGTGAGGCGGGTGTAGGCAGTAGCGGCAGTGGAGAAGAAGAAGCTGAGCAGGTACATGAGAGGCACAACAGCCCAGCCGTACAGCAGCAGCAGCAACAACACATCCACCAGGTGGTTGTTGTCTATGAAAGCCTTGATTCCGAAGGCCTGAAACACAACCTGGGAGCAGAAAACAGGGTAAGACATGAGACTGGGCAATGCTTGCAGGGATTTAAAGCATGCTGTACACTCATACTGACCAGCATGAGGAGGCAGGGCAGCAGGAAGTTGACCAGGTCCCACAGCAGAGCAGAGAACCAGAAGTTGGACAGGTAGACACCGCTGACCTGCTGCACGTGTTTGGACTTGATAGAGGACTCTGTAACGAGCAGCAGGGCGAATGTGCTGGACAGGGAGGCCATACCGTACATGAGGTTGATGGCGATGATGAAGCCCGTCTTTCCCCTACAGATTGTCGGAAAGAGTGAGACGGACAGGTGAGAACAAGAAAGGAGGTGAAAAGGTGTTGATGGCGTTGAAGGAAAGGTGAAGAGACAGCGACGAAGAGATGGGAAAAGACAGAATCAGAACTTCCCACCTTTTCAACTGGTCAGTGTTGGTCATTTATAAAGCAGCTCGCTTACAGGCCTCCTGAGTATATATAGTATAATATACAATATATTATTATATATTTTCTTGTTGGTGTAATGGCTGCTCTCTCTCTAAAGCACAGTTCCTTTCATTGTCAGTTTTACTTGAAAGTAGATGGTATTGGGTTAACTTTTTTTTCCCAGTGTTACAATTTCACCCACCAAGAAGACAATTGTAACTAGAGAACTACAGATATACCTGTTGACAGTTCGCCCTAAAAATAGTCTTTTATAATTGATTAGTATACATATATGTTTCTCCTATATAAAGATGACTCACTCTGCCAGCTGGCTCCGGGCGATCTCGGACAGGTTGCGTGGCATTGGGTAATTGCTGGTCTGGATGGAGGCATTCGGCCCTGCTAGTAGTTTGAACAGAGCATTGTCCACCATCATGAGGGCTGTGGCGGGTGTATGGTAGCCCTCGTTGTTAAAGTATGCTGTTGCTTCTGCGTACTGGCTGCTGCTGCCACGGAAAGCAGCACCCACCACACAGCGCTCGTTAAAGCTGCCGCCTTCTTCCTCCGCCTGGGTCAGGATGTAGTCAGTGAAGTCTAATGGGGAGCAGGAGAAAAGGTGCACATGGTCAGTAAATGCTCAGCCAAGCAGTCAAGCCAGGTCTGTCTTTCTAACGATGCTTACCTGTGACGTTGATGAGCTGGCCAAGCTGGGCAGAGAGTTGGGAGCTGTATGTGTTTGCCAGGGCTGAAGCCAGGGGACCCACTCCAGGCTGCAGGGCCACAGGGACTCTGGTGTGGCCGTAGCGGCTGAGTGCCAGCCTCAGCTGGGGAGCGTTCTGGTGGTTGGGAATGGTGCGTGCCACGACTAAGGCCATAACGGTGAAAACCAAAGGGACCAGGAACTGAGCCACCATCACCTTCCAGTTCCTCCAGCTGTACAGCGCCCTCTTCAGGAACATGGCGTAGAACTGCTGCAGGTAGAGTCTGACCTGATGGGAAACAAAAGAGGAACAGAAATGTGAGCAAAATGAGTGATATGCAAAACACATGACAAGCAGCAGTTTGCTTCCTCTTCTCTCACCCCGGTGTTCAGCTTGATGTTGGAGCAGTCCTCTGAGATGAGTGTGCCGCTGTCTGTGAAGTCGGTGACGTCAGTCATGCCGCTGATGCTGCTGGCGTCGTCTGTGGTCCAGTCATGGGAGCGTCTCTCATGTTGGTACTGCAGGGCTGGCAGCTGGATCGCCTGGATGTCCAAACTTGAGTCCACTAACTTTCCCACTCTGAACACACAAATCAATCTGTGGTTATCCAGCAGCTCACTCAAAACAGGAACAAAAGGTGCCTTCACTATGAAGTCTTCATTTCTGTAAGTAACTAACCAGACAATAGGCTTTTGTAGCATTACATAATGAATTCCAGGAGGCAAAACATCTCCAAAATGTATTTATATATAAAACTAGATCCACAGCAGTTCTTTTGTGTGAGCTCTATCCAATCCATCCACCCAGTCTATTTTTCTTTCCTTTCAGCATCTCAGTAAGGTGAAGAAACGCAGGGCTCCTTGCAAATAAACCTATTTCTGGGCCTTAAAATTAAATTATTACGCACGACTGCAAGAAACACCCTCATCTTGTCAGATATATGTGCCTTTGTGAGCTGAGGTGCATCTTTCTACATGTCCATCAGTGTATCATTTAGTTTATCACTTGAGAAAAGATGCAATCTGTATTCTAAAATCCAGAGTACTTGTAGGTAAAAGATAAAACTTCATCACTTTCATCAGATGTTTTGGATTAGAAAAGCTTGTTATACAATATTTAAGTTGAATTGAGTGATTCCCATATAATATACAATGAAAACCTAAAAAATGAATGCCATCTGATGAATGAATCACATCTCTGCTTGTCAGCAACAGGTCATGTAGTAACTAATGAGGCAACTTGTCCTTGTCCTACTCTGGTTTATCATTAACACAGCAGTCATAATTTAGTTTTTATGAGAGCTCAGCTCCTGGTATTTGCTTTTTATTTTCCTCCCTACTGTTTTGGAATACGGAATAAAGGGAGTTAACAGGCAAATCAGCTTTAAAAGTGACATATTTCCTTAAATAAGTGCTGTGTGGTGGATCTAATTTATGCTGATGTGAGTGGTTCAGATGGAAAAGTAACTGATAAATATTTTAAGTAACTTTACAGTGTTAAAACTGAGGCCCATCCACCAGGCCAAAGCTCTCAACATTGAGGAAACACTGTGAATTAATGATTAAATGAAGAATTAAATAATAAAAAAGAAGCCTTAATGGTAGCACTGTTACTATCTCACTGTCAAGGCGTTTTACTTGGCTGCAAATTACAGAACAGCAGAAGGCAGCTAAACCACCAAATGTTCAAACAGCAGCTTTTCTTGGTGTCATGTTTGATGTTTGCCGTTTATAGCCAGAACACACTGATGGACTCTCACTGTGACTTGTAAATAATAAGGCCTGTGAGGCACACATTCTTGGCAGCGTCGATTACGATGAAATACACCCTATGCTAGTTGAAGAAGCATGCAGAGTTAGCGGCCTGCGGTGAAAGCGCTCTCACAATTGTTGCCGTAGATACACATGTCGAGTCAACGGGGAAGCAGAAATAGCTGCTCGGGAAGCAGCAGGTAATTGATAATTGCTTCTTTTTGCACTAAGGCTCAATGTTTTAGCCCCATATATTCCAAAATAGATATTGCAGAGCAATTATAACAGGCACTTTTGACTTTAAGTAGTATCTGGAACGCACTGTTTTTTCCCATTAAAATATCTCCTCTTGTCCGCACATTGGATTAAGACAAGAAACTACAGGAAAATACAGTTTTTTCATGCACTTAAATATACAATTTAAAAAAAACATGTAATTAAAAAAAATATTGTCTTAATGTAAATAACAAACTTGGGAAGTTTCATGATGATGTATACACATTAAAAAATTACCCTATTCAACTGTAGTGTCTCCCCTTAAATAACTGCTTCACTGAAAACGTCCCTAATCATCAGGAGAATCACTCTTTAAGTCAGATCTTACTCATATGGAAAATTAAAAAGGCTCGTTCACATTCGCTCGTGTCATATTTCTCCCACCTGAGGAAAACCTCTTCCATAGTAGTTACTGAAGCTCCGTAGCTGGCGATGCCCAGCTCCTCTCTGTTCATCTCCAGCTCAGCAAACAGCAGCTCGAACCTGAGAGCAAACACAACCAGGGAAACACATTACACGTTACCTCGCAGTGGGACCAATGTGATCACTCAATATAATATAGAGTGTAAACCTGTCACATTTTACTCCCTAGCAATGTGCTTTGGAGTGGAATCGAATATTGCGCCCGTCGTTTTGCCTCAAATCCAATAATAGAAGTGAGGAGTCGAATTTGTGGGGAGAAAAATATAGATTTTCAGTATAAAAAAAGAACATATAACAAGGTAACAGCAGAGCTGGTTGTAAAGAAAGAAAAAATCTGGAGAGGGGGTTGTGGTTTAATAAGATACAGAGAATTTCCAGTGTTTCAGTCAATTGGTTGGTCAATATGTTAGTCTAGCCACATTCTCATTGGTTGGGCAACCGCTGATGTCACTTTCATAAGTCTGTGTGTCTCCAGGTGTTTATTTCTCAGCTCAAAACACCAGACGCACTTCTGAAAACATCCATCTGGGAGAACTTTAGTGCATTTTGGAGGTGCAGCATTAATTCAGAATAAATGCTTTGCTTGCGACAGGTTGCTATTAACACAGAATATTTATAGAAGTAAAAATGATGACACAAGGAGTCTGTAAGTTCAACAGCAATAATTTCTCCTCCGATGTTGTTGTTGTTCATCACTTGTACATGTGGGATGTGACGGTGGGTCGTTGTGGTATTTGTCCCGCCCCTCTTCACTGCAGAGTTGAACATTTTTCAATTCTCAGCAAACACAAAAAGGTGCCAAAGTGCAAAATACTTGTTTAGTGCTGCTGGTATTTGCAGCATAGTGTAAATACGTAGCACTCTCATTGCAAAGAATTATAAAAATGCACTGGCCTCAGGAAAAAGAAGCTTCGATGAACACACAACACTACCGGGTGGCTGATTTAGTTCATCTAGAGATTACAATTCTCTTTCCCCATATCGTCTAAACGATTGGTTGAACAGTAAGTAGTAATTTAATCAAACTAAATTTCCTTTGGTTTGAAAAAATACGCTACATGCATACCACAATGTTTAGTATACTCACCACACTAATTACAGTTGCTGTGCTCGAATTAAAAGAGTTTGATGCACTGAGCCGAATAGAAGGAGTCACCGTTACTTTCTGTATTTATTTTAATGATAGTCTATTATAATTATACACCCAGTGTTAGCGTAGGCTGGCCCATTTCACAGAAGTTATCATTAGTCACTATATTCTGCAGGTGGTACTTCTGTTCAATGATCGTTATATCCACCACTGTGTTATTGTGAGTATTTTACATACGAACAAAGACCGAACTCACTCACCTGCTGGTGCTTTCTTTAGGCAAAATGTAGGAGAGCTCAGCCCCCGCACTGCTTTCCAGTGTGGCGTTAGGAACATACATGTGGACAAGGCGGGTGATCTCAGACACGTTACAAAGAGCATCCTTTACTATCACCATGTGGTAGCCAGCACCTGGTGAGAAGAGGAAAGGAGGCTTTTATCGTTGTTTGTAACAATGTACAGTGTGTGCCCAATAATAATGGATTTGAATTACTAGATTTTCAATTCTCCTGAATGAATGAAGTTCAGGTCTGCTGTATAAAGCAAGAAAATATGATGATATGTTGTCCACTCTTCTCTTCTCTTCTCTTACCATATTTGTTCTTAAGAAAGAGAGGTGAGCCGCTGCACTGCAGCTCTCCTCCTGCCATGATGGCGATGCGGTCCCCGAGCAGGTCGGCCTCGTCCATAAAGTGTGTGGTGAGCAGGATGGTGCGGCCGCGCTTCTCCCCTTGCAGTAGGTCCCACGTGGCACGCCGCGCCGATGGGTCCATACCTGATGTGGGCTCGTCTAACATCACCACCTGGAGATGAGACGCGGTTAACAAGGAGAAAGGATGGGACAAAGGAATAAAAGTGAATAACGCTCAAGAAATTCTTCACCTTGGAGTCTCCAATGAGGCCAATGCCAATAGAGAGTTTTCTCTTCATGCCACCAGAGAGGGTCTTAGATCGAGCCTGTCGCTTGTCCTCAAGGTTCAGGATACGGATGATCCGGTCTACCTCATCTGGAATCTTGTCTTTGGAGAAGCCTTTCAGCTGGATATCAAGCAGATAAAACACATAAATGATACACATATAGTTGGATTAAAATGTGAACTTCATAAACCTTTTAAAGCCTGATAAAATAGTCTGGGGGTCTATTTATGATACGGATACAAAGTGAACACAAGCAGGAGAACAACGAGTACTGAGTGCAACACAAGAGAGAAGCGTGTGCTTCTTTTTGTGTGTAGCTGCAGGATCGTGTGAGTACCTGTGCATAGAAGAGCAGGTGCTCTCTGACAGTGAGGTTATCAAACAGCACGTCGTGCTGGGGACAGAGTCCCAGGCTGCGGCGGATCAGAGCCATGTCCTGACAGATGTCGTATCCGTTGATATAGGCCCTGCCACTGGTGGGGGGAAACAGCCCTGCAGACACAATCAGGTGAGTTGGGATTATTTAGGTGGCATTTATATGTGTGTGTGTGTGTACATCGGTGTGTTTCAGCCGCTCACCTGTCAGCATGGACAGCGTCGTGGTCTTCCCAGCACCGTTGTGTCCGAGCAGCACCGTGATCTGTCCTTCGAACATGTTCACTGTAAGATCCCGCACAGCCTGCCGCGTCTTGTTGCCCACTTTGAATTCCTGTCGAGCAGATGAACCCAAAATATTTTTACATGCATTACCCAGCAAATAAGGCCCAAGGACAGTGTAACCTTGTTGGTTATTTACCATGTCACCGTCTACACCATCTGCACCGTTTAACAGTAAGGGGACATGTTGACCCTGTGGGTGTCTGGTTTGAGGCTCACCTTTGCGAGGTGTTTAATCTTGATCCCAGAGACGAGCCCAGCTGGTTCCTCCTCTATGAACTCCCCTTTCAGAGCCTTTTCTGCATCCTCCTCTTCCTCTTTCTCGTTCACCAAGGCCATACGGGGGCTGCTGCACCAGTATGAAGGCTTATGAAGATGAGGCAGATGTGAGAATGGAATGAAAGTAAGGGGAAGGAAAGTTAGGTATAATAAAGGTACAAATAGAGGTTGAAAGTGAAGTGTGGTGAAACAGGCTTTAGTCAAAAACCTTTATAGATAGAACATGGGGGTACTGAATGTAAAAATGTTGTTCCAGTTTTCTAGCTCATATATTTGATATTTAGCCAACCCGTTGGCTGACCCTTCTCTCAGAAATTGCTTCATAAATCATGTTGTTTTACATAAGTTTCTGTCTCAAATGTGAGTAAAATTAGCTAAATGTTCGAAATATATCAGCTAAAAAAACGGTAGTGAAATTCTTACTTCACAGTCTTTACAATTTGAGTATTATTTCCAGCATTTCAACAATATTTTATGAAATATTGCATTATGTAGCGCAGACTGTATGCATGCGTTTCTCATGTGTTTTTCAATGAAGAAAAGTAATTACAGGATGCAACAAGGGAAGCAGAGGAACAAGATCATTCATAGAAACACAAGAAAGAGAGAGTGGGCCGGCATTGTTCATGTACCCTCTACATTCGAGGGGATTGTTTCCTGACCAAACCTCCCTCTGCTGCACTTCCTAAGGCCCAGAGTCAGACCTCACATTTCTACATTTCACACCCACACACACAATGGACATAAAGTGCGTCAAATCCACACCCTGCTGGCATGCTCTTGAATTCCTGACTACTGGGAAGTGGGTTAGAATGCGTTTATTTGTGTGTGTGTGTGTAAAGGCACGCCATTCCGTGATCATCCATAGTTGTTATAAACATAAAAGCTTATTTGTGTTGGCCGGACAGACTCAGACGCTTCCTGTTATTCTAGCCAGCTGAACCCAAAGACTTCCTCTGGCCGATATGATGTGGCCTCAAGTTTTCAATCCCATCGACTGTCCTGTCTCTTAAAGGAGACTAGCTTTATGCAAAACGCTCGGGAATTATTTCTTTTTTCTTTTTTTGAGGAAAACATTCACAAGTTGATAAAAATCAAAAATTTCAATTCGTTTCTTGAACAAACTCGATGATATTAAGGAAAATATTAGCATATTTTAGGTTTTTATAAAATATCCATATCCGCAAGTTTATCACATATAATAAAACATTATCTGGTAAGCAATAACTATGTGTCACTGAAAGAAACCAGTTGGACTTTGACTGTGTATATTCATGCGAACTAGAACAGATATATGAAAACACATGACAGTGTGTGTTGTTTGGAAAGATGCTCACAAGAACCCACACATGATTAGGCGCTATTTTGCTCGTGCACAACTTCCACATTTTAGGTTTACTTCTTCTACGTTTGGAATAAGGAAATGACACTGCAGTCATGACTCAAGACATTATCAGATAACTGTAGTTATCAGAAACCTTTGTGTCGTTTCTGACAGCAGCATCTGTTCATGTGGGTGTGTGCAAGTGTCAGCTGCTCAGCTTTGAAACGTACCAGCACGAAGAAGTAAGACGGCAGAGGCACTCCGTACTCTCCGGGAAAAACTGCCTCCATGTACCAGGCCACCAGCCCATAGAGCACGGAGTCGAACAGCAGCAGGCCCAGCACCTGGGCCAGGGAGAAGTCATCGTCCACCGTCACAGAGTCAAACATGTTTGCCCACTGGATTCCCGTTCCTGTAGAGGGGAGAGGAATGTCTTTTTGTTTGTTTTTATGTCTTGTTATTGGCATTTAAAGTCATATAACATCACATATACAGCTGGATAGACTCGATAAATCCACTTCGTCCACTCTCACCTTTCCCTTCGAACATCCCTATCAGCTGAGCTCCCATGGCCATGGCCACATTGGAGATGAGGCAGGCTGACACCTTCTGGGCATGGCTCAGCAAGTCGTAGCGCGGCCACAGGAACAAATAAGGCAGGTAGCTCATGAAATAGATGAAACCGCCCGCTGCTGCCGCCACATTGGCTGGAATCAGACAGAAAAGAAAGACGGTGAGGTTGAGTGGTTGCTGAACAATAGCAAGACTTGACCAGCCTTTAAACAGAGACCTGAACGGTGCGATCACAGCTCTTTTCATTCTTTTTGTGGTGTCACAGAACAACATTGCAGTGCCACACACACACTTTTGTAGAACTAAGCATAAAGTAACAGGTAAATTACTATGTGGACAAAACCACTATTGCCGCAAAACCCATTTCCATGACTGACAGAGCCTGTCAGTAAGTGCTATTCAGACGAAGCATTGAGGAGGACAAGTGAGAAATGGGGAAATGAAAGTTGAGATTAAGTGAATGAAAGACTTTCAGGGCTGTCATTTCTTCCATGTCTGAGCTGCATGACAAGACTTCTCAAAAGAGCACTTATGGGAGAAAATGTGACATTTTGAGCCTGTGTGGAGCACGCATTGATTAAGTGCCATTTTCTACTCCTAAAAAAGTACATCAGTGGGTGGAGAAGTATCCAGACAGCTGTTCACACAGAGACAGCCAAGAGAGAAAATCAGTCTTTGTTAAAAAAAAATGGCCAAGGAGGGCACTGAAGGACACTTTCTGTTGGTTTGGCCTAATTTCAGTAAACGCCCCTCGTCGCTGCCTCTTTCCTCCTCCGTCTACAAATCATCGTTTATAAGTAAAACTTGATCTTCACTTGAGTTTATAAGTTTGCTGGAACTGACGCAATATTAGGACATTTTTTGTGCTAAAAGTTTTCTGAAATGTTTGTAAAAATATTCAAATGAGGCATTATTTTATTTTATATGTGCTCATTTACATCCCAGAACAGAGAACTGAACATTGGATTTTTGGTTCATTTTGCTGACATATTAGATGTATCAAAGGTTTTTACAGAAGTATTTTAGGATATCTCTGGTTATTTCTCTTATCTGAAAATGTCTGTCAGCAGCTATAAAAGTTTGCATGATATATGAACAAAACCCTCTGTAAAAACCTTTAGAATATAGATGGGATTGAAACTGTTATGTTTGGTGTATAAATGCTACTGAACTGGAGATTTCTGGCTCAGAGTATGAGAAAAAGCCTAAACACCTAAATGTGTATTTTTTCCCCACTAGCCTAAAAGAAAACCAGCACATTTAAAACACACAAAAATGTTTTGCCTATAGTGTCTCATTTTAAGTCGGGCTGTTAATTATCCCAGTTTGGATAATGAGGCTGAGGGAAGACAGGAAAGCAGGACAAGAATTGAAAAAATTACACCTCATGTAGCTTGGCTTATTATGTGAAAGCAAAATAGCAAAACTGTCTGGGCAGGTGACAGAGCGCATTGCATTACTCAGAGAACAGAAATACAATATGATTAATGTGAAAAGAAATGAAACACATCAGGCTTTTACCTATCTCTTCTCTTTAACTCCCTGTAGACAAAAGGCTTCTAAGGCTTAATCACAACCAATCACAGTCAAGTGTGCAACAGACTACGGCGCGGCTGAGCAAGTGCTTTTGTGCGACTCTTTTGCAAAAGGCTGCAGAAAGCTGTGACGAGCACTTGCAACCTGACCTGCTTTGTTGCAGAAAGTTGGGAGGAGACACTTTTATTCAGATGCTGGTCTGAATGAGTGAGAGCACAAAGAGGGGAAGAGAAGAGGAACACGAGGAAGAAGAGATTTAAATACTTTTCTTTATCGTCTATGTTGTTCGGGCTGAATATGTTGTGATGTTTTTATAGCTAGTGTGCTTATTATTATGGTATGTTATGGTAGTAAAGTATGCTTTTAACAATCTAAGGGAGGCTGCAAAACAAACAGAAGACACTTTGGCCTACATCTGACGGATTACACATTGTGACACACACTGTAAATTTGAGGTAAATGGAGCCAGAGAGTGTCATGTAAAGGGCATCAGTTCACACACACACACAGACATAATTAGCATTCAGAAAAGAGTGCACAGACACAGTAACACACACACCTCGTGAGAAGAAGGCACTGATCATGAAGCTGAAGTTGATGGTGGCCACAGTGAAGACGAGCAGGAACACAAAGACCAGCGTGGGGTCACTGTAGGACAGCACCGCGCCGTTAGGGCTCACCTAAAACAACAGTTAGAGAACAAATAGTTCCAGCGCTCAGTCATCAAATAAAAATGAACTCATTCTGGCTCTTCAATGTGCAAACATCACGTTAAGCTGTGACAGTAACTACTGCCTGTCACAAAAACATATTAAAACACTGAATTGTTATGGAATATTTAAGCTTTAATTTGCTTCACAGCTGGTTTCTCTTTTTTACTGTTTTCTCTTGGTTTTACTTGCTCCAGATTGATTGTAAAGAATGGCCTCTTGTGTCTTATGGGTTAGTTTTATTCACAGCTTAGCTTCACTACATGAATACATACTGCAGATATCTCCACTCACTTCTACTGAGATAATATTATTGGATTCATTATCTAAGAAATGCTTCAATGGGGCCAACTATGAAAAACTGACGCCATAGAAATCCAGTTTACAGCACTGTAAATGCACGGGCATTCATCACTGCGCTTTAGGCTCCAGCACCATTGTGTTACCTCATTTGGCAACAGTGACCTTTATCTAAATCATAATCTTTAAGATTGACACTTTAAATATGTGGTGAAGGCTTTGCGTGCTGGAATGCGACTTATGTAGCAATGTTTTGTAACACGAGCTCACCTGGATACAAAGGAGAAGAGTAACAAAAAAGACAGAAATGGAGAGGAAGAGGAAGAACATGAGGAACCAGGCGCTCCAGTGGAGCCAGTTGCTGAGACCCATCATCCTCATGTACTCCTGCAATGCACAGAATCGGTTGAGATTAGGACAATTTTATATCATCAACATCGAGAAACTAATGCGTTATAGAGACACACAAACACACCTTAAGCTTCCTTTCCTTCTCCTGCACCACGGCTCGTACGATGTTGAGGGAGGTATAGGTAAAGCTGAGCACCAGTAGCAGAGGCAGTTGGTTCTGAATGGCCAGAATAAAGACGTCATAGATGAAGGGAGGGTAGGGAAACCGCGACAGGACCACTCTGGTCTGTCGCAGCAGAGAGGCAGCCGACGTACTGTTGTAGGAGCGCATGATGGCTCGGTCCACTGCATGCTGCACAGTTAAGAATCCCTCTCGGTAATAACCTGAGATGAGAAAAGAAATATTAACACAGGAAAATGTGCTGAAGTCGCTCATGACACAACCCCACTTATGAAGCGACCTGTTCCATGAGGCAAAGTCCTTCTAACTCCCCTCCAAAGGTTAAAATGGGTAAGAGGCCTTGAGGAACAAAAGTGGAGCTGCAGTCGTGAGTTATTATGCATGTGGAGGTTGAAAATCCATATTCATGTGGCTCTAAAAGCTTGTCAGTTCTATTATGCTGTGAGGATGACTTCATCTTTTGGAGCATGGCTCTCTGGCCTCTCAACTTTGGAACTGTATTATGAAAAAAGGTCCGGACCCCAGCAGAACAGTGTCTTATCGAATCCACATTGTCCTCATCATCACTTAAACTTAAACAACCTGAGAGAAAAATGTGAGGACAAAGTTGAGAGTATCTGGTGCCTGATATCTCACAAATGGCCCTCGAATGATGCAAGGGCACAATGCGTCCTCATTGTGCGAGATGTGCGGGGTTGCCATGGAAACACAGTATAAAGGAGAGGACTCCGGCTTCAGTTATTGTGGAAAATAAGTGCTTTTCATCAATCGTTACTGCTGTCTTAGCGAAAAAAACAAAAGCTCTGTGACATGATTATGTGGCTTTTTAAATGCTAATCTGAACTCCTCTAAGAAATGTGAAGTTTTGAAGAACACGTTTCTTGTAAAAGGTTTAGTAGAATCAAAGCAGACAGGATGTTTGGGCTTAGAGGTGACAGATGAAAGGGAGTGAGAAGAAGTGGAAGAGACAGATAAAGAGAAACAACGACACGCAGGATTTAACAGACAGAGACGCAGGTTCTCACCAGGCGTGCCGCCATCCTTGTCGTACTGCTCCCTCGGCCCCGGCAGCTGAAAGAGCGGATAGAGGCTGAGCGTGTGCCAGTCCAGGTCGCTGTTGGGGTTCAGCTCCGACCTCTCCTTGGGTGGGGCGTTGCGTGGGGTGAAGCTGAAACGCAGGCGGTAGCTCACCTGGATATAAGGATAAAAACAAAGATTAAGCAAAAGAGAAATAAAGAGCACTTGTGTCATAAGTTTCCTTCTATCATCTTTTGTACATTTATTTTTTTGTGTGTGTTTGTTATGCATCTGGCAGCAAAGGGAACTTTCTACAAGGACAGCTGAGTTTTAAATATGAGAAGATGATTCACACAGAAATGTGGGAGTACATCTCTCTCTAGCTGCAGGCTGCCGGAAGCTTTCAAGCCTATTAACTATGTCAGACATTTTTTTCCTATTTTTTTTTAAATCACACCCTGATAAAGCTTTTCCCATATGTGATCACACCGTACAAACCTGTGAATTCATCTCTCCTCTGTCAGGCTTTTCCTGCTACATAGGGGGGATGAGTTTCATCTTTAGCTTCCTGCTTCCTTATATATTTAATCACAGCAGATGAAACCATATCCTATCATACAGCTAACATGCAGTGTGGATCTTTGTAACAAGCCTGACCAAAACGTTAGCTAATAGTTAGCTTAGCGTCACCTTTGTTACAGTTCTTTGGTGGCTTGTGAACGCTCCAGTATACTACTTCATGCAAACCTAATCCTGTGAACCTAATCCGAACCAATTACAGGAAATGAACCATAACGCAGCGGATTGTGGGCTACCAGTGCAGGCATTTTGTGAGACGTACACAGAGCGACAGATGCAACAATGATGTTTATAAAAAATAATTCACCAACTTTTTCCACTGTCAACTTTTCAACAAATAAGAACTAATAATGTGAGAATATTTCTAGTCCTCTGCAAATCTTTTTTGTTCTTAATTTGGCCACTTACATTCATGCACTGTGAAAGCAAACCAGACTAAATACAAAACGGACCAAAAGGATCAATTTCACTCTTACCACACTTGTTACTCTTCCTTCTATATTTAAACTGCCAACCAGCCAAAAACATGTAAACAAACAGGTTTTATGGAGCAGAACAAACCAGTACTTCAGGTAACATGTACTGTAAATGTAAAGTATTTATTCCTTCTTACACTATGATCAGGAAAACAAAAGATTGTTTCACATTTTACGCTTCTCTAAGTAATAATATTTCTGTTAAAAATATAGAAAAGCAGAATTCATTCATGCTGTGTCCTAACTCTGCAAAAACAATACACCACTCAACCACCGACCTGCTGCAGCGTGTGACAGTGTGTGACAGTGTGTGTATGCTGCCTTTAACCTTTAAAGGCAGAGGTTCGTCATCGTGGGTGAAGGGGTGCTCAAACACCACAGCAGCCAGCAGCTTCCCTGACAGAGGGTCATTTCTCACGTAGTCCTCAAACTGCTCCTCTGTCTCAAAGCCGCGCACTGGAAAAGAAACGCACAAACACACACACAGAGATGCAAACAATATTAAATTAGTCGCGGTGTGGTATTCATCTCACGTACGTCTGTTTTCATGCCCGTCTCATTGCTCGACCTTGGTGCTCGCTACTCTCACTGACAGGCAGGAAGTTGGTCGAGACGCTGTCAGCATACTGAATTCTATGGACAACATTATCAATACGACAGGTCAAAAACCCCAAAGAGAAAAGTTAATTTGGATGCTTTCTTTGACAGAGACGCTAGATCACGCAAAAGGGGAACAGATATGCACCGAGCTGAAGCACACAAAAGGCTGACTGAACACAGAAAGCAGGACAAAATTTGATAAAAACAGATTCTGTTTCTTTTCAATTCTGGTTATATTTCTTTCCTTCCCACAACTGGACTTCTCAATGGCTTTTTTTATTCCACTTATCAAACACACAACGAAGGTATTCTGAGTTTGCTATAGGAAATCAGTATTTGAGTACATATCCGTCCCAGAGGTAAATCTGGCTCAATCTCAGTAAAATAAACTCTTACATGTAGAAACACAGAACTGCACTGAAGGAAACATGACAAATGAAACCAGTTATTCCCATCCAGACATATTAAGAGGTTAGCCGTGAGCAGTTGTAAGGGGGTAAATGAAAAGATTGTGGACTAGCTCAACTACTTTAAAATGGATTAGGATTAGGATTAGGACCGTGAATATGTTTAAAAACTAATTAAAAACAAAAGAAAGAAAGAATTAGAAATAGCTAAAAAAAATTGGTTAAACGGGATTAATAGCTAGTTAAACAAAATGGAAATAGTTTAAATAGCTCAAAATAAGGTTAAATGCACAGTTAAATTAATATCTCACTGTAAGATACATAAAACGTGAAAATAAAGGCTAAAATTAATGTATATAAGTTTGAAAAGATTGGCTGTATTAGCTGAACACGAGTGACTGTTTATTAGTTTAGTGGTTATAGTACAAGAAAACATCATCATTGATGATCTACACAAGAGAAGTCAACTCAACAAGAAACATTTGAGATTTCACAATATCCAAAATCGCATTTCACTATTTCACAATGCAGAATATAAACAAAAGCACCACAAATGTGCTGCCTGTTCTGGTTCTTAGGAGCCAAGGAGTTTAATAGTGCTTGTGTTGTTTAAATCTGAAAAACTGTGAGATTTGTTCATTGTCAGTCAGAACACGGAGGTCACATTTTGGTCTTCTGTGTGCATGACGTACTTAAATTCAACCTTGATCATTCCCTGCCACCTATCCCTCTGAACGCAGAGACCAGCTAAATTATTCATTAATGGCTGAGTTGGGATCTCACACGGCTGTGTACACGACAACCTGCAGTTTCACAGATCTGTCTAGCTGCTGCCTTCAGCATCACACTTCTGCTATTTGTCCATCTCGCTGATTGTCTGCCAGTGTGAAAACAAATGTGTAAACAGCCTGTTTGCACACCTGTCAGTCAAGCTGTCTGCATGTTTGGCTGGTCACACAGAGGTGTGTGAGCATGTGAATTAAAAAGAGATTGAGATCAGGTGTCCTGAGAGGGAAGACTAACATACTACAGTGTGTGAACTTCCCTTGTTTTGCTATCTAAACTCCCATCTGACACACAAGTAGGGTGTGGCCTGTTAGCTCTCCTGAGGGCTGTTTCTAGAGAAACCAGTATTCCCACCTCTGTCCCAAATTACAACTGGTGTCAAGGCTATTGTGTTTGTTTTACTCATGATAACTGCAGCACTAACAGCTCAAATTAGGGATGTAAACATTAGACCTTGCTGCTATAGAATCCAGGTTTTTAAGGTAAATGTTAAAAAGATGTGGGAATTCCTTTCAGTAATATTCAGTTTTTTCCTGTCACATGATTTCAAACATGTTTTTATAAAGTGTTACATTCAGAGAATGGCCATATGAAAGGGATTTTGAAAAATATGGTTGTTTTCTTTCATGCTGAAAGTAAAAAGATTTATATAAATAAATCAGAACAACTCCCAAATCTGTCTGTTCAGATTACAGGCAAAACCAGTCTTTAAGACAGACTGTCTGCACTGCAAGTGATCAGATCAGATTTGTGTCTCCATCAACATCAGACATCACCAACCTGTCTGCATGGGCTGTTTTGGTAACACTGTGGGCATCAGTAACAATGTACCTATGCTGGTGACACGGAAGCATGAGGATTGGTCATTTTGTCTTCCAAATGATCACCCTCAGAGGCAACCTTGCATCAAGATGTTCCACGCTGTAGCCATGCAATCTGCAAAGTACTGGTGGGAACATGTGAGGATAATAGGTGTCTTGCCAATTTAAGAATGATGTTTGGCAGGCTTTAGTCTGATTTGAGTAGCCAAAGCAGCAGCACTGTGAAGCAGCTGCAGAAATACCACCTCCAAATGTGGCTTGGATCCAAATTGTAAAAAGAAATTATTATTTTGCAGCCCAGAATTTCTTAAATCTATCTGGATACCACCTGGATGTGCATTTGACTTTCCAAACAAGCCAACATTGTTGTATCAAACCACCCATTTCCTTCCAACTTCTACCCACCTAAAGGGGCGAGGCGCAGGCTGCCTCGCACATCCTCGGCCACCTGTCGCACCACGCTGGAGTTACTGGGCACATAGGCCAGCTGCATGTATTGCAAGAAGCCCTTGGGTAGTGCGTCAACGTCGTAGCTCTCGTAGACTGTGGCATTCGGGAAGTCCTTAAAAGGCACCTTCTGACGCAGCACGATGAGGATCCCGGAGAAGAGCAGGGGCAGGAGTATCTCCACCAGAGTTACCAGGATTTGACGTTTCTGGAAAGAAAGAGCAGAGATCATCTGTCATCTATCTGATAGGATAGGGAGGCAGAATATAAAAAAAAGAGCAAGATTTTTTTTTCAAATTATCAATTAATGGAACAGACTGAAAATGCATTGAGATTAATTACCCATGCTATGTTTGACAGCATATTTATGACTTTAAGTAACTCGGTGTCTCCATAAAAATTAATAAATGGCTCTATATTTCAGCCACAGGTGAGTTATGTACAATAAATTCCCTTTTAGCTCCTCAGACACTGGACTGAAAGCACAGCAGCCTTAAAGAGCAAACGCAACCCCATTTTGAAATGTTCGATGTGCTTTGAAAATGCTAACTACAAATAATTTCCAGTCAAGACAGGGTCCCGACATCAATTTATTCTCTTCACACGATTCAGAATTGAACTTGACAATTTCACAGACAGTTGAGACGATTCACAATGTGACGGCTTCCTATTGTTGAGTGATTGGAGAACAAAGTGACTTGGACAGTTTCAGGACATTACAGTCAATCTCAGAGGGGCGCCAACGTCAGACCTTCTCCTTTCAGCACTCAATCAAAATGATCACTTGGAGGAATAAATAAAGGCAGAGAATAGACACGTTAACCAGTTGTCCACGTTTATAAAAGGTGTTTTAATGCATAAATACATTTGATCATAACATAACCTAAATGCTTAGTCAGTATAGTTCACTAAAACCAGACCGCCTGATTTAAACAGTGTTGTTAGGCTTCTGCTCCACTTTTTGTTTTTGAAAAACACATGTCTAAACAAGCAAAGAAAGGAATCAATATAAGTATTGTTCTGGTATCAGACAGAGCTCCCAGTTATGTATTATTCAATGTCAGCCTGTCTTCAGTCTTTTAAATAAACAATTTTTTTCAAAATCTGAAAAATACAAAAAAATTGAGCAGTATTTTGTTCCTAACCACCATATTTGGTTTGGTTTACTTCAGGTGCCAAGATAAAGCTCTAAATGGGCCAAACCCCACTACTGAGTTTAACAACAACTCTCAGTTTTAGTACTTTAATCAAGCATACATACATTAAAGTCGTGATGCCACTGCAACTTCTAAAATGAGTTGTGTGTAAGTGTTAGAGCCTAATGTTACACCCTCAGTATCCAGGAGAATTAGATCACCCACAGTGCTTCTGATGCCAGTGGGACAAGGTCCATGTGGACAACACTGGGAAAACTGTCAGGAACCAGGCAGACAGTATCTGATACAGTAAAACACACGCTATCACCTACAACTCATTAACCACGTTTTTATTGAGGAAATACAGAGGTTTGCAAAATATATTTTGAATATATTTTCATGGACTTCCTTGAAAAGGCACCTATAAAGAGGTCATATGCAAAACTGTTTTCTTGCTTGACTCACAATGTAGTTCACAGTTTCTGTGTTTTTCTGTTGTTCTGCTACATGCCATTGTAGAACAAAGATCAAGCGCAGTGATAACATTCACGGGTACAGCAAATAATTTGTGCAAACTGAAATCTCATCAGCTATTAAAACCTCCTGGAGCTTAGCTGGAAATGTGTCAACATGACCTCAAGTTTAAATGTGTCCAGTTGGCCGTGGGGATAAGGACACTACCAAAAACAGGACGGCACAGAAATAAAAGCCAATAACTGGTATTGCAACATGCTTTTATAGGCCTGAATTACAATGTCCACATTGTGCTCGAGCAGGTAAAATGTCGTAATGTATTATATTTAGTAATGCAGTTTAAGTGATTAAAATGCACTCCGCAAGCATAAGGACAAGCAACACCCAGACGCACTGCATTTCTTCCTTCCTGATCCTAATGGAGTCTCTGTAGTCTCAAGACAACCACAACTGGAGCAGCAGGGAGTGGATTACGGGTGATGGAGCAACAACCTCACACCATGCATGCTTTGCAGCAGATAACCAGTTCCATGTCTGAATGCTTGCAGACCGCATTCTAAAACCAACAGCTGATATTAATGTTCTAAGCTATGCAAGCTTGCATTCAGAGGAATACGCTGGCACTGTTTGGAGTAAAAATTCCTTCCTATCTTCAGCAAACTGAAATCTGGCCCCAAGCCTGATGATATGATTTTTCCATGAACTTCATAATGGTGCAATCCTCGAATGAACTGCTTACATAAGACGTATAGCCTTTCTTGGAGATTTTGAGTTGTGGTCAGGTGCGTGTTGATAACAAAAAGCTAAGAAATTGATACAATGTTTAGTGCCATTGAATCCAGCAATGGGATTTCATAATTGTTCAGGGTGTATTTTTTTTTTTACATGTTTTTATTTTGCTTTGTGTTTTTCCTTTTTATCGTATTTGTATCTTTTTTTCTTTACTCTTCTTTTTTTGTTACAATTTGTGCATTTCCAAAAATAAATAAAAAAGTAAAGAATATTAAGGTCTATGATGTAAAAGGCAAAATGTTTTTTTTTTAAATGCTCATGCTAAATATGTGAAGGTAAATACAGACATAATTGCAATTTAACACTAAATTTATCTACAGGTGACCATGTTCATTTACATTATATATACAGAATACATATATAACTTTTCACCCCTTTTTCCTTAACTTTTATGTATTTATTATCTGTCAATTTTACTGGGGTATTTTATTTTATTTTCTAGTGACAGGATGTAAAACAAAACAATAAAATTACTTAAATGAGAAATATATAAAAGGTGAGTTTTCCTTTTTTTTCCTTTAGTGCTACTTGTACAAAGTTTATTATGTTATATCGCCTGTTTTATTGTTTGTATTCTACTCTATAAACAAAAGCATCTGTTTATACATTTGCTGTGTGTGTAGCGTTCAGTCTTGTATCATCAAGACAAACAATGACAAAAATAAATCCTTAAATGGCAAAAATTGTGATTTCCTCTAAAGACAGCCATATAAGGCTTGGAAAAGCATGTGACAGCCACCAAACATGTTGACCTAGCTTAAGCCTGTGACACAACAACAGTACACACACACTGTATATTATCGGGGTCAACCAGATTCCAGGTAGCTTGCTTACATCATAAATTGCAGAAAAAAGAAAATGTTAGTCACTTCACTGTATGTATTGTCCCATTAGCCTATAACTAAACTATAGCAGTGTGATCTGCTCTGTAAACACAGATACTTCTGACAATTCGCAGTTGCAAACAATGTCAGCAGCAAAAAATACAGGCACATACAGGCCCTAACTTACCTGCTGAAGGTAGTTTTTCCACACCAGTAGTCCAAATTGTCTGACGATAGCCATTTTCAGTGGTACACAGGACACAGTCCAGTCAGCCTTCTACAGTAGCTGGAGGTAGAAAAACAGTGACATCTTTAGTTTCAGGTTAGAGCTAAATACACAACTAAATCTTTAAACTGTTTCTCGGGGGTTCTTGGAACTTAGTTGTGTTTTCCAAACCAGCAGTGATGACTCGAAAGGTTTCTGATCTCAGTTTCTATTTAACAATAAGTCAAAAACAAAAAAAGAGAGAAGTGAAATTGAGCAATCAGCAGTATTAGCCTAAGCACAATGTATTTGTTATGTTTAGAACCTACAGTAAAGTAATTAGATAGGGATAGAGAACCAGGTCAAAGTGGTACTATAAATTGAAAGTCTTGAAATTAGGGCAATAAGTAAAACACTACAGGCAAATGGGCAAAATATATATATTTTTAAAAAGGAGGTAATTGGCACCCACATGTTGAACCAGTTATACAGACTTTTGTTTTAGCGGAAACGGGATGTTTACAGAGATATTTTTATGACTTATGAAAAAGGTAATAAACTTCCCTGCAGATAGACTATGAACTCTTACTATTATTGACAGTCACATTTGTAGAGATAGTCACTAGTAACTAGGTACAGTCCAAAGAGGGTGATCATTAAATATGAGTTGTTGAAGCATTTGTAACCAGACTTGTACTTTTTTTTTCCTAACTGGAGCTCCACTTCGTTATTCATGACTTCATAAAAGACTGGTCAAACTGGGACTGCCTGTATTTCACACTGGTGCCATTCATCTCTGAGTGGCTACATCCTTTTCATGATATTTCAGGGCTCGTCGCATGGATTATCCGTGTAATTTAATTCAAAAGACCATGTGAGAAGTTACTTAAGAGCAGCCATCTCTCTATTAGTGTGTTCTAGCAAACAATAAAGCCATTAGAAACGTGAACCTTTTCCTTATTAACTAAAACCTGCCTTGCTCTTCTCTGATTGGCCCAACACAGCGTTCCCGAGCTCCTGATTGGACAATCCACTTGCTCGTCAATCCCTAAGGATTCTGATGAATGCTAATGATGGAGCTGAGGAAGAAAGCTAGGTATTTCCGAAATATAACGTGCTGACTCACCGATATGATCTAATTTTACACTCTGTTAGTCACCAAATGTGTCCGCTGAAGTGATGTTATGACATAAATGTGTCGAATTACCTCAAAAAAGCAGGTTTCGGCGCATGAACTTCACGAGCTGCGGTCCTCTCTTCCTGTCGAGGTGGATACAATTCCTCCTTTTTGTTTTTAAACCGATGATAACGGCATCACCGCGGGGCTTCTTCTTCCTTCACCGACACCACCGAGGCTCGGCTGAGCATTAGTGAAGCCAAGGACGTCCGCAGCCCGGTTCAGGTTGTTACCCCTCCAGTTCGCTGCCTGCTAGCGAGGCGATGACATTGCACCAGCTGCTGTGTATGCCCGTGAATTCATCGTGCAAAATGCAGCGACAACCGTCAACAAAACACCTCACGTGACCACAGTGGAGCAGGGTGTCACGTGATCTCAACAGCTGGAATAAACTGAAAACGTATATTATAATGTTATTAACGCCTTGTGGCTCATATTTGTTTTGTTTTTGTTTTTTGTTTTTTTTTTACATATTCATTTATTGTTACCATAACACTTCGTGGTACATAAATGGCATTACTTAATTCACTAACTTCCCCTTTTCCTCTATAAATAGAACCAGACCAAATTCATGTTTGTAATTGAAGATTAAAAAAACATTACCCTTTTATTTTCCAACATGAAGGTCTAAATGCTAATTTGAAGACCTCTCCACACTGCCACAATTACAATTATTGTAAAGATATACTGAATACTGTTCGAATAAGTCTTAGAAATGGCTTTTGTCTTCAACAGCTCTGTGGAAGTTTTCTAACATCCAAGAAAATACCCCCAGAGACTTCAAGGCTGCGTTACAAACAACTGGGGGTATGGAGTTTAAAAGACAGAACCTTTTTACCAAAGAGAAGGGTCAAAGTAAAGTAGAGAGTTGAGTTACACTAGGGAAACTGTGCGATCCTGACAGTTTGAAGCTTCATAAAAAGGACTAAAGTTGTGATATCTTAGCTGCATTCAATTTTAAATCTGTTGCTTGTAAGTCCCCCACATTATTAAAAGTGTGAAAAACTGTGAAGTGAACTGAATGTATGTGTGAAATCAATGAAACCTATCCTTCAAACTTGAGGGTTTTATTTTACATTTCAGTTAAAAACAGTCTGTTCTGTACCTAGAATATTTTCATCAGAATGTAATATTTCTCAACCAGTTTTATTTCTGGCAGTGTGTTAGTATTTCTTCTACTGGCCGTTTTGGGGAGTTCTTGAACAAAGCTTTTTAATTAATTCCCCTAGGAAACATAATTTCTTTTCATGTTGCTTTATGATTCACATTAATTTAAAAAACAGCTCATTGGGGAAAGGACAAATGCAGCAAACTAAAAAAAAGCCCATAGACTCTCATTAAAAATGTGTTATCAGAGAAAACTGTTTTGAGTAAATCTATTACTAATTAAACAGCAAAAGGCATACAAAGTAACACTGAAAGGACACCTGCATGATGGCTTGTTTTATTTTAACTCAATACAAAATTTCATATTCACATCAGAGGTCTATTGACAACACTGTACTGTAGAAAAGACAGACATTACACAAAGAAAACAGCCTTTTTGGAATGAAACAAAAACAATTTCAAGTAGTAGTGGCATGTTCTTTGTCTCTTGTTTTATACATATGGTACTATGTACATTTATAAAAACACAGGTTATAACCAGTCTGGAGTAACAGTTTAACATGTAATTACAGTCAGTCCCAGACTTTTAGACATTGTGTACTGAAAGAAACATAACAGTACTTTTGAAACCCCATCACGTAATCATTTTCCTTTAGTGTCTGAACTTCCCTTTTGCTCTAAGAAGGCAAAGCAAATCCATTCAAAAATACTTTATTATTGATTGTTCAAGCTTGGAAATGGTTACATTTCATTGAATTGGGCTCCTTTTGTGATGATAAAAGTGCTCGACCTAATTGAGATGGGATGAAAAGTGGGTTAAGTTCAACTCATCAGCATGTTAAGAGTCTCACGTTGCCTCTTTACGTTTGAGCTGAAAAGTTAATGACCGTGTAGCGTGACACTCAGCCAGCTCTTGGTTACTTCCATTATCAGCACACCTTATTGAACAAACAGTATGTCAATATCTCAACATCTGCTGTTCCTGATGGGATTTTAAGTCATAGTAACAGCACAACTGGTGTATATGTACTCTAGAAATTGCAGACTACTGAAAGACTCATTTCACAGCTCGCTTTCTGTAAAGTAGATGCCCCTGAAAACACAAATGACACCACCACAGTACCTTTGGCAACATTTAGAAGTAAGGACAAAACGGAACAAGAGGAATTCATACAATCATATCTTTTTTAGTCTTCAGATTCAGACATTTCCATCAACTAGATGACAGTGGCCACCTGTTGTTGACATTCACCAAATACAAGATAGAGTCTTGTACAGACAGTGCATATCAGAAACTATGATAACCAAAACAATCTCAATAACATGACAGCAATGTTTGAGGTTTTTACCGCAATATGATATTAACAATGAACACTATCCTTAGCACCCCCCAAAACAAGTCCATGAGGTTTCATTTCGTTTTCAACGATCTGAGACAGAAATGGTCCTGAGGAAAGTCAAGTCATGTTCCAGTGGTTTCTGAGCTGACTGTGAGTTGGTTTGTGGGAGGTATTTCATTGTGCCATGCCTGTAAACGTGTAAATGAAATGTAATGCAGTAGAAAGGAAAGTTCCTCGGTAATTCACGTGTTTTCCCTTACTTGTCTTTAGGATAAAAGTCTCTTGATCTTCTGGCAATTGATGGCTCAGTGCAGACTGAAAGGAGTGAGGAACAGCATCGAGGACTTAAGAAAGTGCTGGGGGACATTAACTGAACAGGAGGTTTCAAACAAAACCCCGTCTAGAGGCTCAGAAACCTCGCATTGGCGGAATACTTGTCTCCTTCCTCTTCCTCTTCTCTTTCCACCTCACCTCCACTGTGAGCTGCCGAGTTCTTCCTCTTCACCTGTTGTCTGGATGTGCCCCGGGGCCTCTGCATGGGCACCAAAAGGCGGAAGCCTGGCTGTGCGTTGGCGGACGCTACGCCCAGGGGAGTGGTAAAGGTCTTGAATGTGCAAGGCATGAGTGAAGAGGATGAGCACGTGGATGAAGGGCTCACACTTTGGACAGAGGAGTATCCAGAACTGTGAAGGTCTGCAGAGAAGGAAAGCGGTTCCTGGTTTTGGGGATCCTTGCTGTCATCCCCTTCTGGTTCAGAGGAGCTGTCTTCATCGCTGGACAGAGCTCTGCAATGCTCTTGCCTTGTGTCTGCGTCAGTCACTGTGTGCAGTTTGATGGACATCATGGAAGCTGTTGAAAGAAGGGCCAGAGTTTAAAACTATGTACAAAAAAATAGGTGAAAAAATCAACTAATCTGTAATTTTGGTCTCAGTCGACTGAGACTTCTTTAATAGATTGATTCTTTTTAAAGCTTTCTTCATGCGGAATGACTTAAGTCAACTGATAAATTTGTCGCCAAAATCATGTGCTAAACAAAAAAAATGTCTTTAGCTGAGGAGAGACCTGAAAACTATGAAGGATATAAGTAACTAAAATGTGACTTGTAACTAATAAATATTTTAATTTAAAGACAACACTAACATTGTTCTGCACAGCTACTGTCATCCATCCACATTTGCCCATTTGACAGTAAGCCTGTATAATATGCCTAAATGTATGTGCTGGTTTATTATGCTGGACGTAGCAGCTGCTGCATCATCTCTAGTTGCTTAATGTCCTACTGAGAGACTGTCTCATGCATTATTCTGCTCCAAATATTTATATATATGGATTAGTTCATTTATATGCTTTACAGAGAAATGCCATTGAGACTCTGCCAGTAACAGTTGATTTAATGTGTTCAGCCCATTTCCCTTCTTTTTTTCTCAACACTCACAATCGCCGTCTTTCTCTCCCTCGCTCTCCTCCTCTCGGTCCCCTTCATAACCGGAACTGGAAGTGTCCAGGCTCCAGTCCAGGATGTCACCCAGCAGTGTCTCTTCCTGATTGGACAGCTCGGCCGTGGGCGTGGCCACAAAGCTGGCTCTGCGGGCCTGCATGGCATCATCGCGTCGCCTTGGGAGAAAGTGGACCAGCAGTGAGTTACAGTGAGTCACCGGTGAATCGCACAGATGGCACAAACAAACACCTTCTGGGCAAGATGCTTCACAGGTCTGTTTGTTATGGAGCACAGGAGAACAATAACATAAGAACTGCTAAAGGAGCAAGGAGAGAGGCGGGGCACTGGCTATGTCATAGCAAGCTGCCAAGGTTTTATTTATGTTTTTCACAGTGGGGACCAACAGAAGACTTATCAAGCCACTGGGTAGCTTAGCTCGTCTGGGTGAGACACCAGGAGAAAACAAACAAATATGACGATTGTTTCACCTCAAATATTAAAAGATTTCTGGTTTACACTGATGAATGTGTGGATGAAGCATCAGATTATGTTTTTTAAGAAGTATATTCAAATGTAAGCATATATGTATATATCTATATAGGAAATAAAATCCAAGGTATGAACTAAAGCCTGACAGATATATAGGTTGACTGATTAACATTGGCCTATTTAAGGTGCATATGCTGTCTGATACATGCTACTATGAAAACTTCTTTTATACAATTTATGATGCAGAAAATGTTGCTTGGCATGATTAAGAAATGGTTTTAAATAGTTTTTTATTTTTTATATTCCTTAAATAGTCAGCAATTGAATGACACTTAACAGTAATGTCCTTTCTTTAACCATTTTATTTATTCTTGATTTTCTCATTTATAGAAGTGGCTGGCAATGTAGTGCATTGTTTGTATAATGTTTAATAATGTTAAATATTTAATTATGTCGCTCTGGGTACCTTTGCAGTGTGGTGAAAAATCAGTGCACAATGCACATAAAAAAAGGTCTATTTTCATAACAGCTCAAAAAATAACCATGCAAAAGATCTGTGAAAGATTAATTTTCCCTCTAAAATCCCACATCATTCTGATCTGAGGCTTTTGTCAGCGAGTTGAAAGACCAGGACTAAAATCCTGTTGTGTAAACTCAGCGTTATTGTAAAAGAGAGTGCACACTAAGAATACTCTAGTGGCTCAATAAAGTTAAAATATTGGACAACACCAGAAGACAGTAAAAGTAACAGCATCCAAATGGCCCCATGCCATTAGAAAGCCAGGCAAGTGCAGCAGGCTCTGGAGTGCTCACAACAGGACTATTTAATAAGCAAACTGAAAAATTTAATTAGGCAAATAAAGTTTTCTACGGGGCCAGCAGGCTATTTTTGCATTATGCATTAGACTGCACACGTGATCATGTTATTGCACATGGTTTGTATTTAAATAATTCCTAAAGGGGTGAAAATCATCAGTCTTAATGTGTTGAAGGGGGAGCTGTGTGTTAGAAACCGGGTTACCTCTTGTTGGTGCTGGATGGAGAGGCCAGGAAGGTGTGGATGTCTGCTGGTTGACCGGTGGGACTGGGAGGCTCCATCTGAGGCTCCACCTCAGGAATCTCCAGGATCTGACACAGCTCTTTAAAATCCATCACCTTGTGGAGGCCATAAATTAATATTAGTTTCAGATAACCAATTCGAGGCACGTTTCTTTGCTATAAAATTCTGAAAGGTTTTGCTCCTATACCTGCAATAAAAAATAAAATGAAGTACCCTTTCTTTGCTGATGTTGTGGTAAGCCTCATCTTCAAACCGCTGCTTCACACCAGTAAGAGACACATGCCTGTAATCTTTGGGAACGTCTTGACTGAAACTGAGGAGAGAAACAAAGAAAGAAATATGACTGAGTTGGATCCACTTTGCTTGCTGCATCTATATAATCAACTCTTTGGGACAAATCTTGTTACTTGTCCATTTGAGAATTACAGTTTGTCGATACGATGCTCACCTATCAAAGTGACTCACCCTGAGGCACGTTTCTGTGACTCAGTGTACTGATGTCTTACACACACATCCCTCCCTCTCCGCCTACAGTCTAAATGCCTCCTACTGTCTCTGAGTCTGTGGCTCTCTCTGGGTTTCATGTAGGCTTTAATACATTAACGAGCATCCATTTTCTTGGTCTCCAGACATTATAAACCATCTTCCATCAAATCAATGTGGCTATACAAGCATGCTGAAAACAGGTTACCAATCAATTCTTGTTATCTCGTTTCATGGAGGTAGTTTTGAGTAATTCGAGGTAAAGTAACAAATCAGAAAATGGACAGAAGCACTTAGATTAAAAATATAATTGTGCTTTACCGTCCCGAATAAACGTTCTGAAAAGCTTCTGTACAGTAAAATAATGGCTGAGTCTGGGTATTTTTTATGAGGAGTCATTCTTAATGTGGATGTTAAAAAGTAACTGGAGATGCACTATTTCATGCTGAACCCCTGTCAGCCTTCAGGCCAACCGTGCAATCTAGATAATGCTGAGGTTTAGCAGGAAATGTGCTGCATACGAGTGTCAAACTGAGGAACATAATTGGTCCAATCAGAACCTATTTGCGAACATTGCGGATCAAATGGGCAGCAACAGGAGTACAAACAAACTGCACCTCTTCAAATGCTTTAATGTTGTTTTTTTCTTTATGATATGACCACCTGACCATTTTTGGTCGGATTGGTCACCAGGAGAGACTAAACCTCCAGCAGATGAAGGGCATTTTTATATCTCTGGTATTTAGAACTGATCTCATCATGGCTTAATGCTTCACTTGAACTGAACAGAGAAGAAAAAGAAAAGACGTTGGTGTGCTGAATGTGACCTGACAGGCTGGGTGACAGGGCAGGAGGCAGAGGACGAGAGAAAAGAATTGCTTGGTTACCAATCCAGGCAAAACACACACTTTGAGATGCTTACCACTTGACATAGAGCAGGACAGAAAGGGAGCTGAGGTCTTGCTTGGAGAAGCCCGTGTAGTCAACTAACTGGCTGGGCCAGACGGGAGCTGCAGAGACATAAGTCAAAATGAACATAAACTCAGCAATTAAATAAAGGTGTAAAACATATTTAGTTTGAAAATAGCATTTTTTCATGTGTACGTGAGTGAGGGTTATTACCGTAGTGATGTAGCGCTCGTGTGAGCAGCAGTGCAGCGCAGGCCAGTTTGGAAGGTGGTGGTGCGGCGAGAGCAGAGTACAGCAGCGACAGCTCGCAGACGTAGCTGAATAGGTGACTGGTCCTCCTCTCCAGAGGGAGCAGAGACAGCAGGACCTCCCCGTAGTCCAGCAGTGTGGGGCTCTGAGGGGAAGAGCAGGAATGTTCAAATTCAGATCTTACATTCCCACAAAAACATCACTTATTGGCACTTAAATATGGAGATTTGTTGTACTCACCCTGATCTTTCCCTCCAGCACAGACACGACTTCCCCCATCATTCGAACCAAGTCCTCATATTTGTAGGTGTTGTCTGTGAGCCAGACGGCTTCCCGTATGGTCAGGATTTCTTTGCTCATATAGCTGAAAACGAAAGACCCAAGCATTGTCCTCAAAGTTCAAATGAAAGCATTTTCTAGACTATCTGCAAATCTGGAAAATTTATTTTAACAATACTTTAAACATCTTGAAAGAGCCAAACATCTACATAACCCCTCAAACAGACTGCAACTGCATTACAAGAATTATCTTCAAACTAAAATGTATTCTCACCGTGTACAAACTACCATGCAGGCGATTCCCAATAACTGCAGGCGAGCCTTGGGGACAGAGCGCAGGGCCAGGTAGCGGTCCACACAACCCACTGTCACATGCAGCGTGAGGCTGGAGAAATCCTTCATGGTGGTCACCTCCACAAGCCAGTCCACCAGGATGTACCTGGACAAGCAGAAAGAAAGGGGGACACATAGAAAGCAGAAGGTTAAACTCCTTAACCCTCATGCCTTAGAGCCATAAACTAGCAGAGATTATATGATGTTAAAAATCTGCCATGATGGCCGAATCCCTGCCTTACAGGCAAAGGGTATAACTTTATTCTCTTTGAAACCGCTTGTGCTGATGTTACGTTTCATCTACTCTTCGGTAAGGTTATTAAAGGAAGCCACGATGATCAAAAAAACAGTGAGTCATCGCAGTGACTAACAGAGAAATGTAATTATCTCAAAAGATATTATTCACCGCCAGACTGTAATCATGCCAGTAATATCAGGGGGAAGGAGTTTCTGTTCCTGTCCTGTCTACCTCATTGTGTCCTTAATGCCTCGTCTCAGGATGCCCTGAGCGCAGTGTCGTGATGCAGGTTTAGTGGAACTGAAGAGTTGAGCCACCAAGTCGGAGCAGGCTTTTGACTCCAGACCCAGTGGATTCCCATTGCTGCACACTTTGGCCAGGGAGAGCTGAGGAAAGAAAAGGGTCAAAAGATACTTCAGAATGGCTTGAAACACCTTAGTGAAAGGATCACAATAAAAAGAGGGATTGTAATGGTGTGTATATTTGTGCTAAACTGTCGCGGTACAGTACAGTTTGCGGCATGAAGCCCCGCACAGAATACACAGCATGTAAAAGGATGCAAGTAATGTCGAGCGAAAGTTCACAAGTGCAAGTTACACCCTGAAACGTTAAGCTCTGTCAAAAACTTTTTTTCCTTCTTTTTTTTTTTTTTTTTTTTTACAGAGCTTGTGATTCTGATGAGTCATATCTCTGCAGCTTGGACAAAGCTTTAAAAAGGCAATGAACAAAAGAGAAGAACAATAAGTCAACAGCTGTCAAGCCCTCTTGAAACTGCCCTGTAGCTTACAACTTCCAGCTCTGGACAAATGGAGGAGTGGGAAATGAAAAAGAGGAATGAAACATGATGAAAGGCAGTTAAAAGATACGCACTTTACTGCCTTTTGTATCAATACACTCAGTGATCTCAGGTAAAGAAAAACACCACAAGACTGAAAATGCACAAGAAAACATTAAATCCACAGTGAAGCATCATACAGTGGCAATTTTCTGCTTCAATCACACACCTGAGCCTCCCAGCAGCCTTTCACAGCATAGTCCCTGAGGGTTCGGATACACTGGAGGTACCTGCCTGGGTCTGCAATCTGAAAGTTGATGATGAAACAATTATCACACTTGCCAAATATTTTTTCACTCAATTGTCAATTTAGTTAGTTTTTCATTTAATCAACTTTAACTATGGTTGAAACTGTACAGAATCCCTCTGAATGTATCAAAAACAACTCCTGATCAGAAAACTGATTGAGAGCTTCAGACTCACAGCTGCTTTCCGGTTTTGTTCCCACAACAGATACGAGCTCTGTAGACAGCCAGCCTGTGATGACTCCCCCAACATGGATATGGCCTCTGACTGTCTTTCGTCACCCTGAAGGAGGAAAAGGTTCCAGATGTGAATGACAGATCTTACGAAGAAAATGGGCAAAATGTTCTTTTCCTAGAAGCTAAAAAAGTGGTCCAACATTGTCTCATCTACACATTAATTCTTGTGTGTCATGATACTTAAAAACAAACCGCAATTCAATGTAAGCAGTGTGAAGTCATTTGTCATACTATTTAATAAAACATAGCACACTGGAGTTATGAGTAATGGGGAGTGTTGCAACAGCGGTGTTAATATGAAGGAAGCAGAAAACAACTATTATCCCATCTGTGCTGTTAATGAGTCAGACAGCCCCCTGTGACAGCAGCACAGAGCTACACACTTTGATTAGAGGCTAATAGAAACTGGGCTAACCACACCCAGGCAAAGGCTGAACTCTCACCTCAAACAGCTGCAAAACTCTAGCCAAACAGTGCAACAGGGGTCCTCTCTTCTCCTGTAGAGAGGGGAAAAATAAAACGATTAAGAGCTGAAATAATTTGCATAATCTTTCTTATAAACAATTTACGCCACAGCAGTCTCTTCACTGAGCAATAAAAGAATTTCAGCCCTGTTTAGAGTTTAATTTGGTGCTGTGATGACAAGAAAATTTAAGCTGGGTATCATTTGAAAATAATTCAATCACTAAAACCAATATCCCTACAGTGATACAGATATCAATAACGTACTTAATTTGATACTTTTTTTCCTACTTCATTCGATATTAAAGATGTGAATAGAAGCATTCAGTTGTGGAAAATGCCACCACCACTCCTCCACACTCAAATGATTTTTTTTTACAAAAACACATTACATGCTGAGCTGAAATAGACAAAACTTCCAAATATGTCAGAATGTTAGGTTGCAACTGCTGTGGTAGTGGGCTTCTGAATGCTTAGGAGAGAGAAGGAATCTACCTGATTTTGTGAATACATTTACATTAATTACTGTATCTCAAATCTGCATTAATAAAACCAGGAAATAAAATATTTAAAAGCATTATCAGTGCTTATCAACTGTTGACACAAGCGAAATGTTCATAGCTGTTGCTTTCTAAAGAAAGAACATGTTCTTGACCTCTAAAATATCAATAGCAAAAGCTTACAGCGTTGTTGTCACACTCAGCCTTGAGACGGTCGAACACCACAGCCTTGCAGCAACTGCCGGTGGGCGACCACGGTGGACGGATGAACACCCAGATGAAGGGATCCGTCGTGGGAGAGCGCAGGCTCTCTGCCAGGCTGAAGAAGTGGGAGGCCTTGCGACCACACACATCTGCTCGCCCCTCATCGCTCAACAACGCTGATGGAGTAAAACAAGGAGGTGAGGTGCTGTAATCACTTGCAAATATATTTTCAATAAATGGTTGAATGACGGAATACTGTAGAGTTAAACTTACGTCCTTCATTGTACAAATAAGCAATCCCTAGCTTAACAGCAGCTTCAAAATTCCCTTTCTCTGCAGCTCTGAAAGAAGAGAGATGTTTTGGGTGAAAAGTCATACAAATTATCAGTTATTTTGTGTGTTTTTTTTTGACAAATGAGACTATACCTTTCAAATAGCCATAAGGTATTGGGTGATGGCCACGTGTCCTTGAAACTGACCCTGGCCCAAAGACTGGAGTGGTTGTCAACAATGTCCCGCAGCTGAGAGTGAACCTGTAACAGAGGTCAAGTCAATTAGTTCATCAATAAGAGACATCTGACCAACAAATCAGATGGTGGCAAGATGCCAGAGGCAGAACACATCTTGGATGACATGGCACATACATGCTATGGGTTGTGTAGTAGTGTTACAGTGTATACAGTATGTTTACTTACTGCTCTGACAGACAGCAGGTCCTCAGCAGAGAGGCACTGGAACACACAGAGGAGGACCTCCTCTGGTAGAGATAGCAAGGTGAGGGCTGGAGTCCGCTTACGGACCCGCTTCCTGGCCGGAACCGAGTAGCATTTTGAACAACGGCAGTGGACTACTGACAGAAAGGGTAGTTAAAAGTTAGACACTTTATACAATGTTAACCAACAAGTTTGCCATCACATAGCAAGGTTCTTATAACAGCATAGTGTTTGGAGGGCACACTCACACCCAAAATCCCCAAAACATTTCACATCTTAGTGCAGGGCTCCAAACTAACTCTCACAATAATGTCAAACAAATATTTGCACTTCATTTAAAACAGACGAGTGGCTGGTTAATGTGCTAGCTGATAGTAAGGCACACTACAGAGGTGAAGGTTATGGCTCCACATTCAAAACCCCTAACGTAAGGCATCTCCGGGTGGTCGAAACAAACCCTCTGTTTGAATGAGGAAATGTTGAAAACCTACAAAGCTGGTGACCTTAGTAAGCATTAAAATAAGCATACAACATCACTTAAGCAAATGTTGAAAGCATTAAGAGACACTAACGACGGTGAACGAAGCATCAGACTAGGGAGAAGTCAAACCAAGTGAGCGCCCAAATTTCCCTCCCGTCAAATGCAACTAAAGTTAAGTTGCAACTACGCTTCATAGTTTAACATTGCATTATCGTTGTTTTTGATTACCACAAATACGTAAAGTGGTAAAAGGGGGTACGTTTTACTTATATATCGGCTGCTTTTTGAAAATTAGTTACAGTATGTTACAGAGGGAACTTATGGCTAACGTTACCCCGGTTAACGTTTGGTTGGAGTTGGCTAGGCGCTAGTAACCAGTGCTAACTCGGTCAAATTGCAGGAATATAACACACGTCCACAAATATTTGCGTTACATGAAGTCATGCTCATATTTCTGAGAAGTAAAAGATAGTTTAAGCTAACTTATTTACTTACCGCCCGCTTTCATTGCAAGTGTAGTGATCTCTTCTCAAACAGCGATGTAGCTACAGCACTCAGCAGCGATTTAAACGTTACGGCGATGCTTGCTAATGTTACACACATACAAACGTAGAGACTACTCTAAAGTAAAAAATTAGATTACGTGAATACAATATTGCTCGCTGCCTCTGTTGTGCTGTAGTACTTGACCAATATCTTAACAAGTTGTTAGCTCTTGCTTGAATTCAAATTCAAGCACGCGTCCTCACTTGTTGGACCCGCCCCAAAGCTACTCTAGGACCGCCCGCGTTTACCGTTTAAACACCACATTCAATCTGATTGGTCAGACTTGGTACCGCCCATCTACTACATAGTAGTCCTTCGATTGGCCAGTGGAAAGAACGGCGGCACCGACTGGCCAGATTTTATAAACTGTAAAATGACAGAAGTTCATTGGACAACGTAACGCCTTTTCGAACTACGCGCTCGCCAGTGGATGTCTTTGATTGGTTGACCTGATTATGAAGAACTTCCACGGATCCACCTATTTACTGTAGATTATGGGAAATGTAGTTGAACCGGAAATGCCGTTTAAAGGTACACTGTTTAAAGGGACAGGCGCACAGTCAGACCCGGAGTAAATTTCGTATTATATCATTCCCGAATTAATTCCCACTACGGAGAAAGTGCTTTGAACACAAGACTGAATTGTCCGGTCTGTCCAAATGTTGGTTGAAAAAGCATTGTTTGCTCTTGAAACATGAATATTGGATCATTAAACCAAACCAATAAACAAACATTTTGTAAAATCACTATTTAATTTTTATGATGCTGGTAGGATTATAGGTCAATCAAGGTAAGTCCACAGTAAAACTTCCTACTATTTTTTTTAGGTTTACTGTGGGCTTTTCAAACAGGATTATTGATGTGTTCCTTGAGCACAATAAGAAAAGACAAGGCAACCAACATCGTGGTTGGTTGCCTTGTCTTTTTACACATCTCTCTCTCTCTCACA
>CAFUXE010000437.1:305421-324383 GCA_903364295.1 Serranus cabrilla | reverse complement strand
CACACACACACACATAAACACGCTTATCAATTCATCAATATTTGTGTGACAGAGCAGTGGTCTAAACAAAAAAAAGCAACAGAATGGTTTAGCCTCTGACGCAGCTGCTTTTGAGGAAATTACAGACACGACAGGATGATTAAGACCATTGTGTTAAAAATAGACTACTCTCTTTGCTGAATAGTGTCCTCTTCATTGCTGGTCTTTTGAAGAGGGTCATAAAGGAGCACAGTACGCTACTAGTGGTACTCATTTGTTCTTTCAGGCTCACTATTGATCTGCACCTCACCTAATCTACTCATCACCTAAAGCAGCTGCTGCTCAACCTTTTCTCTACCACTCAATAGCTGTCTATAAAAAGAATAGAAGAAAACAGTAGGACAAGCAAACTGAGGTTGTTGTGTTGAATCTGTATCTGTCACCTTTCTATAAATATGAATTATACATTTGTGATCACGAATAAATCAAATACATTTCTGCCATCTTTCTTTGTCTCCATTGAGTTGTGCTATTCTTGTGACTGTACTGGAGGTGGCATACAATCAAATTATCTTGTAACTGGCTGACCTCAGACAGGGCAGAGGCTGTGACATCCTCAATTGGATGCAGTTACAGTTTCCATAGAAACTCCAACCGTTTTCTCAGAAAAACACAAAGTGACCCTTAATGGCTAGGGAAAAGCAATCTGTTGGTGCATTTAAACTAAATTGAAAATAATTATAGCAATATAACCGTGCACAATGCGCTTGCAAATCTGTGGGGTCCAAGTCTACAATGTTGTTCCCTGAGCATTCATTATTTCTTAGAATAATTTCTCTGAGATTATGTACTGTTATGAAGCTGCTGCCTTCCACAGGAAGTAATTGTGTTTGATCTGAGAGGTAAATGGGAGTGCATTGACTTTACACCTTCGTAAGAGCTGCCCTGATACAGCAAGGTATTTATTAGTTAAATACAGAACAGAACACATTTTTTTAAAAAGCTTTTGTGGGTTGAAATATTTGTTGACTGAATGTTGAATAGAAAGACAGGAGATTAAGAGAAGATAAGAGATAATCAATGGGGGGAAAGAAAAAACTTTTGGCTGATGATAATTGGCAATGTCTCAGATTCATGCTCATCCAGAAAGAATAAAAAATAATCAGTGTGTGTGACAGTGTTCCCGTACTCTCAAGTATCTGAGTGATTAAATCCAATAGCTTCTCATTACATTTGTTTCCATTACAATACCTACACTGAGTCTGTGTTTAAATTTCATTTTGCGAGTGATTTAATTAAACTGTCTGGCCAGGCATGTGTGCACCTGTTTCCGAAACTGTCGTGATATCTGAAGCACAATTTAAATGTAACTCCATCCCACTACAGAAGTATCATTTGGAACTAACAGCAGGCAGTGAATAACTAAACACATAGAGACAGAATTGTCTTTTGCACAGATGCTGTTGATCAGAGATTTGAATAAAACATAAATAAAGTCATCAGGCTGGAATCCAGACTTCATGATGTCCATGTCGTGTTGCCTGTTCTCCTGGCATTGCACATGAAACTGATGTCATTTTTGTATAATTATAAGAATGATAAAAGCCAAATAGCACTGAATGTTTGGGTTTGGAGCCAAGTTATGGAGATTGAGAGGCGGATGAGTTGCTCCCATCTGGTTTCCTGTAATCTGTGCTGACCCCAGCGATCCAACTGACCACTTCCACTCCATCTGCACTTTGCCCCCGTTGGCCTCCCCACCCTTTATCCAGACCTGGACACTGTTCCCTCCACTCCCACAGCCGTTTCCCAGCAGTTACCATGCATGATAAAAAAGGTTCATCCTTAATAAAATACACAATAAACTGAAACTCTCTCCCACATGTCAGCGAGGGTATTTGCTTATTTCTTATTTTGCCAGTAGGGGGTGTGATGTATTCTGCTCGTTACTGTCCAGTCTGTTTTCCTAACAACCAAAGGATCACACATGTCTCTATGTATCTGACCAAGTCATTCAAGCTGGCAGGACAGCACATGGCGATGTGTCTATATACAGCATCGAAATTTCAAGCACAGGGGAAGCTGAGATGCTCCCATCATCCAAAAATGTTTCTTATGCTCTATGTAAACAGTTAAGTATGATGATAATTATGATTTACTGCAGTAGTTTTTAAACGTTTTCATGTTTAGGATCCCCATTTGTTATGATTAAAACCATAATTCTATAGTTCCCAATTACAATTGAGGAGATAACACGGCAGGAAGTGAAACCTATGACCAGAAAAATAACACTGGGCTCACTTCTATAGTGAAATAAATGGGGAAAACAAATGACTCCCTATTTTCCAAGGACCCCCTGGAACTCCCTCAAGGACTACTGGAGTCGACAATTGGTAAATTATTATTAGCTTTTTTCTATATTTACTTTATATTTATTTACATTTCTTGGTGCAGACAAGAGTATTTTTTTAACAAGTTATGTATTTTTATTTTTTATGTATATAGTTTCAACCATTTAAAACGTGTTTGGAGAGTTTGAAATAGTTTAATACAAAGTTATGTTTAATAAAAGCCACAAACAAGAACTTCACAGATCCATGTGTTTACGTAACATTTATTTAATACAACAATTATACATATAAGTAGAAATATAGTACAGTAGAAATATAAAATTGTCATATATACAGCACCAAATATCAGAGGGCACACATACGTATTTTGTGTCACTTGCTGGCGTGACGAACAGCATTGGCAGACAGCATGGCTGTCTCCTGGGTGAGGGACGTGCTTCCCCCGCAGCAGAGAGAGGTAGATTATCCCTTTAATTTTTCAGAAGGCAGAAGGGAAATCACATCACGTCTCGAATAAAACAAAAAAAAAATCTGGTCACCTGACATTAAATTCTATTGTTAACACACTGTCACAATATAGCTTGAAGGGACTAGAACGGAACCACAATGTACGACATTGCACTGAGCTAAAAAGGGACTCAGAAACGTGGGCATTTTCTCGAAATAATTAGACTGTTAGTACTATTTTTTTAGTAGATAAAGGTTCAGAACAGACTTGCACTCTTGTTAAATTGGCATTTTCACAGCTGCTGCCAGTGATGCATCTTATCCCCTAAGAATAATACTGCTCTGTTCAGGATGGCTGATCCCAATCTATCCACAGGGAGAGCTCCCCACTCTCACATTAAACTAAAAGGAATGACTTCCCAGGTTCTGCTTTTGTCTTGCACTGTTACCTCCGTATTTCAGCCTTCTTCCCTTCCTTCTCTTTGTTTAAACGAAGAGTTTGGGCTGTCAATCAGTACGCAACAGAACATCTAAATGCAATGAGCCTGTAAAAAAAAATGCAGGCCGGTCTTTGGCATTGTGTGTTAACTGCTACCTCTGGATGCATAGACACATTCACTCAGCAACAAGCGTCACTGATCTGGTAGCCAGAATCGATGCGGTGATGATCAATGATTTCTCAAGGGTAAAGGAGCACTTGGAGACAGTCCTTCACATGGAGACAAACAGGTTACACTCAGTTTCTACACATTCTGTACACTGCACTTTCTACTTCTGTGATTTCTATTTTCCATCCCATGTTACATTCAGTGACAGAAACAAGATTACTTAAGACCAGGAGAATGAAATGCCATTGTGTGCTCATCCTGTGAGACCACACGCAAAACAGAAAGCACCTATTCACAGATGTGGAGCTGAGCGCAGCTACATTCACTCATTCTCCTTGAAGAAAAAGTATATGAAAGGGAAACCCCAGAGTCACTTAGAGCACAAACATGAATCAGTAGTCACTAGAGTACAGCCTTGTACCATATTTTTCAGACTGACAAATGGATTTATCACTCACTCTCAGTCAATATTCTCCTTCAGAGAGAGAAAATAATCCACTTTCTTTGGCACACAGCAACACAGACAAATGTTTGTTGACTATGGGGCTTACATTTAAGTGTGTGTGTGTCATCATTAGTCAGAATACTTCCTCACAATGGGGAAAACGAACGACAGGGATCAAGTCAGAAACTGGGGATGTAGGATGGAGGGAGGTACATGGGATGGATGAGGGAGAGAACAAGTGGGGAAATTGTCAGGGGTTCAGATGGAAACGGGGAAATGCGACAGAGCCTTTTTCCATGAGTGCTTGCTTAAGGCACCAAGAGGGAGGGGCCCTAGGGGAGCAGGATCAGTCAAAGTGTCCCTGCAGTGGCATGTCCCCTCGGGTAGTGTCCTTCAATAATCCTGGCCCGCCGTGTGTGGGGTTAAGGTGCCCCACGAAGACACTAGGCAGGGCGTAAATGCTCGCACATTGACAGGAGGGCAATCAGTCAGTCAGAGAGTCAGTGCCCCTCTCCTTTGTAATGTGAAGCTGAAGCTACAAAAGGCCGTTCAGAGTATGTTGCTTTACTAGAAGTTAGCGTGGACATGGCTATATGTGCAAATGTTCCTTAGTCGTGAAGGTCCAACAATCTTTCAGTTCACCAGAATCTTTATTGAGCATACACAAACACCTTCCACTTCCCCAGCAGGTCCTCTGCCCTCTCCGGCTCAACGTCCACATAGATGCCAGTAAGATCCTGCTGGACTCAAGTTCCACTCTCCCATTGCGTAAAAAAAGCCCCCAACACATTGCTGCGGTGTCACAGGACGAGTGAATGACGCTGGCCGCTGACGCGGGTGCGCTGCTCTTTCGGCTGGGTATCGGGTTCCCGTCTTTGGCCCACTTCTGGCCTCTTGGAGAGTCACCTGTCCTGGCAAGAGGAATGCTGTGACTGACGTGCCTAGTGACGCCAGCGTTGAGTCCGGCAGCAGCTCTGCATAGCGTGTCGGGTGTGCGAGCTCCCACTGTGGCTGCTAGTGCATATGTGAGTGAGGACTGCCATGTATCCGTGTGTGTAAATATGCATGTAGTGTGCAATGCATATTTGTGTGTGTCTCCTCGGTGGTTGTTTTGACACTGGACACCTGCTGTTTGATGATAAAAGAGGCGTTGGTGATCCCTCCTTTCCAATCCAAAATGGTCCAAACTTTACAGACTAAACAGATACTCAGTGTCCTGTCTATCTGTCCTTCTACTCTCTATGATTCCTCAGCTCTCTCTGGTATGAGCTGAGCCAAACTAAAGAATAGAGGGGATTTGCTGCTGGGAGGAGGTGAAGTGGCGGCTTCTTTAATCACCCTTTGAGCTCCCAGCCCTGGGTATGTCTCTGCTTTCGAGTTCCTACCACTGTTTTCCCCGTGTGCTTCACAGGGGACACTGCTCAGAGGTGAACGAGCCTCCCTCTTTCTTTTTCCTTCTCTTCTTCTTGTGGACAGTCCAACAGGCGGTGGCCATCAACAACAGCAAAAGACCCATGACAAGTAGCACCACTGACACCACTTTAGTCTGAGGCAAGTCATTGTAGGTGTAGGTCACCCCAGTTCCCGCTACGCCGATCACCAAAGAAATGATTCCGAAGGGAAAGATGCAGCGGTACCAGGACTTCTCCATGCCTCCAGTGGCCTGTGACAGACGCTCCAGAGAGGAGAGCACCTCTGGGACTTTGGCGCCACCGGCCTCCAGAGACTGACCCTCCTGCCCCGCGCTGGTCTGGGGCTGGGTTTGGCACGCGAGGTGGCCCGTTGTACAGCCCATCCTGATGGTGAGACCAGGCTGCAGTGCTTGCCTCTGGAATCACAGTCAGCTCTGGCCTGGGGAAACGGAAAGAAATAGCGAAAGGAAGAAAAGGAGAGATAGGAGGTCTACATGAGACCGGAGAAATGACTGGAGCGTGTCAGATGAAGGCTTGTAAGTCAGCGCTGAAATCCACTCACACTTTCCTCTTCTCTCCCTCCCTCTCTTGCTGTCTCTCTGTACACTGCCTGCTGACTCTCTGGCAGCACATTGTACACTCTGCTGGATGTAGCGGCGGGGGATATATAAGAGACCAGGGGAAGGGGAGGGGCTAGGGAAGAAAAAAAGGGAAGAGCAAGAGCTGTGATTGGTCTTCTTTAGTGTGACGTCAAACACTGAAGCAGGGAGAATAGGGGTTGACGAAGCACAGGAAGGGGGAGGGGAAAGGGGTTGACTGCTCCCTCTTTTCTTCATCTCCCCATCACTGCCTCTCAATTGCAGTCTTTTTTTTGTTTTGTTTTCCTGCAGTATAAAAGCCTAACTCGGGGGAATACAGAAGCTTACTGCTGACTGGAAATCAGAGGAGAAAGGGGAATCCCTAATCATAACAGATTGGAAAGTTACTTTTTTCTCACTAATGTGCCACCTCTGTATGGCAAATACATAGTGTTCCCACAGCTCCACACCACTCTTCGTGGGCACATCAACAGCAAACAGAAATCCTACGACCACCCACACACTCCTCCGTTTACGTGCACACCTCAAGATTTACAGGAGGACATGAAATAAACAATTCATCTGTAATGTTAGTGTAAATAGACTAATGAACATGCCCACATGTGACAGAAATACACTCATGAAAAAGACAGGCAGCCCCCACTGCTTTCCCACCCACGCACACTGCGGGTGCCAGTCCTTTCTGCATGGAAGGCAACCTTGTAGTAGTTAATCCCCCGGCATCTCTCTCTCTTCCATGAAAAGAAAATCAATCAAGGCAGCTCTCTTCTCCTAAACTTGCTTATCTCACCCCTCCACAACTGAAAAGCTACGTTAGGTGAGGATAAATGTGCGTACAGAGCTGAATGTCTCTGCTTTCATCTTCCGGCATTACTGGATTTGCTATGGCAACATGTCATCATTTTTTTCCATCAGAGCTTCTTTCAAAATTAAATGTGACTGTTACCTACATTAAGGCAAACAGTGGTTTGAAGAAGCGGCAGACCGATGAATTGGTCGGCAGATTAAATGTCATTTTGAGGTGCGCTCACAAGGAAGATTATATATGTATTATCATATTTCAGTGAGCAAACACCAGGGAAGGCCACTGCACTGACATTGATTATTTATTTTTGTAAATTCTCTGCTAGGTACACAAAAAAATCAATCATGAGATTTATTTTTGTGACAAAATTTTTTGATTGTCTGTGGACTTTTACTCAGTTGATTTTTTTATTTAAAGTGCACTATAGGCAGAATACAAATCTACTTATCAAGCAAAGACAATGCAGACAATGACAGTGTTAAATGTTTATTTAGGTTTAGCAATTTCTGTCTCATTTGTTGCTTTTTATCATTTGCAAAAACAACAAAAACAATGTGACGTCAGAATTTTATATCAATCAGCCATTGGCCACCCAGCTCTCTAAATATCTGCATTAGTCAATATATATGTTGTTTATCATTTTAGCCTGTATTAATATGTAGTCTGTGAAGCCATTCAAGACAAATTTGTGATTTGTGATTCTGGGCAACATAAATAAACAATTGAATTGAATTGAATTGAAGCTGAATTCAAAGCATTACTGCGTGAGACCTTAATGCTCAATTGTCCCTGAATAAACAGTGGTTGATGATGTTAATGAATATTTTCAAATGAATTCCAAACATGCCTCCATATAAACAGGAGAACTGCTCCTCAGTTTAGACGCTGGGCTCTTTTCTTTGACAGAAAAATCCAACTTGACGGAGAAAGCTGGCTTAAACAGGCTGAATGGTGGGGGGAAATCAAATAAAGAGCTTTAATGCAGCCTAACGGATGACCACACTGACTTAACGATCCCTGCTGTAGCTCACTCTGCAACCAAGCTGTACATGAGCAAAAGAGGAGTAAAAAGAGGGGAAGTGAGGAATGTGTTTGTGAGGGGCGGGGTGCAGGAGAAAAGAGATGTTCAATGGGCATTTGAAGGAGAGAAGTGGATTCTTGGTAGCACTTTTCGGTTTCTGTGGATTTGTCCTTGGACTCCGGCAATGCGGTGGACTGAGGCGAAAAAAAAAAGAAAGAAGTGAAATAAAAAGGGTGAAAAAAGTGAACAAGTAGGAAGGAATGTGTACGACAAAGAAAAAACTTTCTGAGTGAGTACGTGCGTCCTACAGCACATGGGAAAGAAAACGAAGCTTCTTCCATGGAAAGTGAAAGGGACTGGGATCTTCCACTGTGTGACAAAGAGAGGCGTGAGAAAAATGGGACTAACGCGTGAGACATGGGTAACCTGGGCAGGGCCAGGCCACGCTGTGGGAGTGGAAGAGCTCTGCTGGTGACAGCCAGATCCAGGCAGCAGCTGATGTATGCAGGTCACAGGAAGGCTGAGTTGCGTAGGCGCCACTCCCTGTGGGACCTGTGTGTAGTGTTGACGTGATCTCAAGGATGCTTCCCTGCCTCCTCCTGAGCTCCCTCTACACACACTGATCCAAGGCTGCATGGGCGGACGAGAAGCCATGCAGCATATTTCCACAGTTCCGTACTGAAAATCTTGCAAATATATGACTGAATTTCAGCAGTTGTCACGTACGCCTCTGTTGTTTTACAGATAACAAGAGGCTGAATCTCCACTTTATAATCTTTTTATTCCTCTCCACGGGGAAACGTGCCATTTCCAGCTTGCAGCATGCAGAGAGCCAGCCCCCCAGGCATCTTTATGACTCAGCCGGCTTTGAGTGTGCACGTCCCCACGTTTGTGTGGCCATGAGGGTTGGTGCAGCAGGGCTCTAACACCCACGGCCTGCTGTGTGAACCCAGCGCCACCTGTTGCCCAGTCTGGCACAGCCCCCTGCCATCCGCACGTCATCTGCGTGCACAAGCCTTTAAGACCTCTCCAAGTCTTCCTGCATCTCACACACGCCCTCACGCAACATCTGCGGTACGGCAAAACGACGATCATCAACAACATCATATTGGCCCCATACGTGCTATATATCATTCCATGCATGTGAGGTTATAAAAGCCTGGCGGGAAACATTATGGAAAGGTTGCAGGGCCATTTCATGACTAACAAACACAATTATTCATCCTGTGAGGTCTTCAGAAAGCCTGATTTGCCAGACAGTTGGAAGAAATTGAACACATGGAGAATGAGCCTGAAGTCATGGTGTCCATGCTGCTTTCTGTGAAAGACGGGATTAAAAATCAGATGCCTCCATTGTTCCTTTAATCACTTAAATCCAAAGACCAGCAGGCCAGCAGTCATACAGCATACTGATAAGAACATTTTAAAAATTACTTATTTCACAAAAACTGGTCTTATTTCCACATGTTATTCCAGGTCAGGGATTATATCCAACTGGCAATTTATTGATTGCACTTGATGTAATTTAGCAAGCGATTATCATTAGTCACCTGCCAGTGTGCTCTGTGGTCACCTCTTCTGTGAGTTGAGAGCCACCTGCTGGTGCAGTCTGTGTTGCAAGAGCTCTATTAATGACCTCAGCTTAAGTTTTTCCATTATTCTAAGTATTACTTGTTATGTAGTACAATTATACAACCGAAATCTAAATCAAAATATAATTTCAATCATGGAAACAGTAATGAATCATTAGAAAAATAAACAAATGCTGTTCAAGTTGAGATATTTATGAGACTGGAAATACAAGAATGTAAGAATTGTATGTGAATATATATAAATTGTCTAGTGAAAACCATGTGAATCCAAATTTGGTTTGGTTTGGATATTTTTAATATTAAGATAAGAGTTAAATGTTCTTTTAAGAGGTCGTCGTAGGTTCTTTCTTAAAGCTAGAGTGGAGATACTGGTTCCTGAACGATCCGTTTTTTAATACCAAAATTAGAAAATAAATTTTAACACAAATAAATTACTTATTTTTAGTCCACATGCACACCATTTCTGTACAAACCTTAGTGTTTTTCCTGCATGTCTCTATGATGTGTAACATTAATCGCCACCATCATTAGAGCTCGGTGGTGCAAGCTCATTGGCTCATTAATGATGATGAGATTTATTCCTTAGGTATTAAAATTAGGTACAGAATGACAAGACATTCTTTGATACTAGGGAGGAAATTTGGTCAGTATCTAAGAGTTTGGTTGTTGAAGTAGCCAACCCTAGTTACCACTTTATAAGTTATGCCTGCTCAGCGTTAGGTAATCTTATGTAACGGTTCTTTTGACAGTGTCAGAGACTCCCCGGCCACTTAATCACATGATGTGTGTACCTAATAAAGTGATTGTGTCTGCTTCAAGGTCGGACACATTGTGTGTTCAGAGATGGTGTTCTGCAGACCTTGGTTGTAACAAGTGGTTATTTGTGGAATTGCAGCTTTTCTATCATCAACAAGGCATTTTGGCCCAGAGAACTGCCGCTCACTGGATATTTTTTCGGGCCATTCTCTGTAAACCCTAGATGATTGTGTGTGAAAATCCCATAGATCAGCAGATTCAGAAATACTCAGACCAACAACAATGCCACGTTCAATGTCACTTTAATCACCTTTTTTCTTCATTCTGATGCTTTGAACTTCAGCAGGTCATCTTCACCATGTCTACATGCCTAAATGCATTGAGTGGCTGCCATGTCGTCGACAGATAAGACATTTACATTAACAAGCAGTTGAACAGGTGTACCTAATATAGTGGCAGGTGAGTGCATAATTCATAATTCATAATTCACTTTTGACAACCTTAAGTGTAACACTTAAGGTTGTCAAACGTGTCAATACTTTTTAAATACTACATGTACAAATGATGCAATATCAGCATGTGATAGAATCAAAAGCACCAAAGCAATAAAAAAAAAAGAAAAATATATCATTTGTTGCATGCCAGGGATTTTTTTCCTTTTGCTCTGGTATCAAAAGAGGTATATGATTTTTTTTTTATTGGTGTCATGAAAACCTTAGTTACACTGGACTGCATTATATTTAGAGGTAGCATTTTACTTTACTTATATCTGTAAAGAGGAAGTGTACAACATACTTTAAAAAAAACAGCAACTCAGTGTAATATGTGTTGTAGTCAGTCAGTCTCAGAGTCCAGCACTATGGCAGGGAAACGCTCCCCTCCTTCTCCCAGCAGGGAGTACAAGTCTCTCAGCACGCTGACGTCGGGACCTCCAGGTCCAGGTACTACAGACGAAAGCTGAGGGGACAGAGTGTCCAACAGAGCCTGTCACACAGAAGAAGAGACTGTCAGCACCTTATGTAGTAGTTTGTATTGACTGCTGCTCAGAACAGAACACACAGACTGTCTAATCAATTAGCATAATGAGGTATTTGATAGACTGTTGTTGTTTCACCAGGTGCTTGAAGTGCAGAGCCCTCACCTGCTCTATGGACGTCTCCTGCTGCAGCAGAGCCACCCTCATCCTCAGCTGCTCAAACTCTCTGAGCTCTGCCTCTGTCGTGTAGGTTATAGTCGGTGGCAGGGGTGCAATCATCCCACCTCCCCACACACTATTTGCCCCGGTGGGGCATAGACAACCTCCCTCTGGCCTCCATCGATCCCATGCTTCCCACTCTGACGGAAAATACGGTTATTTTTAGAGCGTGAGCGTGAGCAACCGTACCCTAAAACGTTTTTCTGCTCTGCTGCCTCAGCTTTAAATAGCTAGGCCCTTGCCTAGCCACGTCAGGATAGACAGCTTTAAAACCCCTCCGTCACAGGGAGGGGGATCTGTCGAGGCCAAGGAAAGTACTGATCTGGCACTGAGGTTTCACTGCGGCTCTGTTTTCATTTTCCATACGCCAGGATGGAGAGGCTGCATTAGCTCGTTAGCACGCTACATTCATCGCAATCATTTTTCAAATGCTGTTAAATGCAATAAACAATTGATCCCTCTCTTGAAAATAAAACTCTGAAATGGAATACATGCCGAAACTCGGATGCTAGACTGGATGCGTACACTCACAACACAAGATGGAGTGTGTGCGCTAAAGCACGGATCTGGAAACGACTGGAAAGTTCCCTCTCACACCGGCTTTAGCAACATACTTGTGCTGCACTGGAGCTATAACAGCTAAACATAAACAAAACTGCCTCCCTGAAGGTGATACGGTCATGTGAGTGGTGTGAATGGAAAATCTCTGGGCATTCAGCTTTATTATAAACAGTATGGTTGGAGGTCATGGAAATGATACCATGTTACACACTATAGGTACTGAGTGAGTGATACCCTGACACCCAGACTTGATAATTCAAACACACGGTCATGATTTCTCAACCAATGTGCTCTTTATTATGCAAGCCTGTTCAGTGGAATTAATATTTGTAATAATGGATTTTCTTCTGCTAATGACTGCCTTCACATAACTAAAGTCAGGCTGACGTGCAACTCTATTACAGGGGAACTACGGACATATTCAAAATCCAGACACGATGTTTCAATGAGTGCAAAAGAGATCTGTGAAACAGGGTTTCTCCACAAAGAATCATACAAAAGCACCAATTTAAATCTTTAAAGATGTGCTCATACATTTCTTCGAAATAAGTCATTGCGCTTTTTTTTTCAAAAATCATAAAAAATTACTTATTGACTATAAAGATCTCGGTCGACTAACCAAAACAACCAATTATTTGACTAATCAACTAAGAATTGGCAGTCCTACGTTATATTATGCAGAAACATGGCGGAGGAAGGTAAATGTTAGATTGTTACATTGTAAGAAACGCTTTATTAACTGACACATTGCACGTCCATGTTTTTTTCCCAGGTAGTTTTTAATTTGATAAAGGCACAGATGGGAAATCTAGTTTTGTTTTTCCTTGCAAACTCCTGTAAATGTAGATTAGGGTAATAAACAATTTATTAGGCTCCAGTTTCGCTAGCTTGTCAAAAACGCTGGTTAGCTTGTCGGAAAATCTGAAGCATAACAGTAGTGATGTTCAAGTCATGGAACCGTGGTGTAGTTCGCTATAGCATAACGTTAGCTTTTTACTTCTCTCAGCTGCATTAATGCTTCAAACATTAAAAAAAATATTTAGACTTTAGTGCCCCCCTTTTAGAAGGTTTCAAAGGCAGGTGGAACTGGATTATTTCCTACCTTGTTTGGCTCGGTGTGCTGCACTCTGGAGCTGTGCTGCTGCCATCTGCAACCTTTCAAGTGTCAGGGAGGATTCACACTTACCACCTGTACAGAAAAACATTACAAAAAAACACATTTTCACCAACTCATTATTACAGGGAGACAGTGGAGTTGTCTGGTATAATTGCACTTTGTTAATTAGTCTCATGTTTGTAGTCAGTGCAATTGTGAAATATCTTCATGCTCATTTCAGGGCCCTGAGCATGATTGGCAGGGACTGATATATCCGTCTGAATAGCTCTCAGAAAGCCACATCCTGTGCAGCTTTCCCCTCCCAAATTATAATTTTTTGCACCCACACACTTGTGTCATCAATCGCCTTTATTTCTCCTCATTCCTCCACTTCTAATTTTGTTTTGCTTGCGTGTATGTGTCATGTGTTCAGGCTTTTACCCAGCTCTGTGGCAACTTCTGGTGCCTGTTTGGCCAGGAGCTCCTGTGTCTGGCACTGCTGGATGAGGTCATGCCCTTGGTGAGTCAGTCTGTCGACCAGAGACCTGGTCTGGTCTGGGCAACCACATGGCCAGTCATCAGGGAACTGAAGGGGTGAGAGACGGAGGGTCAAGGACAACAGGCTGAGTATCAGACAGCTTAGAGGACTGTTAGTGTGTTATAGAGAGTTTGGGTTTATGAAAGTTGGGATGTATGCAGTATTTATGCATATTCAGAAAAAGACTACAGCAGAATATTTGCACAACTTAACCTTGCAATTATATAGCCCTTTCCTATGAGGAATTGAAGCCATTATATCTATGTATGCGCCCTTAAAAGATACCAGACTCTATTGACAAAAACAGTCATTTTAACTCACAGAAAATCTGAGCTAACCCTTTAAAGCACCAAAGTCACACAAACAAACGAACTAATCAAGGCAGCGGTGGACCAGCAACTCCTGTGATCTGAGAGGTAAAACTGCTGTTTTTGTCAAAGAAGTCTGGTGGCTTTAAAGAGCGCATAAATGGATAAAACAGCTTCAATTCCACATAGGAATGGGCAGTGAAAATATTGTATTCTAGTCTTGAAGATAGAACTTGAAAAATACCTTAATAAATACAAATTAAATGTTTAATAAAAATGTGTGCAGATAAACACTCTTCCACTGCCCAGCTATCAGGGAATAGAAATAGAATTCCAACTAACTGTGACACTAGAGTATGTTCCCAAACTCGACATTACACAACATGGGAAACACGTTTGGCCCGTTTTGACAAACTTCACTGGAAAAAGGAAGGATACCGTAGCTCTCATTCTCTCAGTAAAGTGACTCCTCCCAGGCACAGGTTTCCTTTGTAGATCAACAACTTTGTCCCATAACCTAAAGACAGTGCAGAGAGGGAAACTTAGCGCCCAACAGAAACTGTGGATTAACCTGTAAAGATTTCACAATATTAACCACCTGTTCTGCTTGCTCCTAAGGGATTTCCATTTTGCTGTTAGATCAGAAGTTTTCCTGCCATGAAGAACAGAATGAATATAATTACACAGCATATGAATGTTCACCCCGGTCCGACTGTGATTAACAAAGTGTGGTCTTGTTTATGGTCCAGCTGTGTAAAAACATACCCAGGTAAACTGTGAGCTGCAGACTCCTGTGTATGTGGATCAGACACTGTGTTACTTGAAGGAGGGGGGGTAGCTGCAGCTGTGCTCAGGTCACTCAGCACTTTGCTTCCAGTGGTCTTGTTTTTAGACGGTAGGGTTGAGGTGTGTAACTGACCCCGATCAAGAGAGCCAGACGCTGAGACAACCTGCTGTGATTTCCTTGCTGACTGGTGATGCACAGTCCCACCTAAAAAGATAGAACAGTTCTGGATTATGCATCTAGAAATCCTGCAGTGGTTAGGATTGTGGAGGGCACTGACGTACCAGATTTTTTGTGCTCTTTTCTGTCAAGACCGGCTGATTTAGAGGTCAATCTGGTGGAGGTGGTACTTCCTTTAGAAGCTGCAGATGCTGGCGCTATAGCTGTAGCGCTGGGTCCCTTTCCAGTTACAGACAGTTTGTTTGAGGCTTTTTTAGAAGATTCTGTGCCAGTTCGGACCCGGAGGGCTTTGTCCAGGGCTCGCTCTAGCAATTCCATATCTTCTCTCTCCCCTGGTGAGGTATCTGTGTCTGTCAAAGTAGCAGCATGCAAACATGACAGTTTACTATCTAACCTTTAATTAGTAGGTATGGTAATTTGGAGAAGGTACCATTATAACATTTGCATGACTGCAATGTGACATTTTATTACATTTTTTTTAGAATATTTTGGCATATTAGTGACAACAAATTAAAAATTGCCTTCAAAGTCAAACTAATTTTTTGTCTTGTTGAATGAGCATTGTATCTGATAAAGAGATCTGACAAAAAAATTGAATTACCTGTAACAATAGCATCTGCAGATTCTGACTCATCGAGGTCCATCTTTGGTTGTGGTATTCTGCGAGAGAGGACAGAATCTGAATACACATTTAAACTTAGTCATAAATGTGACTTTCAGTGTACACAGGCATATTCCAAGTTACAATTCTGTATGAAACTAGCAGTTTACCAAAAAATATAAGATTTTGACTATTGTAACAACATATTGGCTAATACATTTTTTTTTTTTTTACCTATACACAGAATATAAGCAATCCCTTTTGATAGGGTCTTAAAAATGTGGTTACGGAAGAAACTTTGAAGATATGTACTGAGCTGGACATTTTAAATTCAATATGTACTTGTCAGTGCACTACATATCGTTATGTAAATAACACACCATGTAAATCCTACTCATCACTCAGCAAACTCTTTTTGTGTCTGAGAATTAGTTTGTTGCAAGTTAGACACGATAATGGAGCATATAAAAGTACGAAATAACAATATATTCAATTTCTTTTTGATTATCATTTATAATCATTATTCATAATAAGAGTCTGTTCCAGATGTTCTCTAGTGGATGTAATACAGACACAAATCACCTCAGGCATATATTTGGCTATACTCTGCTGCAATTTCTTGTTAGTTATGAGCTAACATTTGTGCAAATATGTCCTCAATAAGCTACCCTGGTGACTTTTACTCAACATTCAATTACCCACAACTCTATTTTTATACCTATATTTTACATATTTACACTCAGTAGCCTACGTGTTTCTTCTTCTTTTTTTTTGTTTACTTTACAGTGGAGAAAGTGAAACTTGAGGGTGCTGGAAAAGGCACTGCTGGGATTCGAACCCAGGATCTCCTGTTTACTAGACAGGCGCTTTAACCAACTAAGCCACAGCGCCGGATGAGTGCCACCTTCCACAGATGTTCAACTTATGCAATCAAATGTCAAACTTCACACTTACGATAATAGTGGTAATGTGATGTTACGTTAGGTATAACTCGCGAGACACAAAGTTGTGACTACAAGGACATAAGAAAACATCTGTATCGGCCAATATTTCTCTTTTTAGTGCACATTTGCGTTAACGTACTTCCTAACAGTAATCAGTTATTCTCTGATATGATAGTTTGGGAGTTGTAAAACTTAATATGTAAATGCAACTCTGGCGACACAGGTGAAATTGTGAGCACTGATAAACAACGCAGTCATTTACTTGAACGTAACAGTACTTACAGGCTCTGCAATATTTCCCTGTAGAGTTGAATGCTGTCGTTAATCTTGGCTTGTTCAGCTTTGCAGGACTTGATAGCCTGCTCAACCACAGGCAGCAGTGACATGCTTGTGTCTGTAATGCTCTGCTGTGTGACACTAAGATAAAACCGAGAATCAAACTACTGGTTCAACACACAGGACGGTTGTGACCATGAATGTAGGGATAAATACCAATCAGTCACAAAGGTGCGTATGACAACTTTCCTTAAAAACGACACGAAGTTTCATGCTGACCCGCGAAATCGAAAACTCAGCGGATGCGGAAGTCACATTTCTACTGTCTTGCTTCAAAAAGTCACTGTAAAGCAATGTGAATAAGTTCAAAATGGTAAAATCGTCCCGAGGCTCGTCTTATACTCCAGCAAATACATACAGTATTTGTTCAACTTCAACTTAACAAGATTAAAACCTTTGTCATTTCGCTTTATCTCGTCAATAAAGTTCTCACTTCTCGCGATAAGTGTCGTCGTTACCAGGGACGCTGGCTCACAACAACAATTTCTTATAATAGAAACACACACATGTCGTATTAAACACATAAGAACCTATTTGTACATCAAACAGAAAATTAACCCACGGGGAAACATGTATGGAACTCTTATTTGTATTATTACACATTAAAAACACACGGAAGAAAAATCTTATTTAAGTAAAAGTTGTTGTAAAGTATAATCAAGTGTGTAATGTACAGTAAGTATTACAGTAAAAGTACTCACTGTGCAGCCAAATTGGCTCTTATATTGTCCCATTTTATAATGTGAGATTATTATTATTATTGGTGCAGTAATATGTCAGATGCTTTAAAATATAGCTCAGTTAATTTTTGTACTGTCAGGTGGTTTAATTTACTGTGTAATAATGTGCTGTATTTCATATACTCCTTCTAGGATTGACATTTTTTATAACTAGAATTATCAATTAAGTGAAGTTAGATTGTACAATATTTTCCTCTTAACAGTAGTAGAGTAGTAAAAGTACCATTCAATTAAAATTCTCAACAAAATTATACTTAGATGCAGTACTTTCCACTTTTCCATCGTAAATTGTGTGTCACCTTTATTAACAGGTAGAAGGATGGGAAAAAAGAAATTAAATCTGAACACTCTGCTTGCTCCTTTTATTAATCAGATCCTGCTAATACACTTGACTCATCAATGTGTTCCAAAATGCGAATAATCCGTTGCAAATTATTTCTCTAAAGAGCAATGTTTGTCATTTTGATAACAACATTAATTAAATATTGTAATTGTGTTCCCAGATTCCTATTTGCATGTCCAATTTTAAACAACTGCTGCCCCTGTGTGTGACAATTATTGAAAACAGGATATGACAAACTCTAGGGTAATTTGCTGTTTTATGTAACATTGTAAATTACCCAGCCAAGTCTTGGCTCCGACAGAAAACCATTTTTAACAAAGAAGTAGAGTAGCTGATGTGCAGATAAGTTCATTTGCAATAGAGTTCTTATCTAATCTTATTTCTCATGCATATTTACAACTACTGCATCCGATTTCTGCACTCATCTGGAGAAGCTGTCCCCAATATGAACCAGTGAAGCAAACTGACGTCTGATGCTTTTGCTGCATTCCAAATTGCATGCTTTCCTTTTTACTTTGAGTATGAGCTGCAGCTGCCCTGCACTGTAGCACAAAGTATGTACACATTGGGGCATACTTCTTCATCATAAACATTGAGTACCCATGTTTGACAAGTCTAAATTCTTTGATTAATTCAGTCATTAACCTTAACTGCTTATCTGAACTGGAGCCAAGCCCAGCTGGCACTGGACAAGATCTGGGGTACACCCTGGACAGGTTGTCATAGAGACAGACAACCATTTACACCCTCAGTCAAGTCTAAACCTAATGGTCATATGGAGCAAAACAGATATTTTGATGTTTCATTCACTTCTTCTATATCCGTGTCTGCTTTTTTGGGGATCTTTTACCTTTTGCATAGTTGTAATGTTTCCCTCATCACAGTCATATTCATTCCGCTGTACGTATTGCCACGATGAGATCAAAGGCACCAGATCACAGGTCTCATGGAGTTTTATGGTGAAATGGACCTCCTGCTGCATTTCTTATGAGGCCTGTTTTGGTGAGTGTTTTGGATGAAGCACTTGAAAGCTGTCCAAGCCCTCAGCATTTCACATATGGGGTCTTCCTCAGCAGACCAGACAGAACCAAAACCAAATGGCAGCAAAACTAAGTCAAACAATTATCCAGTGAACATTGTTGCAAATCCTTTTTGTTTTGTGAGTTTCTTGTCTAAAAGAATCTTTCCCCCATCAGAGTTTTTAGACCAAAGTCCCCCTCAGATGGGAACAGCTTGCTGGCCCCGTTGGAGGCAAGTGAATCATCTTGTTAGCTCACTACCCCCCCACCCCCACCAGCCTCCTGTGGCTCTGCAGAGCGGG
>CAFUXE010000437.1:293594-305405 GCA_903364295.1 Serranus cabrilla | reverse complement strand
GGGGGCAACCAAGCATCTGACACTGCAGCCGGCTGCCAGACTAATACCAGGCTCTAACAGTCATACACACATACATTTTCTCTCCTCCACATGCATACACGCACAGGCCATAACACACACACACATACACACAGGCTTCCAAAATACACCCTGCGCACAGTCATTAATTGATGGACAAATCTGCTCTGCAAACAACTACCTCATGCAAAATTCAGGAACAGCATGCATTATGCTGTTGTTTTTGAGTCCATCACATGGACCCCAAAACCACTAAAAGACTACTTATCAAATGATGCTTTTTTGGAGAATTTAAATGATCGTAGTTTTAACAATAGCACGTTGTAAACAAGGTAACATGTAGAAAGTGTTTTGTACCAGATCACCTATTGAAAGACAAACAGATTCTGCTTGGCTCTGTGTTTGCCAGCAGATCAGGACAAACACCTGTTAATCTGGAGGCACTCATTGTAATTACATAGTACACTCTGTGTTCACAGTACGCTCTGTCAAGCTTGCAGTGTGCCCTGCTGCAGCTCTGCCCCCTTTCAACTCTACAAATCCCACACCTTCAATTTCTTTATTTAGTGTTTCAAATGTGTTTGACTCAACAATGACCGTTTGGTATTGATGCAGATGCCAAACGCCTCAGTTGAACTCAATAAAAGTAGCTTTATCTTTTCTTTTATCTTCCTTTGTTCTGGTGAGTGATCAGTTTTAATTCTGAGAGCAATGAAAAAAAAAAAAACATAAGGTATAAGCCATCTGTTGACGTGTGTTGTGAAGTGTTCACATGAAAGAATCAATGGGTATCATGCAGTGGTGGACTCAGGGAAGTCCAGACGCAGTGCACTAATGGCTGCCCTTGGATGGAGAAAGATGCAGTTCCACAGGGTGCCCTACATGCAAGAAAGCTTTCTGTGTGCTGGTGCCCTTCTAATTTTCTTTCTGCCTGCCAGTGGCACCATGTGTGCATGTATAAATAGATTCCATCTTACGAGACTTTTAGATTTAGGAGAATTTGCAGGACTCCACAATTGGCTCATAATATGAATTTTCTCTAAGGCACAAAGATGATATAGAACAGCAGACTTGATGTAGGAGGTGCACATTTTTATATATATATTTGAAGTAATTTTCAGTTTAAATTATATATAATGTAAATAAAGAAAAGGTTAAAAAAAAAATAGATTGTGTTCTTGCATGAGGCCCAGTCTGTTACAGCTTTAAACTTGCTGATGTTGTCGCCCTGTGGAAAGAGGAAAGAGAACAGAAAATGACCCTTGGTCACTTTTAGCAATGCAAAAGTGCAATTTTGAAGAACTTTACTTGGGTATTTCAATCTTATGCTGCTTTATATTTCTACTTTGCTTCAGTTTGGATCCAAAAATGTCCACTAAATTTCTTTAATACGTTTATTTTAAACATAATAGTACTTTGCATATTTGGATTGTTAATTCAAAATATGAATCAACTAATAAATGATGATACATGATGATGGATTAAGATACCCAACACCATATAAAATTAGCTCCACGTTTACCAGATGTCACATTAAAGTTATGATAACATCAGTAATGATTACTCAGTAAAAGCATGTATATGAATCTGAAATGGTCCATTCTGCAATGGTACTTTGACCTGACCTGACCTGACCGTACTAAAATAAACATTTCTTCCATCACTGGTCGCTGACGTCACTGACACTCCGTTAAATGAGAACTGATGAGCCGATTTAACAACAATCACTGCAATAAAGACTCTCATAATGGAGATAATTACATGATAACCCTCATGATGTTATGTGGTTATGTAAGAGCTAAAATTTTTAATCATTTCAGCGTGGCCTTAGAGACCAACAAACAAAAGGATAAGGATTTCCAAAGGATAATTTGCTTGGCACAGGGGAGAAATTAGGAATATTTAATTTCCGATTTCATATCCAAGGATGATAGATTAATTTTTTAAATCTCATGCTAAATATAAACAAACACAATAAAGTAATATTACCCAGTTTGTGTGCTATCAGAATAAAACATTACTCAAACTAGAAGAACGTTAGCCAAAATAGTTTTGATCTTTATATTCAAACTGTTGGTGAAGCTGTAAGCTGCCAAAACAATGGTTTCTGCTTGGTGGGAATGCCATCTTGTGGTTATTCTCTTCTAGCCTGCCGATGTGCTCTTGTGATGTGTGATATATGTTTTCACCTGGAAACATGTTGGTTTACCCTTCAGAAAAATGTCCTATTATAGCTTAATGTTTTCAGGCACATAAAACCCATCCCCATAAAAAGTAAGGTGCATTGTGATAATATTCTGGTTGTGTAGTAGCAGTAGCAATAGTAGTAATAGCAGCAGCAGGACTAGTAGTAGTAGTAGCAGTAATAGTAGTACCAGTAGTAATTGTAGTAGTTGCAGTGGCTGCAGCAGTAGTAGAAGTAGTAATAGCAGTAGCATTAGTAGCATTCATAATAGTTGTAGCAGTCTTACAAGTATTAGGGGTATTAGTAGTAGTTGTGGCAGTGTTACTAGTATAACTGGTATTACAGGTATTGGTAGAAGTGGTGGCAGTAGTAGCAGGAGCCTTAGTAGCAGATGTAGTAGTAATTGTAGCAGCAGTATTACTAGTATTAGTGGTATTAGTTGTAGTGGTAGCAGTAGTAGCAGTAGCAGTAGTTGTTGTTTTCCCAGTTCTGCATCCTCAGCACTTCCTGTGGAGAATCACCTGACTGCAGCCGGCTGGGGGCGGAGTTGGACGTGTAGTTCCGTCCTGGATCTCCAGCCAGATTTGTAGTTAAGCGGACTGCTCGGCACAGTGTTGACGTGAAGGTTTGTATTGTCAGTATGATACCAAAGCCGTCTAACTCGTTAATATATAATTAGAAAAGCGAATAAACGCGTCGAGCCTACAATGCGATGTAACGCCGCTCTTTGAGTTTGTTAAGCTTGTTGTAAACGCTAGCTAGCTGTTAGCTAACTTAGCTAGCGTCATCCAGCAAAGTTAGCTGTTGTCACAATGATGCTCCTAGCAAGTTAGAGGACGTTACCAACAGCAGTAACAAAGAAGACACGCATTCGTATTTCGATTAAAGGTGGCTTGAGATTACGATTTATGATTATACTCACGAGTGTGGCTGTGAGAAATCATTTATATTACTCGCCTCATACAACAGTTATTCTTTGAGACTTGTGGTAAACGCCAGAAGGCCCGTGCTGCTGTTTGGTGTGAGCTGTTTTTTGTTAGTCTTTGTGTTCATGTGGATCAACCCTGAAGGTTGTATAAAACAGGCTTTTCTGTGTAAACCAAGCCAACCCCTGCCAGACTACTGTATCAGCTTTCACTCTCACATTGCCCTGTCTTTCTCTCAGTAAATAAGGTCAAAGTCTTCAAGCAGCTGCACTCACTGGCAGAAGTCATCATCTCAGGGACAACAGCTACAGTGAAAAGAAGTGGGGTGATATCAGCTTCCCCCTTTTACCTGATTAAACCTCTGCTGCCTCGTGGGTAAGGCTTAATAGAATCTGTTATTCAATATATATATGGCTTATATATGCGGGCTGCAAGCAGTGAATTACCCTAAAAGGTTCAGATTTCTTACAGGTGGGGTTGTATGAGCTATCCCTGTAATATTCAGAGGGTGTTTTAAAGGATTGTGCTGTTGGCAGTGCCTGAGTAATTATGTAGAGACTGCAAGAGGAACAATATTACCACCCTTAATGTGTTGATCATGGATCTGATGACTATAATGGGCAGTTTACTGTGATTGTGTTTGGGCTACCTTATAATCTGGGGCCTTTCTCCCTGACTCTGGGCAAGGTGTAATTAATACTGTACAACATGTGTTGCTCCTGTGTGTTGTTATTGTTTTTGTGTACAATACCTCAGACCTAGAACCACAGGGAACACTGCAGCCTGACATTGCTCCTTTGTTTATTCTGAAAACAGGTTACGCAATCTTGACTCAAGTGACATATTTTGACTGCAGTAACTATTATATTTGGGAGCAATAATACATTATACAATCTTACACAAGTTACTTTTGTATATACTGGTACCTTGAATTGAACTGAAGCAGTGTACTTCAGATTTACTTATTTTTCAAGATTTACTAATGACATCATTTGAATGTAAATATAATGGTAATCTGATGTATTTGTTAGGGTGAAATAACTGGCAGACAGGATCATAATGTCAGCAGAGAAAATGGAGACAACAGCCGGTGTGTCCAATGGAGAAGGGCCGGCATATGAAGAAAAAGAAGGCACTCTCAGGTAAATCTTCCTATAGTATTATAACGGGATTACCTCTGAGACAGTGAAATAAGATTACAAAATAATCATGTTTGTTGTTGAGCTTCTGTCTTACACATATTATACCTCCTATGTTTCTCTTTTCTTTTCCCTGCAGTCCTGAGGATCTGTCTGAGGTGCTGGCAGCAGGGACCAAGGAGGTTCATGAAAAGGCTGAGAACACCCAGTTTGTGAAAGATTTCCTCAGGGGACGCATCCGCAAAGAGCTCTTCAAGGTCAGTCTGAAGAAATTAAGAGAGACATTTTGACAATGTACTGAAGTAATGAGACAAGCAATAAAAAAATGGTCTTTCTTCTTGCTTCCCCAGCTTGGTGCTGTGGCACTGTACTATACTTATACAGCCATGGAAGAAGAGATTGAAAGGAACAAAGACCACCCCCACTTTGCCCCTCTATATTTTCCCACAGAGCTGCACCGCCATGAGGCCTTGGCCCGTGACCTCGAGTACTTTTACGGCCCTGACTGGCAGAGCCAGGTCAGCTGCAGTCAGGCCACTCAACACTATGTGGACCGTATTCATCAAGTTGGTCAGGAGGACCCAGTGCTGCTGGTGGCCCACGCCTACACCCGCTACATGGGGGACCTCTCTGGGGGTCAGGTGCTGAAGAAGGTGGCACAGAGAGCCATGAAGCTGCCGCCCACAGGGGAGGGCCTGGAATTCTATCAGTTCGATGGCATTCACAGTGCCAAAGCATTCAAGCAGCTGTACCGCAGTCGGATGAACGAGCTGGAACTGGACATGAACACAAAGAAGAGGCTGGTAGACGAGGCTGTCAAGGCGTTCCAGTTCAACATGGAGGTGAGAGGCTGAGGAGAGAAGACTAAATGGAAGCTATGTTTAGAAACACTGGTGGGCGATCTGTTCCCTGGTGGTGAAGCAGTTAAATGAGGATTTGCTTGCAGTGGAGGTGTGCTGCTTGTGCCGGTTTTGATCATTGACTCAATTGTTAAGTCATATAAGGTAGTATATGTATTATTTAAGGCACTGTCATCCTCTATGAGGATCATAATCAAGAGCAATTTAAAATGGATTTTGATAGAGACCTCACTGTGACCATTTTCTCTTAAGGTCACTAAAAAGTATTTTCTATTATATATAAGATTCTGATCTTAGCTCCATTTAATCTCAATAGGAAGTAACTGCATTGTTTTTCCTTTAATGCATTGCACCTTGGTTGTTTACATCATTACAAGAAGACAGTGGACTGTGTTAAGACTGACAGACATTACAGCATTATGACTAGTGCAGTGCCTCAGTGTACATTGAGCTTGGATACTGGCTGGTGTTGTTGGATGACGTGCAGGTTTGCTAAAGGGTAATGATAAAGAAGAGTAACAATGTGAAAAGTAATACTATAATAAATAGATAAATGAATAGAAAAAACAACTAATGGAAGAAAAAAAAACAACAAAACAGATATAGAGTTTGCAACAAGCTCGATAGCCTTACATATTGTATTTTTGCTTTGGCAGGTGTTTGAGGAGTTGGAAGAGATCGGCAAAACCATTCAGGAGGAGGTTTTAGATGCCGGCATGCCTGTCCATGGAGCGATGGGTGGAGACATTAGCAAGTGTCCCTACTATAATGCCAAAATGGGTAAGATTTTATACTTCTTGCTGTTGCCTTGTGTCAAGCTTTTATCAAGCTGTTGTGAGGCTCTGGTTAAAATGTTTTCATGCCTCCTGTGTGTCACAGCGGCATCAGGTGGAACAGCGTACGCCTGTCAGCTCGCAATGGCCGTCCTCCGACACCCAACAGGGCAGGTCCTGTTTGCGACTTGGTTTGCTGCTCTGGCTGGATTGGCGGCGTGGTACCTGATGTGATCCAGCCGTCAGCCTGTAACTCTGCTGCTATAAGGGAGAGAGAGAGGAGGGACAATGAATGAAGGACAGTAAGGAGAGGAGAAACTCCCTCAGGCTGTAGTATAATACAAACATTCTGAACAGGTCCAAGTTTATTTAATGTATGTTCGCTTATAAAAGCTGACAGGAAATAAACTTGGATCTGTTTCTTATCAATGGAATTCCAATGAAATGATCAGTTGGACCATTAGGACGCCATCTCCATCCATCCATCCATCCATCCATCCATCCATCCATCCATCCATCCATCCATCAGGCTACACCTTATAACAATTTACTCACCTGTCTTTATTTCTCTACCTCCTCTGCACTATCCCTCCATCCTGTGTCCTGACAGCGTGTCCGGTCTTAACTCAAGACCCTCTGAAACTGTTGGATGGAAGCACAAACTGTGCTAAAGTGTTAAAAAAAAATGACATTTTATCCCAATTTTAAACAAAGCTGCCAAATTGACAAAGGGTAGGTATAATTTGCAACACAGTGATAATAATGATAATTGGATTATCAAAATTCAAGTCATAATGAGCTGAGGAAAAATATTTTTAAACATGCTATGCATACATTATGGATATATAGCACAGTGTGTTCAGAATGCTGTGTTAAATGAGAATGAGGCCTTTGTGCTTTTCTGTTAAAAGATCTTAAAGGAGCAGTGTGTAGAATTTAAATCCTACACACTGTTCCATGAATTTTACCACAGAGAAGAGGAAATGTACAAGTTAATAATGCAACTGTATTTTTTTTTTTTTACTTCTACACATTAATTGACGTTCCAAAGATGTTAATACACAATACACTGCTGTTATGTTCTTTTTCAAACCCATTATCACGTCATGAGTCAGACGTGGCCTCAAATGTTTCCAAAAAGTTTGCACAGGTTTACTGTGAGACAGGTGATAGGAATCAAAGCTCTTTTTGTTTTTAAAATAAAGCACACCTACACTTTGTCAAGTGTATGATTAATAAACAAAAAGACGGTTCATTTGCAAAAACAGATACCTCCATTTTTATTGATTTTTGTCAAACGTGTTTCTTTCTCTCCTTCCATAAATCTTTTTGCTGGTGTCGGGTTATTAATTTTAAGAACGGCTTGTATCTATTTTTGCAAATTAACTCTTCATAGATACTAGTGAATATACTGGATACTTTAATCTCTATTGATGCATGTTCAAATATACTATGTCTCTGTTACAGAATTATATGATATGGCATCTTGTATTTAAAAAAAAAAAAAACTGCCTGTTGTTGCATATGCATAGATTAACTATCCAAGATAAATGATTCAACTTTACCTGCCACAGGAGCCTATATTAGGACAAAGGTGTTAACAGAGGTAATTGCAGCGGTTTTTAAAGGAAACTTGTTATAATGTTAATGGTTCATCTGCATAAAGACTAAACGTGTGCTGTTACGAGCTACTTCAGGTTAGGTACTTATAAGTCGGTCCATCAGCAGCTCAGCGGTTGTTTGTGTATCCATTTTTATGGATATACCAGCTATCATCACTAAAACTGTGTAATCATTATTCATATTTTTCTCATGCTGTATGTTGGGAAAAACTCTCCCAGAGGTGCACAACTCTGTTTTCTAAGCAAAGATATTTAGGAATATGTTGTGCTGTTTGTACTGTATGCAGTGTAATTGCACTGTTTTCTGATTTAAGATTTAACATTTTTATGCACAGTTGTTTTTTCCCTCCTCGGCTTGGATTCGTTCGACACATAGTACCAAAGGAAACCTGCTAAAAACATTTCAACCAGGTTCCCGTGCTGTGTGTATTTGCACAACACATTAACACATAAACGGATGTACAGTATTCTTTTATTAGCAAAACTTGTTTGGATTTCATCATGATGTGTTTTGTATTTGAGAGTCTCAGGGTCATGTTGCAAGCAGATGGCAATACAATGCATTGCATAGTGAGGACTAACACACGGACTACCCTAATATACTCCTGTAGTCCATGTTTAATTTAATATTTTTAACGTGATGTGCTTAAATGCTACAGTATTCTTTGGACATACAGAGAGATTAGGAAGCTTTGGTCATTAGAGTAAACCGAGTGGGATGCTTGACTGATTCATGCTGATGTCGAATTCTCTTGCCTTTTCATTAACTCTGCTGTTCATCCCTGTGTGTATCTCACTGAACTAAGCTTTATAGTGTTTGGCTCGAATACTCTCACTCTATGAGAGTGAAATCCCAGGAGTATGTTGTGCTGTCTGTAATGAAACTAATTCTGTTTTCCTGCTCATGCCGAAATAAAGGTTAATTAGTTTAGTCTGGTGTTTTTAATCACGATGAAAACTTTTAATAGGTGGCTTTTTTAATGCATACTTTATTTGTTTTGTAGCACAAACCTTGATGTCTAGAAGATAGCCGAAACAAAACAGTCTCAGATTCATCCATTAAGCTTTTTAGACATTTTCAGCAATACTAATGGCCATAATATCATCTACAGTTTGACATTTTCTAGCTTGGTTAGTCCACCACTTTGGTTCAAAATATCGTATCTGAACAACTATTGGATCATGGGCCCAAGAGGATGAATCCTGATGACATCGGTGATGCCCTGAATTTATTTTAGCACCATCATCAAGTCAAAATTTTTATTTGTTTAAGCCTTGTGCCTCACAAGGGACATTTGTTTTATTTTATGATTTTGTTGTAATGCATGTCATGAAATTTAGGAGTTTTGAGATTTATTTTTTTCATGTGTAAGTTCAACATCTATAATAATCTGCGTGTCCATTATAATATATTATGAATATGGGAATTATTAATACAGAATTTTAAGGCAGTTTTTTGACACATTTTTGTCCTTTAATGAGGTTGGAGCAAATTCTTAAAGCTAGGCATACAGTAGGTTTATAACTAAATAAAGCAAACTATTGACATTCCCATGAGCCTCATCTGTAATTTTTTTTTTTTAATCAACTTAATTTTAAACTCTAAATGAGCAAATCTTAGCTTGCTAACGAGCTAAATTAAGATGAATAATTTACCTGCTATCTTAACATTAGCATAATTTAATAATCCGTAATAATCACTGGCATTCAGCTCTAAACACCTCTGTGTAAGCTCAGTGCCATTGCACAACCTCACAGGACTTGGAGGACTGTCAACATTCATTTAAAAATGCTAAAATATTGTTTTTCATAAGTTCACATCAATAATTCAATGTACTCAGTACAGTAACTCAGCCAAAGAATACTACTTTTGTGGTGTTTCTAATGACTTTATTGGAGGCAGTTCGTTGGGAGTTTTGAATTGCATTATATTGTATCTAAATAAGGACAAGCAAAATATGCATTAATATTTTTCAAATAATGTGTAGTCAAAGCACTTGAGTGCCATTTCTTTAACTTATACAAGACGGAAGCTTTCCCCAGACCATAGCTTTATTAACAGTATATCTCTTCTATATGACACATTTACTGTATGATCCACAATCAACTATGTACAAATGCAACAAAGGTGCTGAATTCTCGGGTTTAAAACTGGGACAGTCAGTGTTCACAGTTCCGGAAAGTGGGACCAAACTGCAGACACACCTCTTCTCTAACACGTAAACTAAAGGTAAACATGAAGTCTTGTGTTGATCAACCTGTTAGGACTGACAGCGCTGAGAATTGTGGGCAACCATCCATGAAAACACGACCAAAGATACAGAACAAAAGGATTAATAACAGGAGGTTAATTTAATCCCTAAAGAACTTCTGACTGAATCTGTAGACTTTGTGAATACAATAACTTGTCTCTGTGTATGTGAATTCTGCTACCACAATCATGTTTTTTATGGGGGCTCAACAGAAAAAAACAACATTCACTGCCTGCTAGGATAAATGAGGAGTCTTTGCTGCTCCAATGGCCACGATGGACGTCTGCCTGGAGAGGCGACTGGTGCACTGGAACTTCCTTGTATGTGTGGATTGACTTTGGCAGAGGAACAGAGCAGGTGATTGTCCGTTTGACTGACTGCAGGGCTGGGCAGGTCAGTCCGTACTGATCCATCCAGGACCTTTGTGGACCTCAAATCCAACCCCCAGCACTCCTCAACCACCTGTCCTTTTACAATGAGGCTGTGCTCGCTTTACGCCGCTCACCCTTCTGTCCTCTCACCTCCTGATGACGCTTCTCAGTTCCAGGATGATCTTTTACCTTCAAGAAGGACAAAGAAAATTATTGTAAAATCTGGGAATTTTTGAAATATTGGAGCTCACAAGTTATTTCATGTTTGAAAGACGACAAACCAAACAGACATTTAAAACTTCCTGAACTGACTTTCATGCGACAGCCACAAAGCAGATAGTGAAAAGTGATCCAGAAAATAAGGTTTTGCATAATGCATCACTTTTCTTTGTGTTTCGGGATAAATCAATACTAGTCCTATCTGGTTTGTGGCTGTTATGAGGAACTAAACAATTCCTTTTAGTTGTTTCCCTTTAGTTTCAGCTCTCCTTCCTTCCTTCTTGTCATGCTGGCTTTCCCCTGCCTCAGAACGCTTACCACTGCTGCCCCCGCCTGGACAGAGATTAACACTGCACCAGCCAGGGTCCCCACTAAACACAACTTCCTCTCCTAAAACCCTGAGTCAGCAGATCAGATATATATATTCCAAATTAAAACAGCAGCACTAAACGTATAGGTCGGTAAGAAAAAAAAAGTGGATATCCCGTTACCTGTGGTGGTGTTAGTGACACCGTTCACCGTCCCCTCCACTTCTGTCTCGTCCTCAGCGTAGCTCATTAGCAGAGATCTTTGTCTGTCTGTCAGCGTCCTGCACAGGAAAACAGCGTTTTATGGTGAATGTTAGAACCTGACAGACGAGTCAGTTGACAGATATTATTGGCTGATATCGGCCTATCAAAAGGCATATTGGTATTGGAGTGGTGAAAATCAGCGCACAATCCACATAAAATCTATTTTCATTCCAGCTCAAAAACGTATTATATTAACCACCATATTGGTTATGAATGAATTTTACTCCACTAAAATCAGTATTGTCATCAGCTTCACGAATCCCATATCTTTCAGGCTCTGGTTCTTGTGATTTGGAGACAGTTTTTATCTAATTTCTTCTAGAGAACAACGAGTCATTGTATTCAATCACAAAGCCCTCCTATGTGGCCATCTGATATTCAAGCACTTCCCAGACGCTCAAAGCCTTTATCATCACATCTGAATCGTTACTGTAAACATAAGCAGGTGGTCGCCCTCATGATGCTGTGCAGCTTACCAGGAGAAATGTCCCATTCTGACTTGAGTGCTCATGTCAGTTAATCTAGCTCTGCATGTTTGATGACAACAAACAAATATAATGATCTAGCCTTCAAGACATAGTGGTTAAAATTAAGCTTTTTCTAAATACTTTAGATTCAGTAGTTCTATGTGTAAATATGCCAATTTTTTTACTGGAGCATAAAGAGGAGGAAGCTGTGTGTTTGTGAGTGGGGTCTTACTTGGGTACTTTTACTTTGACATGGACATAATGATCTCCGAAGCCATAGCCGCTGATACGAGCGATCCCCTTCCCGGACAGGCGAATCCTCTGGTCTGCCTGGATGCCTGCAGGGATCTGAAGAAGAAGGAAAAACACAGTCCGTTATTTCACTGTAAGTGAGCAGAAACCTGAGT
>CAFUXE010000437.1:279795-293547 GCA_903364295.1 Serranus cabrilla | reverse complement strand
GTCTACTTACTGATAAGTTTAGTGTTTCATAAAGGCCCTGTGCCCTGGCCGTGCCGCCCAGGATAGCTTGCGCCACAGAGATGAGAAGGTCGGAGTGGACGTCTGCACCTTCCCTCCTGAACACAGGACTTTTCTGAACCTGGTGACAAACACAGAACATCACAGTTTTAAGAAGCAGTAAACCACAGGTTGTCTGAAGAACTGTGCTGATTCTAAGTCAAACAGCTCAGACGGCTCAATGTCTCTTACAAGACAAGAAAATCCCATTACAGCTGCTCTGACGTGAACATGCACTCCATGGAGAACTAATTTATTCCTGGTCTGGGATTGTTGTGAGATCACAGTGTTCCCCACAGGATTTTGTGAGATTAGTTGTGTAGATATAAGTGTAAGTGATGACATGGCAAAAATGTCACAATCCCTGAGCAGGGCGTAGGTTCAGCTAAATAAGAGTCAAATTCAAGCACTTCTCTGGCACTAAAAAGGCACCTAAAACAACATTTTTTCAAAGCTTTTATCATATCACTACCTTAGTGATGAGTAGCATAGCAGCAGAATAGCAGGTGTAGCCAGTGCGTAGTGTGTGTGTGTGTGTGTGTGTGTGCCTAGATAGTGTGTGTTGGAGCAAGACAGTGATGGTTAATGGGGTGAAAGTTGAAATATGGAGGAGAATAGTGGATGAAAATAGCTGCGACAGTGAATTATAGGTAAGTAGCAGTGAATGTACAGTAGAGTTTTCATTTTGTGCACAAATAAATGCAGCAGTTCCTCAGAGCAACAGCACTTCTGGCGTCTTGTTTCCCAGCTGACTGACTGGGAATGAGAGATGCTTGGCTGAAGCATTGGTGCAGAACACAGTCTGAGAGGTTTTGGTTTTATGATGATGAAAAATGTTGCTATGATGTTAAAGGAGTTGATGAAGGCACTCACCCTAAACGTGATGAAGATCTCCTTCTTACCAACTGGCATTCTGACTGTCTGACCATCCTCCACGCCTTAAAGCAAAAACAAAGTTCAATTAGATTCACAGTCTACGGGTATTTTTCAAAATTGTGGCATAATGAAACTACTTTTGATAAAACTAAAGCTGAAAAGATTGTGGATTTTAAGAACAAAAAAAAGTAAAACAGGCCTCAAAATGATGAATTATGTTCAGCTGTGTAGCTGTATTTTAAAGCCATTTTAAATTAAATTTGAACCAGCAAAACCCTACAACATCTTGGAGACTCTGCAGCAGAACTCACGGTTAGCTTCTGACTCGTTGATAATGATAAGATAACAAATATTCTCTGGAGGTATTTACATCTTGCAAACAGTAGATCAGACAGTGAAGTGCGACTGACCTGCAGGCACAGGAACCATCACATTCTTCCTCTGCTTGGTCTGTCCCACCCCGCCACACGAGTTACAGGGAGTGGAAATGACTGTGCCTTTGCCACCGCAGCGGCGACATGTTGAACGCATCACAAACGGGCCCGTGTTCACGGTCTCCTACAGGAAGGACAACACGTGTTTAGTGATAAAACACAAACATGATTTGAAGGAAAGCAGTGTGGCAGAGCTCTTACCATGCCCGAGCCGTTGCAGTAGTGGCAGTGCTGCACTTTCGTGCCTGGCTCATGGCCTTTACCATCACAGCGCTGGCAGGCTGCCTCTATGTTAACCGAGAACTCTTTGTTGACTCCCTTTGCTGCCTGAGTGAATGTCAGGTCCATGATGTACTGTGTCGAAAAAAAGTGGATGTCAGAAACTCACCACTGAATATGCATCAATAAAAATAATTTATTCCATCCCACTGACCTCCTGTGGCTGTTCGAATATAGCGTTGAAGTCTCCAAAGCCACGCCCTCCGGAGAATTCCCCAAAGATTTTGCGGAAGAGCTCCTCGGGGTCCACGCTGCTGGCATGTCCAGACCAGTGGCGCTGCCCTCCTCCAGCGTGGCCAGCGTCAAAGCCCGTTGAGCCGTAGGTATCGTATTGCTTCCTCTTTCCTTCATCGCTCAGGACCTGGAAGGAACATGGAGCAAGGTTTAAGACATGTATTCATTCTAATGAGATAGTTTAAACTGGATTTCAAAGAGAGGAAATTACACAGTCCAAGTGTGAAGTGAAAGCTTGAATAAAGACTGAGAATTAACCTCGTAAGCTTCAGCCAGCTGAGCAAATTTCTCCTTGGCCTGTGGGTCATCTTTGTTGGTGTCAGGGTGATACTTTTTGGCCATCTGAGGGACAACAAACACAAACAAACTGTCAACTCCTGTTGGTTTTCTGTAGAAGCAATACAATCTGTGAATGTGTATCTGGCAGGAGCAGACCTGGTAGTAGGCTTTCTTGATCTCTTTCTGGGTTGCTGAGCGAGGTACGCCGAGGATCTGGTAGAAGTCCTGCTTGCTGCTAGCAGGGGCACTTGTGTGAAAGGACAGTGTAGAGGCAGCATGGGGTGATTTTAAACCTGAAAAGTGATAATTAATAGTCAGATTTGGTTGGTTCAGAGCTATTGCTTATTTAATCACCAATCTTTGCTCACTACATCATAAACTAATGCAAATCAATATCAATAAAGTTGAGTATTGCAATGTTATGTTTTATGATACATGCAAAAATTCATAACACATTGCACAGAAAGTATAAAATGAAATTGGATGTTATTGGATGCAAACGATCTGACTGCATACATCTTATTTAATTTAAGCTCAGGTTTTAATCACACTTTTTCTCAAACTAAATTTAAAAAACGACTTTAAACACAAAATGGGCTAATAATCAAGTTTCTTGTCCGTAGCGGCCAGGACAAGCAGGTAATTATCAGTATCAGCTGAAATAAATCCATATCGTTTATCCCAGTAACTGACAGTAGCAGCTTAAATCGCCAGCAGGGCATTGTTATTTAACGTTGTTGTTTACTATTGTATGCACTCTCAGGCTGAGCTGATAACATCAGATGACAATAATTGTGAAAGACAGTTAGGCCAGGTAAACTGATCTGAAAGAATATTCTAGAAACACGCACATTCGTAAGGCTACAGCACTTGCAATAGGTTAAATTACTTGTCCTTGGGGTTGGAATAAGGGGAAACACTGGCACAGAATCTGTAGGGTTGCAGAATACGATGTAACACTGGCATCACCTTCTTGCAAATTCAAGTTGATGACTGCAAACGAGTTAGCTTAACTGACTAGACTACATAATCAACTAGCTCTACGTGCATAAAAGGGCATGCATTTGGGGGTTATGAGCTTATTTTGTCTTCAATACTCTTGTGAGCCCGCATGAGGCTAGTTAATTAGTTGTTTTAACCTGCGTCATATGAGTAAACCAGAAAGTACAAGACATTCAGCACAGCTTAGCCTAGCCTAGCCTAGGCCAGTACCATATGTACCGCTCACCTGACAGCCCTCTCAATGTCAAGGCTTTCCCTGCTCCGCCACACATCTGGTTTGCTCCTCGCCAAAGTTTATCCGCTCCCAGGGTAGAAATACTGCGGACCCCTCCATGGCCAGCGCAGACAACAGCACCGGCGGCCCTGCGGTGGCTGGAGGACACGATGACTGTTATCCAGCGTGAGGAGCAACGAGCAGCTGAGGACGCCATCATTCCTTCACCAGTCGCCGCTTAGGACACACTGCGCATGTCCGGGCCGGGGTGGGCGTCACCGAGAGTGCAAAGATTTTCAGTTTGAGTCAAGATGGCAATCGCTCATGAAAAACGATTTGCAAAAAGTTTATGTTCCGGTGCTGAAAGTCACGTGACGGGGGCTGACATGTCAATTACTGTAAAAGAGAGAAAACTGGACAAAGAAAACAACAGAATGTAAGTGGATAAGTTTTCCAAATGTTTTGAGAGAGTAATATTCCCAAGAGTAGTCTCATTTGGTTAGTATTTTACATACACCTAGGTGTAAGTAAAATATATTTCTCCCTAACTAGATTTAGTTAGGTCCGGGCCTAGTCAGGGAGTTCATACAAAGTTGTTCATACATTTTAGCCTCTGAATTTAGCCTCTTAAACACGGGCTTTTCCTTCTTTTCTCTGTTTTATATCATATTAAACTTATTATCTTTGAGATTCTGGACTCACTTAAGATTTACAAAAAAGTTTTGAATCTTACTGTTTCTTAAAAAAAACTACACACGTGGCTCCAGTTCATTTTAATTACGTCTGACTGAATGTGTTCAAATATTATCAGTTTTATTGTGTCACAATAATACATCACAAGTGTCTTTTAAAAAAAAGGTGCACCTGTTTTATGAGCCGGGGCAGCACGTAACAGAGCAGGATGTTCTCTAGTGTTTGGGTAGGGCGAAAAAAATCTCCGCCCAAGCGGACAGCGCTGTGGAGCAAAGCGAGCGAACACAGCGCCGCCAACCTGAACTGTCAGCTGTAGCAGGAGTCCTCTGCCGAGTACCAACCAGCTCGACAGAGACACCCGGAAGGCACGAAAGTCAATTTGAGAGAGCAGCATGAATCGCTTTAAGACCTCCAAATTCAAAAACACCACTCCGAAAATTGCCAAGAAAGATGTGAGTAGCTCACGAGAGTTCGTATAGAGCCAGTTCTCCTAGCTAACATTAGCTTTTGGTAATTAGCTGTGCTACTTAAGTTGTGTTTTGGGGGAACGCCTGCTTGCAAGGGATGTTGAACTTCCTGCATCTGGATGGCTGCTTAGTACTGAGACAACTGCACGAAAATCTGAACTCTTACACTAGTATTCACCCGAACTGTAGACTAGTAGTAAAAATTACGAGCCATGTGGTTGCAAAGAGCTGCTAGCCTGCATCGGATTGTTGCAGTGACGCCCATCATCACTGCGATTATGTTATAGCTGACTGAATTTTATCATTGCTTTACAGAAATCGTGTGCACAAGTGTTAACTGCACTGATTGCTATGTCACCCAGCCAAAAGGAAAAGATAAACATTTGAATGGCAAATGCGATAAGTGATACTTCTGTCGTGGTGCCTCTCTGTCAGTAATAGTAGTAAACTGCAAGAGGCTACATGTCTGGACGGGACTGGAGTGTCTTTCTTTAAAAAATCTGCCATTTTTCTCCTCGTCTGGGGCCATTTGTTTCAAGTTGCAACGCCTGCAGCTCTCCTTGCTGAGGTGGATTATGTAATCCCTGCCTTGTTTTTACTGAGGCAGGGAAATGTCTGGTATTTGCAGAGATAGTGGATGGTCTCGGTATCTCTCAAATCTCTGCATCTGCAGGGTCTGAGACAGCAGGTGGTGCTTTGCTGCCGTGAATGTTAAACTAGCCTTTCACACAACAGACCCATGGATATGTGTGGCTGTTCCGGTGTTAAAAGTCATGTGACGTTGGCTGACATGTCAAAAGAGAGAAAATGGGACAAGAAACAAAAAGTGAGAGAAGAGGCAGGTTTATGGAAAAAGATTAGAAAACAAAGATGAGTGGGATGTTTTATCCCCAAGTTATTCAGTTTCCACATGGTCTGAGAGAGTAATAGTCACCGTAGTAGTTTTATTTAATCAGCTCTTATTTTGCTGGCACTGAGGTGTCCCATCAACTCAAGAACCCAGTTTTCTTTTGGATGGATCCAAAGCAAAATGTGCTCAGACCTGAGGAAAAATGCAAAAATACACCCTCCAAATGTTGTATATGATGACTCAAATAGGCACATCCTGCATCATATTGTCCATGCAGGAAGAGATGCTCCAGATACTGGAGTAGTCATACATGTGTATGAGAGTCAGATTCAGTTAGGGAGAATCTAATACAAAGTGGATAAAACTCTGAGGCAGCTAGCTAGTATCAGAGCTGTAATGATTATTTGATAGACAGAAAAATAATCACACAAAAATGAGAGAATATTATGTTTTAGGAGATTATGATGAGGAGATTTCCTACTTTCCCCTGTTTTATATCATATTTAACAGATTATCTTTGGGGTTTCAGACGATTAAACAAGGCATTAAAATACATCACCTTGAACCTTTTTAAATAGAATAAATACTTATGTTATTTATTGCTGAAGTTATGTGTTGATGTTTTTGAAGTGCCTTTGCCATGTTTGGTTCTGTGGAGCAGCGCAGCAGCAGTATTTATTGGATCGCTCTGTACGGACCCTCAGTCCTCTGGCCGCTCTTGCCTCGTTAATGTTGAAAGAAGTTTTAAGAGTCTACTGCTGTGAAACACAGGGAGCCCTTCCACTTCCTCAACTCATTCAGAGGCACTGACTGCATGTGTGTGTGCTCTCAGCTCGATCCTTCCTGTTTATTTCTGTGTTCACCCTGTTGAATTCAAGTTGTGCCAGCAACTTGGTCGTGTGTGCTCCTTATTATGAAACAGATGAATTGTTGGATTCTTGAGTGTAACTAGCAGGTTGTTCTCTTGTGTGAACTTGTCCACTGAACACGTTCTTGGGCTTGAAAGGCGTTTTCTTTCTTCCCTGTTGTGTTGTCTGACCCCGATTATATACATGCATTATCAAACCCGTGTTTTATCTGTAATGATCCCTTAATCGTGCTCTCTGTGTCTTTAAATCAAGGAATGGATCAACAACGTCCGAGCTGGTTCCTTCTCCTGCCAGGGGAACCACATCAAAGCGAGCTCCAAGCTGGTGGCCTTCAATGCCGAGCAGGCTGGTAAGGCTGTAAAAGTGTGGTCAACTATAATGTTAGCTTCATGCAGACAGAAGAAGCCGCTGCATGTGCTTGTGTTTCATCAAGAGTTCATATAGAATCAGTTCAAAATACTGAGGCAACCAAATCAAGTAAACCTTTGTGCAGCCTGAGAGACATTTACATTTTTCAGCCATGGTTGGCTGTGTTAATGTAAAGGGATTTTTTTTCTGTTTATCCAATATATAAATTTTCCACTGCAGTAAACTGTTTTCTTATGTGTTTCCTATGGGACAAAGAGACACTATTTTCCTGGTTTCCCCTGGGTTATTGCTGCTTTATATGGAGCATTGCAGTGTTTGATGCATTGCAATCACATCAACGTTGTTGTGAATCATTGCCGTATCCCAGACTGAGACAAAGATACCCTTACATTTAGTATCCTGAAAATAATTCAGTTTTTGTGTGTTTTTCCATAAAAACAACAGTGGCAGTCTGTAATCAAACAGGTATTTAAAGAGTTAAATCCGGAAAATGAATGAATATTAGGTAGTTATGAACAGGACTGAAGTTGGTTAAAGGATTTAACTCAGTTAAAGTAAAAATATTATATTATGTCATTTTATGGCAGTTCTTTGACATTTTTAAAGGGAAGGCACAAAGTAAAATAAAAAGTATTTCCTTGGAAACGACACTGCTTTTTCTCAGCACTAAGACTGAGATTAGGTTTGAACAGTATGACCATCAGTATGACATCTTCCTCTATGTGTCTGCAGGTGGAGGTATGCTGGGCCTGTCCTCAGTCAAACCTGGTTCAGATGGCCAGTGGACAGTCACGCAGGTTTCCTGCCACTCTGGTAATGTTTCTTTATCCTTTTGCCAGCACATCACATTCCTCTTCCCTCCCTCCCTCCCTCCCTCCCGTGTCCCCGTCCCTCTGCATAACTGTCACCACTCCAACCTTAAAGAAAACTCTGCTGAAAGTGATCACATGAAAAATGCAGATGCATTTGTTCAGAAAGGAAATTAACCCAGACAGCTGTGACCCTGATGTGATTTTTTATTTTCCATGTGTTTTCCCTCCTCTCTGACAGATCTGATGACCGATATGGACTTTTCTCCTTTTGATGAGACTCTCCTGGCAACATGCTCAGCAGATCAAACAGTGAGATTTCTTTTCTCTTTCTTCGTATTGATCTTGTTGTTGTATACTTACACATAAATCCACCTTCCCTCCTCCCTGGCTTTGTTGTTCCTGGCGTGGCTCTGAGTATGACATGAACCTGCTCCGTTTCTTTTTATTTCAACCTTTTGAAGACTCCCTCCTCTCAGCACATTATCCTCAGCCACAGGTGCCCCAGCTTACTGGAATCTGCTGAGTGTGGGTCTGCATCTCAGCAGCTTGGTTTACCTCAGGGAGCTGTGAAAACACGCGCCACACACACACACACACAGCATCTGCAGCACATTTTAATTTCTCTTATCTGTTGCCAATAGGGTATATTGTTACACCAAATAGATTATGGTGAGTGAGCAAATTAATGTAACTGACTAAATGCACCCAGTTGTGAAATATGAGTATTAAAACCAAAATTCCAAAGCTGAAGCGAAATCCCAGACTATGCAGCACTGTATCACCATTAAGACAAAACAGTTGGAGACTCGAATCACTAAAGGAGCACCTCGTCTTTGCTGTAATGCTGAATCATGACGTTTTAAATGCCCGCTGCAGTGATCCTCCCCGTCTGCTACATCCATTTTCTCTGCTGTGGCTTAAAAAAAACCCAGCTGAGCAGACACATCTTACCCTTTTTTATTTAACATTTAATGGCAGAGATTTTTTTTTGAGGTTTAAGGACTATTTCTATCGAAGATGATGGAGAAAAATTCTGCTGGTTAGGAGCAGGTTGGATCCCTCTTTTTTTTGTTTTTCCTTTTTTTCTTGGTATTTTAGTTAACAAGCAAACAGCAAACACTGCGTACAAATTATATTACATATATCATAAAAAGTAGAGGACTTACCTACACTGACACAGATAAAAACAATAGAACGTGTACAGAAAATAAACCGTATAATTATTGACCAAGTTACGAAGCTGCTTTACATGCTGATGATTGACACATCACTATCGGTATAACTTAGTTATTACAGCTAAAAGTTAAGATGATATTTATTTCCTAGCCTCTACATAATCATGTGAGATATAACACAATAGAACCTTGCGAAGTGAATCTGAGTTCTTCCAGTTTAAACTATTGCATGACATCTTTAATCAACCTAGTGTGAGTGGGAGATTGAGCCTGTTTCCAGTTTAATTGAATTAATCTGCGTGCTAAAAGGGTTACAGTGAATCCTGTTAGAGGACTGTCCACTCTCAGTCCCATACACACAGCCAGCACTGGGTTAGGTTTAAACGTGTTTCCAAGGATATTAGACAGTTTTAGATATTGAATTCCAGGAATTGGATAATTTTGGGGCATAAACAGAATATGTGCCACAATGGTTAAACATACCCCTTTTCCAGAAACATTGAACTGGTTTCCTTCTGGTTTAAGCACATGATTTTAAACCGTTCGAGTGTTTCCACCCAGATTTCAGCATTGAATTCCTGTTTGAACACAAAAATAGCATTTTTCAAGTGCAAACTGAAGTGGCCGTGTCATATTGTACAGGTAAGAAAGAGAGAAAGAGTCTTGCGTGTAGTTGTTTTCTTCATCTTCTTATCAAAACTGTGCCAGGCTTTTAAATAGAATTAAATGTATGTAATAACAGATCAAAAGCTTGCAGGTAATCAATTCTCTGCTATCCATTGTGCATGATGCAACACCCTCTTCTCACATCCTTGATTACAACGGGTGGAAAAATGGGCTTGTTTGCTAGAAAGCACCTAGGTTCCAAGAATCCTGAAAGGTACCGGTACAAGAACCAGAGCCAGTTTGGTGGAAAAGGGGTAACAGAGGAAGGTTTGGTAGTGTGCGTGATGCTGTCACCCACAGCTCTGATCTGATCTCCCCCTCCCTCTGTGTGTTCAGGTGAAGCTGTGGCGTCTGTGTGATCCAGAGCAGCAGCAGCCCAGCACTCCGGAGCTGACCCTGCAGCCAGGTCACGGCAGGGTGGAGCTGGTGCTTTTCCACCCCACCTCCTCTGGATTGCTGGCTGTGGGCGCCAACAAGTCCCCACTGATTTGGGACATCAGCTGCCAGGATGCACCACTAGCAGGTAGCTACAGCTGGCCATGTGACACGCGTGTGTTTGTGTGCACAGTTTATATTAAACACACCACGATCTCAATTAATTTTGTCTTTGTTGTACATTTTGCACTGTCTGCATTTAACATTCCAGTCTCTGTCAGTTAGTCTTTTTTTTCGTTGTGGCCTGTTTTTGTTTCTATGTGCAACATTTTTATATATATTTGGAGTGAAGTGGTTGGTTTCCTTTGTCTTCATCGGGGACTGTCTGACTGACACTGCCTACGTTTTACAGCCCTGTGGCTCTGTCTAAGTGCCGGAGCAGCAGAGGTAATGTTTTGGTTTGCTGTCCTGGTCCCAGTCTCCCCAGACTGGCCTCAGGATGGAGTCACTATCCTCTGGCCTCAACACCCCCCACAAACACTGCCCCCCCACCCACTCCCACATCCCATGACAGCTGGCCTGGCTGCTGCTGCTCACTGCTGATCCAGCTTTTCATGAGCTGTGCCCCCACACGCTGCCTTTCATCACCCTCATTCCTCATCACACGTGGTTGAGGGTCAAGGCCTGAATGATAAAGATCTATTTTTTTTTAATGAATGTGTGTTTTTTTTCATGTAAAATCACTTTTTATTATCTTAACAAGTGCACCTCTAATGTCTTTTTGTGTTTGCTGTTCACACAAGCTGTCCTGTGCTCACTCATGGCACTGCAGCCTAACACGTCTCCTGCTCATAATCTTCCACTCGCCTAAACCATTAGGACTTATGAGCCATCCATACTCTGTATTATTGCGTGTTTTCTGAGTTGTGTGTGCTTAATATACGGCTTCATGTCTCCCCTGCATTTCACCTGCAGTGACCTCTCAGATAGTTTCTGTCGTGTTCTTCGTCTTGTCTGTTTATGTGCCGTCATTCTGTGTTCATACTGTGCAGCATCATGTTTTCTTTTTCCTCTTTTTTTGTCCCCGTCCAACATGAACTTTGTGTCTCTCGCCCTTCCTCTTTCTCACCTCTCTAAATGACAACGTGTGTGTGTCTGCAGCTCTGGAGCAGCACGGTGACCAGCTGCAAAGTCTCAGCTGGAAACAGGACGGCTCCCTGCTGGCTTCCTCCTGCAAGGTAACGGCAACTTGCACTGCATCACAAAAAAAGAAAACAGTCTTCTGCGATTGCTGCAGTTGCAGTGTTTGTCCACTAGATGCAGCCAGTGGCTCACATTCAGTGCAGCGTGCCTTCCATTAGACGCTGCTTGTTATCTGCTATTATGGGGTTTATTTAATCAAAATGTCAACAGAGGTAATGCTCATAAAAAGGGTGGGGATCACATCACACTTTTGATTAGGAATTAGTGAGAATTTCTTTAGAGGGAAAACGAATAAACTTTGAAAGCCCCTCTGACGTAAAAGATAATGGCGGACTGTTTTAGTGCAGTAATGATGATGACAAATAAAGAAAACTTGGCAGCAGTTGATAAAGAGCCTGTGGAGATTTTCCTCGTCAGGCTGGAAACTGTATTAACTTCTTAATTAAAACACAAGCCTGCGTGTGAAGGATAAATCTGCCAGGGCTTTTGTTTGGTCTTGACCTCACCTGACCTCTGAGCACCCTTATCCCCAGCACACACACCTGTACGCCCCTTTAGGTCTAATCAGGAACTGACCGCCATCACTCCTTTGGCATGTACAGTAGCTTTCTAGCTGAGAAAAGGGAAAGTCTCTGAGGGATTTTATGCACCCATATGTCCCCGTTCTCATCTGTGTCATCAGGAAATAATCACGCAGCTTGATGGGGTTTCCATTAGGTTGTTAATATTTTGTGTAGGAGGAGGAAGAAGGGAGGTGGGTTTATGAGCAGGGGGCAGAGAAAGAAGGAATTTATGAGTGGAGCATGAATATATTCGATTTATAGGAAGAGCTAGAGGCGATTTCATCAGTGCAGGTTAAAGTAAATCATTTTTATACTGGTTTTTTATGCACCATACATAGTGTTTAAATGAAGGGGACGATGGGGTCATGTCTGACCATAAGCCAGATGGTTTGTTACACAGAACCATCTGAGAAGCCGTCATTGGAAACTGTTTGGAAAAGGGCAGACATCTGTGCTGAAGCCACTCAGGTGAGGAGCGAAAGTCTTCAGTGCTGGTCTCTGCTCTTCTTTCATCGAAGAAACTCTCTCCAGATCAGATTGAACTGATTCTACTGTAGCAACACTAACCTCTTCAGGAGCTGCCACTGTTATTTTGAATGAACTGTCACCTGCCAGTAGCTCCTCACAGGATGCTGATTGGTCAGAATATCTACTCAAACACATTACTCAAAGCCTGACAGGAAGGATTTGCGATCTTGTAATCCCTCAATTCTCAAGAGATCCGCCACAGCAAGAGAATCCAGCTGTTTCTGCTGCTACAAGGTAGCCAAGTCCTAACTCATACCCTGCAACTGTATTGTCTATTTAAGTTGGGCAATAATTAGCAAAATGAACATCAAGAAGATTTGAAACTGGCAACTGAGACATAAACTTGTTATAAAAATGTTTACTGAAATAGTTAATCAAGTGAGAATTATGGTAATTTTCCCATAGACTTCTATACAATCAGACTTCTTTTAGCAACCAGTGGAGTTGCCCCCTGCTGGCCATGAGAAAAAAATGCATGTTTACAGCACTTCTGCATTGGCTTCACTTTGTAGACCCAGAGGCTGGTGCTTGCTTGGCACCTCAGTGAAATTCTCTCTGCGTTTGCACCCTTCTTGAAACCAGACATGGACTGATTGATGTGAAAATGAGGCTGAGGCCCCTGGTGTATACTTTAGACAATGCACGATGAGTTAACTTGTACTTGAGACGGAATAAACTTTGACACAAAAATCTACCACATGCGGATAATTAACTAGTATGAATGTCAGTCCAATCCCTGTTGTTTGTCTTTGGTCTGACAAGGAACAAATTACTCCCCGTCACTGGCTACGTCCAAATCATGACATTTACCTTGACAGGATAATCATCCACACCAGAGCTACCACCCCTACCATCAGCTTTCAGAAAAGAAGGAGGCACCTGAAAAGAAAGGGGGAGGGGGGAAATGTGAGCCAAGATCAGAGCCGGGGGGCCTCTGAGGTTCTTGCCCTGTTGGGCTCTGGTGTCATTTAACGCGAAAGGCCCCTTTCAATCTCTCCAATCCAACTTATTAAAGCAAATAGGGCCCGCCAACATGTGGGTCCAATCCCCCCGGCCCTCCCATAGGGTAAACATTGGGGCGCAGTGCTGAGGGGAAGATGAAGGGGAGACCACCACCCCAAAGAGAGGGGAATCATGACAGGCCTCGTTTGGACCGAGAGAGATGTATATTTATGACACACTTGGAGGCAGAAAGGCGCCATTCATTTAGGAGAAGCGAATCCACAGGTAGTACGAGCAGAGAGGGAAGACAGCCTGTGTTTATCCAAATGATGGACGGGACAGGGTGGTATGCTGTTTATAGATGAGGTGTCGCTGGATTTATGGTCCATGGTTCACCTTGAATTTAAAAAAAGTCAAATTTTTACGGATCCCCATACCATATTTCCCCTGGTGTGAAGAGAGAGATAGAGTCATTGAAGAGGGGATCATGCAGTCTCAAACTGCCAATCACAACAGGCTTTGACACCGGTAACCGTGGGAGACTGGGAAGGGGAGGTCGGCATCGCAGTGTGTTTGGCAAGTGAAGAGAGGGAGCACCCCTGCCTGAAGATTCCCAGCGTCTGCGTGTGTTTGCATACATATGAAAGTTGTGTGCAGCAAACTCGCAGGGAAAACTCATTAACAGCAGCTTGAGAATGAGGCTCCGTCACTTTGATTAAACAGCTGCTGTCTCAGCACACACACACAAACACACAAACACACACTGGCCCTCCATCTGTGCATTTATTAGCTGAGGTGGTGAGTGTGAGTGTGTTTATATGGGTTATTGTCACAGGCTTAAGAGAATGTGTTTGCTTGCCTGAGT
>CAFUXE010000437.1:232445-279769 GCA_903364295.1 Serranus cabrilla | reverse complement strand
GTGTGTGTGTGTGTGTGTGTGTGGTTGCTTGGTGGACACATCTGTATGTGAGTAGGCCCTCATCTGTGTGTTTGCACAGCCAGATAGTTTTTTCCTCCCTCATGTTGTTGTTTGCACAACACTTTTGGTTTATATGCGAGTGAGTGAACTTAATACGGCAAATGTATGTTTGTATATATGTACAGTATGTAGAGACGTGTGTGTGTTTGGTTATTCGAAAGCGAGTTTGCAAGGTCAGGGGAGTGAAATGATGGTCTTCTTTTGAACTCTAACCACTTGTCCATTGAGAGGAAATTAATTAATGATCAAGTAATTTCTGTGTGTGTTTTTTGTTGTTGCCAAATGCCAAAAATGTGCAGGTTTGATGCCTTTTGTCACACTTAACTACACATATTTGGGTCAACTTGGGCCATAGGGAATTTTAATGGCCATTTCTCATGTGGGGGAAAATATTCCTTACTTGAAGCCTAAGAAGATGGATGTCCTCATATTGGGAGAATCCAGGTGCTGTGTAAGGTAACTAGCTGGCTATCTATCAAAATGACTGGTCGGGTTCATCAGCTGGAAGAAAAGACTCCCACGCACTGTGCTCCTCACTTGCAGTCAAAAAAATGTAATAACTTTTTTGGTAAACAGGCCTTTATCAGGTTGATCAACCATCATTTACCAGAACGTATGTGCTTATCCTGCTGCAGGCCAGGCATGATTTATAGCCAGATTTGGGCATTTTTGCAACAGGTGGGCTCTCATCCATATAGGTCGTGTGTGTGTGTGTGTTGTTCTGGCGTTGCTCCCTGAGCCTCTGGCTTAGGCCCGGGTCACAGAGGCCTCAGGAAGACATAGCCTTGGGGCATCATATTCGTGGGTGGGCAGGCAACACAAACACAGAGACACAGAGAGAAAGGGCACATTAAGGAACTCTCCAGTTTGGTAATAAAGCTAATAAACATCACATAAATCCCCTCTTGGTTTGCTGTGATTGCAGGATGGAAGAGAAGCTGCAGCTCACACTGATAATTTGCGTCAACATTGGATGCAGCCTGATAAATAAAAAGCTGTATTGATGTTGTGAATGGCCAAATTTTGCATGATGCCACTATGTGTGTGTGTGTGCTTGACTGTGTCATTATCAGCCTCCTGATTCCCTTCGACGTGTATATGTGAGTAAAGTGTGTGCATGGTTTAGTCTAAGTCCCTCTACTTATTACCTGCTATCAGCCCCGTGTGTCCGCTGTGATCACAGTCACACAGCAGTATTGAGTGACACGGCTGCAGACACGCATGTCCCGGTCACAGCCTGATCCCATTAGGCCCCATTTCCTCTCAGTCATGCAGGGGGCTCTCTGATTGGCTGCTGTGATTGATGCCAAATGCGTGTTTGGGCTGGTCGGGGTCACGGCACATGAGGCTCCGGAGAGGTCACTTGATTGCATTTGCCGACGATGAATCAGTGAGATCACGCTGATAAATGGACAAACTTCAGAGGGCTTGTGTTTGTCTTTAACTGAATTATACTGAGGTGGAGGGACTCTGTTATTAATGTTTTTAATATCTGGCTTTCATATTAGTTTGTAATATATGACAAAACTTTAAACTGACTAAGGAACATTTAATTTGTTTCCCCTTTCTTTGTGAGAACCTTTCACATGCTTTTTGACCTCCTTTACACATCTTAATTATACTGCCAGTTTATTAGGTACACCTCACTAAAACGAACACACTCAAATACAACAGTCCTGCAAAAAGTCTTACCTTCATTAAACCTATAATGTTCATCTTTATGTTAAACTGTTTTAGAGAGGTGTTGCTTGGTGGAAAATAACTAAGTACATTTTAGAGCCTGACTGATAAAAGATTTTTGGGACTGATACCGATATTGAATATAAATCAACTTTTATAGTATAGTATTATTATAGATTAAGCCACCAAGCAAGAAAGAGTGTTATATAAAGATTCACCTCTCCCACAGTTGTCATGAAAAGTGATTGGCCATAGGGACCAAAAACATCTTTTGTGTAAGGCTGTAAACACGTTTATTCTGCCGTAAAGTTGGGCATTTTAACATGGGGGTCTATGAGGATTGAGTCCCCTTTAGAGCCAGCTGAGGACTTCTTTCAACACTGACCTGCAGGATGTCCAAATTTTGATGTTTTCTTTTCTTCTTTTTTCTGTCTAGGACAAGATGCTGCGAGTGTTTGACCCCAGAGCCCAGCTGACACCTGTCCAGGTAAGTCCCTGATAAAGCCCTCACCACACTGCCTAAACAACTGGAGCTGCTTTAAAAAAAACAGGAAATCACAAGCAGCTTTGAAAACCATTTATTTAATACACGCAGTACTGTATGTAAAAAAGTGAGATTTCCTTGTCCTTTTCTGGTTTAAAGCAGGCGTAGGTGCTATAGAAATAGTGAAAGTATCAAAACGCTCAATCCAGGGAGAAATACCCACAGCTCAATTTACCTTGAGGGGAGATTACAGGTATAGAGAAAAATAATGTTTTTTGAAGATTAAAACTTGTAAACATGTTCGAGTAGAAACCAAAAATACAAGCGTGAAAAATGAGCCCAATATGATCCCCTTAAGGAAAATGATGGGCCATTTACTATAAGTGTGTTTTTTTCCAAGCTGCTTTTCGTGATAAACATGTTGACTGTAACCCAGCTCACCACCGGCCACTCTCAGTGATTCATCTACTATTGATTTATGGATGTGCGGCACATGCTGCAGTCCTTGCTCTCATCTTCCCACGGGTACCCGTCCCACGCTAACCTAGTGCGACCATGAACCCTCTCCACTCTCACCGCGCTGTCCTTTCCTCTCTCACCAGTGACAATCAGGCCTGAGCCATAAGGACTCAGTCATGACCAGCAGCAATGAGGAAGTGGAGTGAGTTGTGGAACATTTGTGTGTTGAGATGAAGATGTACAGGGTTGGGGGGCGGTTGAGTGTTTTGATAGGCTGGTAAATGTAGAGAAAATATTCTCACACTTTTCCATGGCGGACCTCCCAGAGTGTTTTAATTACTGAGATGCTTGGTCGGCCTATATGAGGAATCCTGCAAAAACACTACGTGCCGCTGCAGACGTCCATGTTGGACCACAGAAATACCTGGAAGGCACATCACCATGTATTTCTGCATATGATGTGTGTGTTTGGTTTGTGTTTTTGTGACTGTGACAAAGGCGCACTGTTTCACAGCTATGTGATGTCATTGACTTTGACAGGGAGGGAGCCAGCAGTCAAAGAGGTACATATGGATTATTTTCTTTGTGCCACTCTTAGAACTGTATGCCTTTACACTCCAGAGCACGAGTACGGTGCATGTGCGTCTGTGTTTGCTTAAGTAACATGAGCCCAGTCGGCTGGCTCCTCTCCAGGGTTTGAACCTGGATGTTTACATCAGGTGTGTCGGCGTTGAAGTCCTCTTTAACGCACTGCTTTTCAGCACCCTGTTTGAATTTTCTCCGTTGTAAAGCCGCTCTCACCAGCCATGCAATGCGGACATCAAGAACTGCTTTTCAGCAGCGCCACAGATCGCCTGACTGAACGCTATCCCAGGTCCCCGGCCGCTCCACACACTCTGTTTAACAAATTGAAGTAATTCAAATAAAATTGCGCTGGAGTTGGATGTAAATCACTTTGTGCAGCCAAAGGGTCTCATTAGTTTAGATTAAATCAGTGTTGGGTAGTCTGTATGTCTGAAACAGCGTCTCCAGTCAGAGCCCAGTGGTTACTTACTGGTGGTGGGGATGAGCTGCTGGGACATTCCAGCCAAGTCTATGGCATTTTTGACTTCATTCGATCATTGTGAGCGGTGAGCAGCAGACCGTGTAGGGGAGAAAGAGAGGGGAAAACATCTGACAAAGATCTTAAAGGGACAGTTCACCCTTTAAGATGGTTTTGGTGCTCAAAGTGCCAGAAATACTTGAAAAACTCAACAGCATTGTCTCCATCCAGAAATCATGACCCAGTCCACCAAAGATTCAGGATAATCCACAGACCTTGTTGTGAGCAGTTTCATGTAGAACTGTAGAAAGAAAATAGTTCCTACAAGAAACTTCTCACAACAAGGTCTTTATGTTATATGATATTTGTGCTTTTGTGCTATAGTATAGATGAGTAGAATGTGCCATTACAGCCATTTCATTCCCTGGCTGCAATGACAGCGCAGAGATGCAGATACAGAAGACCCGGAAACACTGACCAATCAGAGCAGATCAGGCATTTTCAGGAAGAGACTTAAAGACCAGGCCCTTAAAGGGGGCGTTTTGGACAGAGGATCAATACAGGTATATTCAGACAGACAGATAAGATAGATAATGTGATTATTAAAGCATGTATTTAGGTTCTATGCAATCTTATATGTTCACTTCACTACATCTCAGAGGCGTTTCTTGTACTTTGCACTCTACTGAATTTATCTGGTAGCTAGAATTCCTTTCTGGAGTCAGGTTTGATTTTTTTTTTACAACTATATAATATAATCTATTGTTATAGTCTTTTGATACTTTAATTGCTGTTAAAATGCACCTTTACCGAAAATATTTGAAATACGTGACTTTTACCTACTTTTTACTGACTTTTATTGCTGCTTTGACTAAAGCAAATGACCTGAATACTTCTAACACCACTGTTGACCATGAACTGATATCAGGACATGGAACATTTGCTACCAGACTGTGATTTGTTACCAGGCCATGAGCTTTTTAATATAACTGTCAAATGTTTTCCCATCACTCCCTGTAAAAGAAACCAGTCTGTCCTCACCATATTTGAAATCTGTGTGGAGACAACCTGAGTGTTACTGAGAGATTTATGTTTCGACAGACAGGCCAAATAAAGTTTGTTTTGTTGTTTAGTTTAGCTCTCTCACTCTTTTATTTACGATCTCTTTTCTCTCTCTCCCTCTCCTTCTCTTTCTCTGAGGCAAAGTCCATAAGAAGACAAACGATAAAAGTAATAGCAAAACTTTCAATTTAAAAATGGTCTGCGGTGTAGAAAAGGTTTTTGAGACCGCCGGGCCACCAGGACACAGAAGGACCACTGAGCCAAGTCTCCTCGGCTCTCTGCTCTCTTTCTTCCCCACTCTCTCATTAATGCTGCTGCTCTCACTGCTGTGGAGAGGAGGATGAAGTAGTGAAGAAGCCTGAGTCAGCATGCTGTCCTCCTCTGCACCCCACACACGGCTTCACCACCTCAAAATAAAGAAGAGTTAAAAGTTATTAGAGGGTTGCTCTTCCCTTTTTAGTTTATGCGCTCTGTTGTTTTCTCGTTCTCTCTGCCTTTATCTCAGAAATATCCAACGTCCTGCTTCGGTTGTGAGAGCAGAGTGGGCCGATCCTCACCCTGACAGCTTTCAGATGTGTGACTCTCTCTCACTAGAGAATGGGAGAGCCACCGCCACTCCTATTAACACCCCATCTGCTGAAGGAGGGTTTAAAGGGTGCGGGCCATGAATCCTAAACACACTGAAACATGATGAGGCCAGCAATTTGGATGCATAGAAGGGTGTGAAGCTCTCATGTCTTCAGCAAAGCAATGTTCAACCCCATAAAACTCAACATATCACATTATATCAGCGGTTACAAGGAGATTCCACACAGTTGTTTGTTTGTGCCTGATGCGAGGGCACAGTGAAGCTGTTTTCTCCTGTTTGCATTTTTGATGAGTTTGTTGTTGTAGAAGTGATGGCAGGGAAAAGCCGAACAGACCACAAAGTAAACAGAGAGGGGCAGAGAAGTGTCCAAGCTATTTGAATATTTAACCTCACTTGGAGGTCTGTTTGGCTTCTTAAATGAGAGCCAGTCAGTTGTCCTCATAAAGAGAAGCCACAAGTCTTGACTGAGAAGATTTTTGGGGAGGGATATCTCACGAGAGCCGCAGAGCATTAAATGTGTTTCGTTTTTTTGGGGTGGCAAGAGTTTGTATTTCTGTGTGATACGCAAATAAAATGTGTGCCCATAATTCAAAGGGTTACTTCTCTACCAGTCATTGGTCTATTGAGAATTCACCTATGAGATTTTTGCATTGGATTGTGGATCACTGCAGAAAATAAGCTCTGTGGCAAACACACTTTCTGATTCTCACGTGTTTTGTTGGTGCCACTCTTATTATGTTTGAAGTGTTGCAACCGAGGAAAGTAAAACACTAACCTCATGCTATAGTGAACTACTCCCCGGTTGCCTGACTTGAACGTCACTTCTGTAATGCTTCAGACAAACTGACCAGCTGTTTTGAAAAGATAGCGAAACCGTAGGCTTATAAATAGTTTATTGACATAATCTAAAATCTACAAGAGTTTGCAAAAGCACTGAAAAACATGACTGAAGGCTCTTAGGTGGACTAGTGAGAGAGCTCCCGTCCGTGTCCGAGGTGATGACACTTAAAAAACTTCAACATTCACAAGTTGGGTTTTTACCTCCACCAAGGAAGTCATGTTTTTGCTGGTGATGGTTTGTTTGTTTGTGTAGAAAATACCTAAAAAAGTACTGCACGGATTTGGACAACGTGTATATTGAGACAAGGAAGATGATTAGATTTTGGTGGTGATCGGTGATCCGGAACACCATCTGGAATTTATATTATAGCGTCAGTGACTATATTGCCTTCACTAACTGCTGCCTTTTAGTGGATTAAATATTTCAGTGCCTGTGTGCTCCCAAAATGCATGCTTTCAATATAATCCTTCAACTGTGCAATTTGGCATTGCGAAACTGACCCTATTGCCTTGGTGGAGGTCCACGCTCTCCGAGTGTACCGAGTGTCCACAGGCATTATATCACACATCTAACCACAAACCCATTCAAAATGCTCAGTGAGTTTGAGAGGTTAGACCCCAAGGTGCTAAAATGCTAAGTGACTTCCTGGTTTAAGAACTCATTCCTGTGGCGCCATCTTGTTTGGGCAGGAGGTGTAGCTACTTCCTCCCACCGGTCCGACGATGCAGCCCCTGAGCTGGGACACAGCTCATGTGCGTCCACTGGTGTCCTGGTTCCACCCATGGCAGCGTAGTCGAGCGGGGCTGGCTCATCCCCTGTGGCCAGCACTGAGCTGCGTTCTACTCTAGCCAGGTGGGGTAAATATAGGCCCTAATTACAGCCCTGTGCTCGCTGTATTTATGGGAAATAAGACTGTGCAGGGTAATTAAGGTCTTGGACAGGAGGAGCAGTATATACTGCATCTGTAATCAGTGCGTGTGTATGCATGCGCACGAGCAGGCAGACGGTGGTATTTAGGTAGTTGGCACACACAAGGATAGTGTGTTCGTGCATGTGGCATCCTTTCGCTCCCTGTCCCAACACTGAAGAGCAGATTGAACTTTTTGTTTTGTTTGTGCAGCCTGCTCCCCTTTCCAATCCGTCCATTAATGGGGCATTTAAACATCTGAGCTAATATGTTTCATCCAACAAATCTCTTTAGTTTCAGCTTAGTGTTATTAAGTTGACTGTGACAGAGCTTTTCAAATATTTAAAATTGACCCAAATCAATAAAATGTTTTTATTTTTTGCAGATATAAATCACATCAATGTAGGATAACAAAGAGGTGAATCATCAAGCACCAAAGATAAACATTATATGAGGCATTAAGCTGGTTTTTACTCTCTTTGCTATTCTGGCTGCTGCCCTCGCTGCCATAACATCCCCATACTGGCCTCTTGTTTTCAGATGAGTTTCTTTCACGTCTCTATGTAGTTAGGCCTCCGCCCTGCTTTCCTGCACTGAGCTTCCCGACCGCTCGGGCCCAGCACGCAGGGAGAAAACAGGCAGGCACATTTGCTGACCTGATCCTAACGGGACAAGTTGTTTTATGGATGTCAGGACACGTGCCGTCGCTGGCCTTTGTGTCTCCTCTCTCCTGTCTTATTGTATCTTTTGATCTGACGCCAATGTCTGTGTATTTGCTGAGTGTGTGGTTCTGTATGCGAGTGTGTGTCTGAATGTGTGCGTGTGCGTACCATGTGTGCTTCAAATTACAGTGCTGAAAATACCCCTCATAGTTTTGGGCCAGCGCTGGCCGTAGAGCTGTCGATCTGCGGTCGCTGGAAGATGAGGGAGACAGGAAAAGGGAATAGTTTGCTGGACTCTGGGGCCAGATTCCACTTTTTCAGCTCAAGCTTCTGCTGCTTTGGGTGAAATTAGAGAGGACCACGGACTGGAATGGGTTTGGACTTGAGGAGGGAACACTGGGCAGGGCCAAGGAAAAGCACAGTGGTTTCACTGCTATAGGTGGCTGAGAGCAGCCACTCATACCATCTTTTATATCCTGCCATAAATTACACACACTGGACTCCCTTGTAGGCGTGTGTATGTGCGTGTGTGTGTGTGCGTGTGTGTGCGTGTGTGTGCGTGTGTGTGTGTGTGTGTCCATACTTCCAGTAAAAAGCAAAATAAACTACATTTATACGTCTGTGTTATCTATGTGTCTTTGTATTCTTAAAATTGGAAAAGTATATGTGTGTGTTAGTTAGTTACTAGCCAATTAATAGTTAATAGTTGGTTAATTATTGGTTAGTTAATAGTTAATAGTTATTAGTTACTTATAGTTAGTTTTTTAGTTTGGTGCTAGCTCTTCAGTAGTTTACTATAAGTCAGTAGTTTAACAGGTAATATTAGTTGATAGGATGGTTACTTAATGATGAGTTAATAGTTAACTAGTCTTGGATAGTTAGTTCATAGTTAATGGGTAGTATCTTAGTTGTTAACTGCTAGTTAACTTTTGGTTACTTAATGGTTAGTTAATAATTACTGAATTAGATGAAGAATTATCTCACTGCAGTATAATTAAAGCCTTATTTTATTTAAGTGTTAGTTAAGTTAGTATTGATGCCTGATGAGGTGTTTATTGTCAGGAATAAATGGATGACAGGGAGACCAGAAGAGTCCTGCAGAGTGCCATTATTTCACAATTGTGGACACCTCAACGGGAATAATAACCCGATTATACCGTGGTCACTTGCCAAAAAATGAAAAACAAACAAAAAAAGTTTCCCCAGCCATGACTCCGTTTCCCTTGTAACACCTGACTGTTTCGTTAATGCCTGTAATAATCATTACTGGACAAACCTTAGATATCAATTGATGATGGGTGATATTTATAGACAGAAAGATAATGTTATAATATAAAGATGTAAAGTAAATAACACTGCGTATCATATTGAATTCTATTGAAACTATATGTCACATGTACTATCGGCAGCAGCAGTATTGAATATTAAGTGAAGTTTGTCGTAAAAAAATTAATTAATAAAAAACAAATTATTAATAATGTTATCTTTACCATTGCATTGTCTTTCATAATGAGTTTATTGTTCAACTGTTAAATATTCAATATATTTAATCGTCCGATTTAAAAGATCCTTCATTAAAATGTTAACTTTTATTATTGGTTTTATGTTTAAAAAAACAGGCAATATATCATATGATTTAAATATGTTAAATTTGAATTTATATGTTAATTGAGTGATGGGTGCTTATTGAAATAATGCACGGTTTAATCAAGTGACACATTCATCCTTCAGGCTTCAATAGAGTAATTTTTTTGTATTATTGTTATTTCAAATGTTGATTCAGTTGTAGAAATTCCTCTCTCCGTCCCCCCAAAAATGCTCAGTATTCTGTTGCACCAACAAATGATTTCTTCTCACATAATGTCAGAGCTTGCCAGAGAAAGAGAGTTTGATACTTCCCGCAGAATGAAACTTGTTTAGAGTCTGGCGAATGTCTTGTGCTAACACCACAGGGATACGGAGTCAACAATATGAGATGTGAAATATAATGTCTGTAAAGAACGGCGGCTCATTCCAGGAAAATGTCACAGCCTTACTCAACGCTGAACTCCACATTCCAGCTGCACAAGCTGCATAATTTGACCTGAAGCGGAGCCAAAAATGCTTCTGTGTTTTAAAAACTATTCATGCATGTAGCCAACATACCTGATCATGCCTGTTGGCTGGAACAAGACCATCCTTGATAGCATGTGATTTAAACTCTCAAACGCTGTTCCTACGTGTGCAGTATTGCTGTTAAACACAGATTTTTAACTGCTGAATTTGTGTCGAACATCAATTTCTCTGTCCAAGTGTAAACAAGCAGCATTCTCCTCATAACATTTCACCTCCCCAGCAAATAGTGACGCCATGAAGCACACTGTATAACACACTAGTGCCAGATAAGATAGAAACACATTTTTTGACAGGGATGGCTGTTTGTATTTTCCTCAGAGTAAATCTCACGGTCCAGATGCACAAAACAAGTTGAGATTTTCCTAAAAGTCCAAGTTAAGGTGTCCTTAAAATAAAATCAGTTGCACACCTTAAAGTCGGCTTCCCTAAAAAAATTAAGGTATCCTCCTTATCTCAATGTTATACTTAATAAATCCCTTAAAATTAATTAAACTATTAAACCTTTGCAACCAACGTAAGGAAGAAAACTCAAGGTACCTCTGACTCTATCTTGGTAAGTTTATGGTGATAAATAAAAAACATGAGTGTTTTGTGAGCGGGAGAGCCCAAAAGATGAAGATCACTTAAATATGAGTAATTTCTCAACATTTTCTCTTTTTCGCTCTACGGTTACACAGTGTCATACTACAGGATCTTTCCAGTTAGTAATAGGCGAGTTCCCGTTAAAACCGGAGGAGGATGAGTAATGTAATATTGTCAGCTTCCCAGAAGTGTGCATAGATGGGGCCTAATTTATACAGGAAGTGTATGGACTATTTATTGTTAAGGCACTTTAAATTGTTTAAATTTCAACTTACGGAAAACTCAAATACATGGGTAAATAAATACAAAATAATAGACATCCCTTTTGCAAATTCCTCTTATTCACTCCTCTTCTACAAATGCTCTCCATGAAAACTGTAGAATTCCTTCAGTGCAGTAAACACCTCAATGTTTTCCTTCACTGAGAAAACCTTTTAAGGGATTCTGTACAGCGCACTAAAGTAAATCCCTCAGCTAAGGAGAAGCTAAATCTGCAGTGTCATACAACCTGTGAGTCAAATATGTGGGAAGACTATCTATATTTTTAACTTCCATTTTATAAATTGAGTGCCTTGAATCTGTTTTAATGTGTTAATAAGGCCCGTGTCTCTGACAGAAAAAAACACCTGGCAAGAAATATGTCATTAATTGTGCAAAGGTCAAGCTGCCAGTTAGTACGTTGATCCCCACCTAACCACTATAATCCCTTTGACCTTTGACCTCCTCGTGGCTGATAATAATATATACCATTATGTCACGTCTTATTAGTCTGAGCTTGGCTTGACATTTCAACCTGCGTTATGCTGCATCAAAATGCATTTATTCACAATATATGAGTTAATTTCTGCAGATCTGTTTCTTCTTGAACCTCGTCTTTCCCTGCACGTTTGTCTTTTTCTATGTGTAATATACTCACCCTTTCCCTGAAAAGCCCCTCATGCACGGTGCATTGTGCCTGTATCTTCCTCCATCAGGCCTGCTTGGTTCAGGACCTGGTAGTAGCTCGTGGCTAACTCAGCCCAGATGTAGTGCCCCTCTCTCCTTTTCTCCTGTCTTTCTTTTCCTCTCTCTCCATCTTTCAGCTCCCTGTGTTACTGGCCGCCCCTCTGCCAGTGTTCGTTATAGTTTGAATGATTCTGGCAGAGCTCAATGGAGTCTTTCCTAATGAGGGAACAGGATTTTTGCTGTCCTGGACAGCTCGGCAAAACAGTGGCACAAAATGTGAATATTCCATTGCTGCTCTGGATGGAGTCTGTCTCAATTACGACTGATACATCAGTGCTCAGTTTTTATGACTTAACTTCTCTATGTGCTTATTTTCAACATAAACTGGGAGATAATCTTGCTCTGGGGTTGATTTGATTTCATGTTTGAATTACATTTTGTGTGTGTGGGTATAAACAGAACGGTGGGTTAATGAATGTCGGTCAGTCTGGTTGCTGGAAAAAGAGCGGAGGAGGTCAAGAAGTGCAGCGTCTAAAGAGACAGGGGTGCGATTTGGAGTTCGAAGGGGTTTTTAGCTGCTTTAGCAAACCAACAAGGTTGGGTTTTGTGTGTGTGCAAGGGTTTGTGGGTGTTTGCTCTGGGGGTAGCGCTGAAGTATTTATTTGGAGGAAAGGGGTAAGAGTGGGTGCCAGCTGGCAGTGACGGAGGCCTTTGCTCACATGTGTGTGTTGTTTGTTAGCGGAGGCCTCATTAGTGCGCTGGCTGCTCTGGGATTCAACTAATTACGCCCCTACGCACACATGTGGGTGACACCTGGAGCCAGGAATGGAGGACGATTAGCTGTTTCTCCCGCTGCATCCTGGGAATGAAGAAACATTTACTGTTTTCTAATATGATTTGACCAGACATTTTCCTGAGTTTCACACAAAAGGAGATTGTCCGTGTCAGACACATTCTCACTTACTCCAAACACTGTGTTGGGTTGAGGCGAGGGGTGCCGCTTTAGCAGAGCGTGCGGGAGGCAGGACATGGCGTGGATTACACCGCGGTCACACAGCCTGTTAGTAATTTGGTCATAAACACCAGAGTCTCTTGCAGTTTCTTTAATTTTTCGGAGGATTTTGGCATTAGTCCTTTCTGGCAGATGCTCCTGAATCATGGTGTCTCTAGTTTTAGTCATTTTTCAGACGTTTAAGTTGGCATTTTTCTTTCATTTTTGGTGTTGATAATGTTTTGCACCAGCTGCATGATAGACATGTCATCAACCAACAAGATCTCCAACCTAATCGGCAGAATAGACTTATAGTAGACTTATAGTTTGTCAACACCACCCATAACAACTCAGATGAAGGTTCGTTAAAAGCGGCTCACGGTGCAGCAGAACGTTCTAAAAATAGCACACACACCATTATACATACACATATGGTTCGCGACTGTAAAAAATGCTGCAGTTTTGCGGAATTTAGGCTACAAAGCCACTGACCTAGGTTCAGGGCAAAATACTTCCTGGTAATTGAAGTAGTTATGAGGGTGACGTGAGCCACGTAAGTTGCTTAAAAAAAACAATTTGCGTAGAAAATTTAAGTTACGTGAAAAACGTGATTCACACGTAAGTTACGTACAAAAAATTTAAGTCACTTTTCACATGGGACACAAACCCTGTTCTCCTGGGTGAAAGTCAGCCGTTTGTTCGACCCATCCCGCCCCGAGTGTGAGATCCGCCATTTAAACTCTGCATCGTCATCAGTCACTTCTACTACGTCAGCAAGAACACAGTCTAAAACATAAATATGAGTCATATTTTACTGCCTGTACAAATGACCTATATCAACGTTTTTATGGGGCGACCAGTCTGCATCAACACGCCCATCTGCTTTCTTTTCAATACTCCAGACAATGAGCTCCTCTATTCATGCATTGGCATGAAAAATCGGACTGTGTACGAGGGAACTGGCAGAGAAACGTCCATTTAGAGTCCACTCCAACTGATTTGGATATTGTTATCATGGGAATTAGTGCCTTCATCAGTCATATTTTGTCCAAATCTTTCATCCCTTTATCAGAGATGAGAAACTGGAAGAAGAAACATTCAATAATGAAATAATTATTGTTACTTGATAAATGAGATCAGTTCACATGGGAGTCACATGTTTTGGGAAGTTGCAGTCATCATTTTTCAATGGGAGGAAAAAAATCTTCTTGATTGAATTAATTTGAGAAATTAATCACAACATTGACATCATCAGCACAGTTTCAGCATCCTGCAGCTCCCATGTGACTTCACCTCAGTTTGCCCTCTTTATCTCTACTACACTTTTCAGCAGCGACAATGTGGCTCTAATCACCAGCTGCACTGCTCGGTTTTTATCATCCATTTTATTTAAAACAAGCAACTTGTTCCTCTGTCTTTGCTTTAAACTTGGCCAAAGTCTGCTGCTCCTGGAGGTATTACAAAAGTGTTGAGGATTCTGTCTTTTTCTGCCTTTTTTGCAGCCAGAACAGCAGAATGAGGTGTGAATTGGCTTGTTGTTTATCTTCTCTACCCTGTGTTGTTTTGCAAATGATCAATTACTGTGGTTTGTTTGCTAAGTGTGTGGTTTCGTGGCATGCATGTAGCTGATTGCAGCAGGCATTGTTTGTTCAGGAATGGATGTTTGTCCTTAAGGAGCTCAGATGGAGTGTGATTTTGTGCATTAGACCTTTTTGGGTCAGCGTGGTCAGTTAAATACATAAAATGCCTGGTTTATCCGGACATTGATTGATCTGTCAGATGAGATCTACGTTTATAGATCCACATACAGTAGACCAGAGTGGGAACAAGGCACCACTGAGAAGGGAAATAAAGTGCAGCATTAGCTCCATCAGTGGTGAGGCTAGCAGACCTTAGTTTGACCAAAACACACTGCTATTTCCATTATCCAGGTTTCCTCCATGTGCTAGCTTACTGGTGCTAAGAGGTCAGACAGTGGTGCAGCTTACGAGAGGTGAGAGTTTTAAGACAGACGGCCGTTACATCTATCATCACAAACTGGGGAGCACATCCTGCAGAACTACTCACAGTCTTTAAGATACCAACCAAGTTGTAAGGGATATCATGTCATACAGGCATGCCAAGATTAACCAATTTGGTTTGACATTAATTACTGTAAATCATTTATTTGTTATAAATCACCTGACATTTAATTTGTGATATATTTGTCAAGGTTTCCATCATTTTTGTATTCAGTAATTATTAGAAAGGGCAGAAGAAAATATTTCAGTTTTCAAAACTTTAGTCCAATTCTTAACCATATGCCTGTTGAATGTCAAACTCATATTGAGGACAAATAAGATTGTATAATTAGAGATAATTAGCAAAATAACAGAGCAGATCCAGCTGAATAACAGCAAAGTGGTAATTTACTGAAATTGAACAAATCCAAGCTATAAATCATTGATGAAGTGTAAACATTGCTGGTATGATAATCATATTAAACTCTTAAGCAGTTTAATATGTTATAATAATTGTTATTTAAGCATCTGTGCCAATCACAGCCACAGCCACAGGCAATGTGGTTTTTGGTTGTCCATTGGTACGACTGGAGGGAATTTATTCAAATCGGGCACAAAGTGATTCGATTTGGTGACTTCACATGACAAACATCATATGCCAATTATTGCAACATTTCATTTCATTCCTTTCCTCTCCATGTCTCAGCACTGTGACTCAGGAACAGAAGGGAAAATTATGACCATATTTCACATTTGTTCAGTCACTGAATTGGTGACTGATCTTAGCTGCCAACTGTAAAACTGTTAAAATTGTACAGATCTTGTGTGCTGCTGGGCCAGGAATGTGTGTGAGTCATTCACGTTTAGACAAAAAATACACTGAATGCCTTTTATTAAATTAAAGTCTTCACTACATATATCATATGGGGTTGGACAGACCTGGAACTGTAACCTGACTGGTTGGCCGAAGCCTACAACCACCATACTACGGTAAATCTAGTTATATTTTTATTTCACCACCGCGACTATTTTTCTATGTTGCATGATCTCAATTAACTGACCAGCGTTAAGTAAATACACTCGTCAGTCATGATCAGTGTTAGCTGACATTTTTGTGACTCAGCCTTGTGTTTTATGGAGTAAATAGGATTTTAAAGGGAATGTCTGGAGCTGGTGTGGTGCAGTCGAAGCCTGCTGAGCCACAGCCGCAGTACCTGCATTACAGTTTAATGTGTTTCTTCTACGCTCACTGTTTCTGTGAGCATAGGGGCCCTGAAATCTGGCTCACACATGTCTTATAAATGCCACGTCCTTTCCCAACAACAAAAAAAAAGCCAACTTATGTCATCTTTTGCTAATTGAGCTTCTTAAGACAACAGGTTCTGCTTCAATTTGTGGTTTCATGCAAGAGCTAAATAGTTCTCCCTGAGTGAGGCCGTTGAGTGTTGGGGTAAAGTTAGCGTCGGAGGTCCTGTCGGAGTCGGGAATTCTCTGCAGGGAGATTGAGCTGTTTGTTAGCTCAGTGAAGATGAGGTAATTAATCAAGCTGTCGGTCAGCTGCCCAGTGCTCTGCCACAAATGACACCCAGTGTTTAAAAGACATAAGCTTTTAACTAGCCTGTTACATGGTATATACATTTATGCCCCTTCAGGCCAACACCTGCTGCTGTAATTATAATCACATTAAACTTTTCTTCCATTCGTTGCAGAATTTTTCTTTAATCTAAATGATTTCTCAAAGTCCTTGAAGTCGATGCAGGAAAGTTCCAATATCGCACTTTGATTACAGCAAACAAACAGAAGATTAAGAAGGGATTGTAAAACAAAAGGATCCAGTATGAACACATGGTAAAGGATTCCATGATTATACACAAATGACATGAACATGACATGCCTTGCACACATGTGCCTCCCGAGCGAATCCCACTGTGCAAAATCCCTGCTTCTATACAAATGCGTGGGGGCACTTTGAAGATGTGAAGCCTCTGTGAAGTGGTTTCAGGGAGGGAGCGAGGCCAACCGACTGTATCCGTAGCTGCTATGAAAGAGCCGAAAATGACAAGGCAAAGGAAGGCTGGGTCAGGGCTGCAGGGATTGAGGGGCTTCACGGTGTCTTCAGCAGTGTGGCTACGATGAGCTGTGTGTGTTGTGTGTTCCTCATGAGAAACGGTACCAAAGAATCATCTCTTTGTTTTTACGGAGCAGGTCTGGCATGCAGATCCTCATCAGCCCCGGGTGTCTGAGTTCTTGCTGTCGTCAGCAGCATCATTCCTTCCTCTGTCATTAGTGCCCGTGCTGCCCCACGGATCTCTGTTTGGATTTAAAGGGCCGAGCCACTAACTGCATCTCTAGAATATTCATCGCTCGAACCACAATAACCATCAAAAACCCTTGAGATCACCAAACATGCACTTGAAATCTCCTCTGGCTCTCGAGTGCTTCTCTTGGACTTAAACGCAGATTTAGGCAATTCAATGGTCCCGTTAATCATGTTAGTTCCAGGAACCGGCCGGCTCTGTGTGATGCTCTGATCCAAGACCAGCCTCTGCGACCTTGGGTAGTTTTCCCCAGAGGGAGGCCCCTGCCAGTAGGCACAGCGCAGTTGGTGCCAGTCCCCCACAGTCTGGTGTGAGTGGGTCCAATCTTTTGTCCCCTCGGCCCTGGAGAGAGGTGACCACAGCCTGAGCTGGCACGGTTGGCTGGCTGGATTTGTGACTGTGGCCACACGGCCCAATTAGCACCGTGGCTCAATAATCACAGCCTTTCTACCACTTCAGTTTTTCATTTCACTTAGCAAGGCAGTTAAACTGATTTGTTCGTCTAGCCTGGACCAACAATCACAATCCTAGTCTGCCACGCTGCACCCAAAACCTAGTTAGGAGGACTCAGAGTTGAGTCTGGAAACATTTTATGACATCCTGATGCGTAAATTATGACTCTCCCAATAATAGTAGACAACCACCATGGGATTAAGGGATTATTTACTTCCTATAATTGCAATTTTACACCAGTAGTGTAGCTGGCCCTTTTCCTGGAAGCTCAATCAATCTGGTATGTTTAGGCGGATGACCTCCTCCTGCCTGTAGTCATCCAAAATAAGCAAAATTAAAAACAAGTGATCCTTGGCTAGATCTGTTGAACCAGCGATTGTGAGTGGATAGAAGGCAACCTGCACTGACTCAGTCTGGGTAATGGATTTTACACCTGCCCCCTCAGATTCCTCAACAAATGCACAAGCTGGATAAGATTACTCTTTCACACTGGATAGCCATGAACAGGACGTCCAGTACTTGCAATGTTTGATCTTTGTTTTTTGGCCCGGGCGTGTGTCCATTCACCTCCATGGATCATTGAAAGAGATTCTGAATCTGAAAGGGAATATACCTGGTCAAATAAAGGTCAAATGAATCAATAGAAATTGACACCTGGCAAATTAAATAACCCGAAATCTCCTCTTTAACATGAGCTTTTTTGCAATTGGGCAATCTAGAAAGTGTATGAGTTTAAGTGTTGCAGCAGTGGAGGTATGGTAGCATGATGCCAGCTCTTGAAAGCCTACACCGGTGAGAAAGCGCGGCCTTCTGCACCACAGCTTGTACATACAACGTCCTTTTTCCTGCCTGATTTTTAGCAACTCATGGACAAACCGCACGTTTTCTACTCAATGCCGCCTCAGAACATCTCTCTAACCTGTGCTGTTGCTGTCTTTATCTCTCTCTCAGTCTTTTTTATCTCCAAACACTTCGATAGTCTCCTTCTTTTTACCTCCATCATCCTGTGTCATCAGGGAACTGGTCTCTTGTTAAACCCCCTTTTTCCATCTACCTCTTTCCCCCCTCTTGATTTATTTTTCCATGGGGTAGAATGATTCCTAGGGCCAGTATTTTTCCTGCCCTCTTAAAACACAGGGTGACGTCTTTGCGGCGGGCAGTCGGTGGTGATCAGTCTCTCACAGAGTCTCCATGGTTCACAGAAGCTGAGCCAGCTCTCTGTTTTGTCAGCCAGAAGCATGTAATTACTGATACAGAGATTCATGATCTTTGTCAGGGATGACCAGATCCCACTTCCTCAGTTCAGGTACTGATACTACGACTTTGGATATTGGCCGATACCATTGGTGGAATGTAACTAAATACATTTACTCAAGTACTGTAATTTTGAGGTACTTGTGCTTTACTTGAGAATTTCCATTTTATGTAACTTTATACTTCTACTTGATACTTTTGAGTTCATTTTGATGCTGATACTTTTGTACTTTTACTTAAGTAAGTTTTGAATGCAGGACTTTTACTTGTAGTGGAGTAATTAGGGATCTGAATACTTTTTCCACCACTGGCCAATACCAAGTACTGATACGACCCAGTGTTATGTGTGAGGCAAAATCAGGCTTAACTGTAATATTACTTTCCTAACTTTGTACAAAAAATGCATAGACATGAATCTTCAAAATTAACAAGAACTTCAAGTGAAAACCTTTTGTTTGCAGCAACATTATAGCCTAAACTTTAAAAAGAGTTGAAATTATAATAAATAATATATAATGTATATAGTATATAAATATAAAATCAAACTGAATAGATTGACCCTATGTCAGCCAATGCAGGAACTTAAGTCAGCTAGAAATCAAATATCAATATCAGAATCCCAAATATATTTAGAGAGTTTACAGTGTAGAAACTATTTAGATAATTTAATTTAATTGTTTCAGTAAAAAATCTTCTTCCAACTACTCAAATGTGAATATTTCCTGCTTTTATTTGTCATTTTGGAGCTGAATACTACAGAACCTCTTTGGCATTTTAGTGTTTGTCCAACAAAACAAAACAGATGAAGACGTCACCAGGTCCCAGGATTCTGGGAAACAGCGTCAGTCTGTTTTTTTAGTGATTGATTGAAGACTTTATTTATGGGTAAATGTGACTTTTGGAACTGCTGTTACTCGATTCTTTTCTGAGTTTCAAAAATTAAACCGTAACACCATCCATGACAGCCCTGCACCTGTCACGTTATGATAAAGGAAATATAGGATATGTGATACGGAGGATATGTAGTATTTGGGGAGTGTGTAGGTTGAAATTGAGGAAATCCCCCCTGATCCCCGTAAGATTGATGTGCCTTGTGTGTAAAACCAAGTTTGCAGTATCCCCCTTTTTTTTCACAATTTCTCTCTTTTTTCTCTATCTGCCTATCTTTATCCGTCCTCGCTTGTTCCCATTACGGCTGAGATGAAGCATACAGGGATAGAAAGGGGGAAAAAAATCCAAACAACTGGCCTCGGGAGAAGACTTCTGGATATCCCATTCTAGCTGGATACTATATTTAACTGGGGATCAGTCCAGTTCGTATCACGAGTCCCTCCCCAGGGGCTGCAGGTCCTGCCTGGTGTCTGCAGAGCAGACCTGGCCCCCATAGCTGTGTGCTCTCAGGCCTGTTGGCTCACATCTCCGCTAGTTTTTAACTGCACAGTGCTTTTCATTTGCTGACACAAAGGAAATTAAACTGTGGGGGAAAGGATGACTGCAGGCAAAGCAGATCTGAAAAAAGGATAATGGTAGTAGCAGTCCCGGAGGTGAATCAGTAGAAGTCACACATTAGTTATTTTGTATTTGTATTCTACTACTAAAGAAACTGCATGTACTGTATCAGCTAACACTCTTGTTCGTGAGTTAGAGAGGTGTGACCCCCGCGTGTCACCGGGGTAACTCCTCAGATTTATGCTATTACAGCTGCACCTCAAGATTTACTCTGTGTTGTCATTTCCTTAGATTACACTCCCTGCCCAGCTTCTGACCTTGCACATTCATTTTCATCTTCAGGGAAGGAGAAGTATGGAAAACTAAGAGAGGGGCTTGTGGCTTCTGGACTTTTTTTTTTTAAATGAGAGAAATGTAAGATGGTTCCAATTAACGGAGGAAAAGTGGCGGCAGGCAGCAGAGTAAATGAAAGAATAAAATGGTTGGTTTGATTTCCACTTTCTGACCCCCTCGTATTCCTCTCCTCCCTTTTGTCCTGTTTCTAGAAGCCGTCTGCTTCTGAAGAGTCAGAGTTACGTTTAACATAGTGAATCCTGACTCGGCTGAAATGGGCCATGAAGACAGAACAGGATGAAGAAAACCCAGTAATTGCTAAAAAGACTAATTAGCCGTGGATGAAAAGACTGAGAGGGAGTCTGTTTCAGGGGTGATGAAAGCTACATAGCAACGGTTATTGATTAGAGGAGGGGAAATTAAAGGAAAGGAATGATGATTCTGTGAGCAGAGTGGAAAGACGGAGAGAGGGGGAAAATAAGGAACAGGTTGAAGAGATGAGTGGCTGCAGCTGGGGCTGTAAATGGTGCAGAGTTGTCTGTTAGGAAACATACTCAGAGACATAGTACCGAAGGAATTATACATGTTTAACATTAAAATGTACAAGTTCCAAGACTTTTTAGACCAAAATTAAAATGAAAACATTTATTTTGGTAAATATTATTCAACATGTAACATATATATGATAAGATACGTAGTATTTCACTCAGTAACTAACACAAGATTAAAAAAAGAGCATCATTGTGAAACAGAATGCACAGTAATTGTTTTATTTTAATTATATTGCTTCGTAATCATTAGAAGATAAAGTCATAATTGAAAGAAAATGTCCTTCACTCCCCCAATCTAATGTAAAACCTCAGTGGCTGATATTAAACTACCTTTTATAAAAAAGTGGACTGTAAGACTTTATGTGAAATGAGTCTATAAGTGACAATAATCTACTGTAAACACTCATTATCTGACCGGAGGATCTGCCATTATACAGTATAATAAGTCTGGATAATGTTGAGAAAATAAGCACTGGATCTTCCAGCGCACTAGATAAATGTCTGCACCACTGGCACTCGTTGTAAAATACTTACACCCCCATTAAGCTGATACACAGAGAGAGATAGAGGGAGATGCAGAGATTGTGATAGTTCCCATATGTGCACACAGACACCTGATATTCGTCCTGGTGGGTGAATCAACATTCTCCCTGAGTGACACAGATGTGCGCTCCGTCTGTTGTAGTTCGGAAGTTAAATAGCTGAGGGAGAAGGACAGAAGGAGATGGAGTGATCCTCATTTGTTTATATTGGGAGAGGATATTTAATAGACTTATAAAACCATAATTGGCCAGACTGCTGACTGGCACTTTCCCTCCTCTGTCTGCAGAGTGTTTAACCGTATAGTGTAAACACTGCCTGGGGTCATTTGAGTTTGATTGGCATTATCTCGCCATTATTCTTTTCTTTTTTACCATGTAGCAGTCTATAAAATACATTCACACATTTTGACTCAGACACCTGTGTATGTAATTCTCTTTTCCCCAGTTGACTTCTTTATTGTGTGTCTGAGCCGGTCACTCAAGCAGGTGTAACTGATTCTTTACACCTCCCTTTGCGTATTTTGTCAAGTCATGAACCATTTATCTTTCCTCTCCGTCCTTCTGTGTGAATTCCATCTGCTTGGATCCTTTGTTCAGCTGCTAAGAAAAACATTTCTCTTGTTTTTCTTTTCTTCTGCCTCCTCCTCTGTCTCTGCGTCGTGATCGATTTGTTGCATGTCTGTAAGGTTCAGCAATGAGGAGAGGAAGAAGGAGGGGGGCGGGTCTAGGTGGATGGGATTTGAGTTAAATTTATGACTGCAGAGGAGAGATACTGTTTGGCAACATTTATACACACACAAGGTCCAGATGTTGTGTCCTCTGGCTGCCCCGGGGTGTTAGTAGTAATATGGCCCTCTGACGGCTGCGTTCCGCTTCCTTAAGCTGAAACTCTGTTTATTGGGAAAAGGTGAGCTGAGGCCCAGCACAAACCCCTAATCCTCAGTTGCACTTTTATCGCGCAAGCCGCCAAGCCCTGATGACATCTTCGTCAAAAGGCTCAAAGCTGCACGTGCCTTCATATCCGGGTGGAGGATGACATCATGGCGCTGTGATCTATGGAGCATGTATAGCTGTCTGCAGTGGGAGACGGCAGGCCGGTTTATTTGCCTTCAGCCCTGAAGCCGGCTGGCTCCAGCAGCAAACTGAAGGCCTGAGGGATGCTGTAATGGCAAAACTAAGCCTGTCTGCTCCAGAGCCGGTTCACAGAAAGGTGATATATTTTCAGTGTTTTTTTTATTAACTCCCTCAAGGAGTAATTTGTCTTTTTGTCTTCCCCACTTGTAGAGTCTAAAGGCAGTATAAAGAAGGGCGAGTTTTGAAGCTTGTGTCTGGTACTAATTGCCTTTGTAGCCAGGCTGTGGCTCCAGGGATGGGAATGTTGCTCAGTCTGTGCACCACTGTAGCACAGGCTGAAAATCACATTAACTATAGGATGGATCGCTATGAAATTTTGTACAGACATTTATGGTCCCTAGACGATCACCGGTTAAAACATGCCTGTTCAGAGGGGGCCGTCCACTTGACCTCCAGCATTGTAGCTTTTTACAGTCAACTCATCCAAACACATTCACACTTGACCTTAATGCTTCCTTAGTTCCTGAAACAAATATGTTAATTTGAAGAGTCACATGACAAGCTGCGTTTCCATTACACTTTTTCGCAAAAGTGACATTTTGATAAAGTACAATTGCGCCTTGCTGGTGTTTCCAGTGTCAATGCAATAAACTTCACTATCATTTCTTTAATGCCGACATTTAGGTTTTGCACAATTCTAGGTGTAATGGAAACCCGACCAGTGATGCTTGAAGTGTTTGACTTTGCAGCAATGTAGCATCTCCAGCTTCACTTTCTTAATCTGTTCTTGAATGTACTGTAGGGAGTGCAGAAATCGAGCTGTAAGCAGCATGTTAATAGTTAATAGGAGTCCCCTTTCAATACACCATACAGTGTGTACTACTGGCAGGAGTAATCCACTACTAATAAAAAGAGTCCAACTCATATAAGTTTTTTTCTTCACTGTGGATGCTGGAGGAAACTTGGTCACAGTACAGGAAGAGCAATGAAATAAGGTGATGGAAGTCGGGTTCGTAAAGTTAGTATGTGAAGTAACAAAGAGTTGAGCTGATTAAGGAGGAAAAAAGAAAACATCAAGATGTTGACAGTTTTTTTTAGCATAGCTGAAGGTTTTGAAAGTATGTCAGAAAACGTTATGAGTTTTCTGAGACTTATACAGATTTTTGAGGGTAAAAATTCACAGTTTTTTGAGCTGGAAGTTGCAGGGATATAATGATGCAAAGGGTACTTACTTCTTCATATTAATATAATAAATATTGAACCTTACAGACACATATAATGTACCAGATTGTTAACCAATTCTAGAAACGGAAACCTAGAAAATAAAGAATATTTAAAAATAAAATACCTAGCTTAATATTAGTTTATGCTCATTATGAGTCAGTTGCTGATCATTTAAATAAAGGATAAATGAAAATAAATGGCTAAAACCATTTCTGAATTACCCCAACCCCCATTTTCTACATTATACAGTATGTTCTGCTTCTGTTCAATTTTTTTTTCTTTTTGGCACCCTCACTGTACCAACTGACTAGTTTCATCCAAATAACGGGGCTGCCTTTTTTATGCAGGGTTCACTCGCTTTAAATGTAGCCTGAGTCTGCTCAAACCATTTCGGCTTCTTTTCATGTTATTAGAAAGTAATTACAGTGGTATGTTGGAACACACAGACATCACTTTCACACACTCATCTGGTACTCAGCAGTAGTTATGCTGATTCATGACTGAATATGGAAAAAAAAGTGATGATGCAGAATTTGTGCTGTTTACTCTTCCATGTAATATGAACACAATTGGAATCTCCTGCTGGTTGCCAGAAGTATGAATCATACGCCACATGTTGCTCCTCAAAGCAGCTCGAGTGTCAAACAGACCTTGAGCAGATTAAAATAGTCAGAGCTCGACTCGTTCCTAGTTTGGTCAGAGTACCAACTCTGCATTGTCTTGCCCCTGGAAGGAAATCGGCCAGCGGTGCCGGTGATGAACAGCTTAATGGCAATGAATTATCTCTGTGTCTGTTTATACCGTGCTGGCTTTAGCCGCTCTCCTTCCCCCGCTCTTTTCTGATCTATCGCTTTTTTGGAGGTCTTAGTTTACTCTGGACCTCTCTCGTACATCTGGGCTATTCTTCAAATGACTCACTTGCAGGGACTTATCAAGGCATATATGAGTTCTGTTACCTGCACGAGGCATACTTGCTGACTGCGGGCTGAAAAATGATCTTGAGTCGCGATTTAAGTGTTTATTCAGTCCGGGACTTATTATCAACTCTGTCAGTGCTCTGGTAGCATAACTTCAGGAACGTGTTTGAGAGCCAGGTCAGTAGAGTGTTTTCTAATCCCTCTTAGTGGATAAAGCTATTTGGGAGCACACCGGGAGCCAGAAAACATCTGTATTGCATACAGATGGTGTCAGATAAAACGCTGGTATGGACATAGACATATCATCCCTGAGAGAGGTCCAGAAGTGCACATCTGAGAATTTCCTTTTTAAAGCCGTGATTTGATGTTGGCGTGCGCTCTCAACATATGTAACAATGTCAAGTCCTTTCATAGCTGAGAACAATAAATTTGGTTTGAACCACCAGTGTGGCCGTTGAGCACACATTCTACCGGCTGCCTGTGATTTATAGTTTGTTCTGCCTCGCTGACGGGGATGATTCCAGCACAGGAGTCTTGGCCTGAGCTTTTTTTTTAGCAACATTTTTGGAAAGAATTTAGTTTCCAACTCTTCCAACTCAAAATTTAAAAAAGATTTATATCAATTTGATCTTTTTGTATGCAGATAAAAGCAACAAATCAGCACAAATGAACACCTCGAAAGGTTACTTAGGGTTTACTGTTTTGCACCTGCACGTTTTAGTCCAGCTGTTTGGACAGGTGTGATCACAGTAATTGCACAAGGTTTCGACTGAAACTGCACCAAGACCTTTTGAGGAGGTGGTCTCTATCCGGTCCCGAACTCTGGAGCTGTTGTGTGGGAAAATGATCTGACCTTGATCCAACCCATCTACTAGGTGTAGTCCCATGTGAAAGCAAAAGAAAACAACTTTTTATGTAACTTTTTTTTACGTAAACGATTCAGGGTTTGTGAATCCCGTTTTTTACATAACTTACAGGCTCACATCACCCTCTTAACTACTTACATTATTTACTATTTAAACTGTCTTTTATATCGTTTTTTGCCCTAAACCGAGGTCAGATGTTTTGAAGACTAAATTCACAGAAACTGTAGCCTTTTTCAAAACCTCAAACCGTATGTCTACCTATAATGGCGTGTGTTCTGTTTCTAGAACGAGCCGCTGTACCGTGAACCATGAAACGCTCATATGTGTAGTTATGGGTGGTATAGACAAAGGGTCTTTTCTGTCATTTAGGTTGGAGATCTTGTGATCTTCCTTTTGCTTCCTTTCTTTATCCTGCCCCAGACACATTTGGCCAATAAGCAGAGTGAATGTTCTGGGGGGAAAAAGTATTTTTACACATTTACACGTGTAGATATCAAGCCTCATCTTGTTTTTAATTCATTCCGAAACAGAAATGTAAAAATGATACCTGTGGTATCTGTTACTTGGTGCAGTAACTACCTCAGGCCTTGCTGTCACAGTGAGAGTAGCACATGGTTTCTGGGACGTGCTTGGTCACTGACCTTATTGGTTGCTGATCAAGAAATGATTCATCCTGAAGTCAGTGCCTTATTTCTACATTTCAACATTTACTAAACTAGATAAGACAGTTACAGCACTCACAAGGGGAAGGGAGTGAACTTTTAAAATTCCCTTTCATTGAAATCAGTAAAACAATGACCACCCTTATTCTCCATTTTCTTCTTCTGTCCCTTCAACTCCTGCTGCAGCCGGAGTAAACTAACATATGTGTGTCATATATTGTCAGCATGTAGTAAGAAGCACCCTGGAGAGGATTTGAGGAGGACAAAACGGCGATGAAATGTTTGATTTAGGCCGTTTAAAGAAATTTAACCAGAACCTCAGTTTCTCCCTTTCAGCAGTCGATTCTCAAACCACTTGGCCGGGTGTGTGGCGAGAGTGACGTCACTAAGCAGAGCAAAGGAAGTGGAGTGTTTTTTAGGATTGATAAGGCCCACATGTGTGTGTCACTCTGTGTGCTCAAGCTGGATTTAATATTTCTGTCTTCATGTAAATTTGTCCAACCTTTATTTCTTTAAAAAAAAAAAAAAGTATTACAAATGTATAGCTATTCCCACTCTAACTAGATGCAGAAAAACCTGCATGTATTTCAAGTAGATGAGATGACTGTAATGCTCTCTTCACCGGTCTTCCAAAACAGTCCATTGATAAAAATTGGATTTTTTTCTACAACATGAAAGAAACAACATATCACCACCGTTTTAGCTAGCATGTATTGGCCCTCAGTGTATTTTTGTCTTCATTTTAAAGTAGTTTAACTTGTTAACAAAGCTCTTTAATTGTTTGTCTTTTTTTTTAAGCTTCTTTTTGGTTACTTTTTTTAATGGAAACTTTGTTGGAAAGTTCACATTTTAACTATAATCCCTGTTTTTACAGTTTGTTTTTACGATAAATGTGTGTGCTTGGCGATCTCTTAAAGAAAACACACATTTCAATCCCACCAGCAGGATTATTATCTTTCAAATATTTAGTTGTTCTCAGCAAACCTGTTCTCGCTGTTTGTTACCTCTTTTGTTTGTAATAAATTGAATTGCTTGGTTTTATCGTGCAGTATTTGCACTTAGTTAAATTTGCTTCTTTTTGTTTATTCATACATTTATTTCATATATTATTATGGATAAAAGATGCTCTATAAATAATGTTTATTATTATTAACTGTAAGCTTGAGTTGTGGAATTGGCAAGTGTCCACTGGACTCAATCATAGCTGGACGTCGTCCAGTGCAGACCCGTGTTGTAACCCACCTCGTGTTCAGGGGTGCAACATGGCAGCTCAAGTTCTCCCCATTTGTTTTAATAATTTGTCATCTGCTGCCATTTAACGGTGACATGAGAATGAGGCGGCACACTCAGTAGAGACATTACGAGTGGAAAATAAGGTTCTGTCCTTTGGCCGTACACGGACGTCCAGCCACGCTCCTCAGGGTTAGTGTGGCCATAAAAATGACAACAGTAATTTGGAGGGACAGAGCGGGCTGAGAGGTGAACGGCTCCTGTTCCATGGAAACTCCATCGCTGAAGCTCATGCCTTATGGGAAAGCTCAGTGTAACTCTAGCATTAGTACACAGATACCAAAGGGCTCACTGCAGCTGTGAGACTATACAAGGAGTACAGACCTGACAGATTCGCTCTGAATAGCATCATTTTAGGGCCTCTTAAAGCCCAGGTTACTTAAAAGCCACATTTCTAAGTAGTTAAATGTCAGACTGTGAGACAGCTTTGTCCACCTTGTCTCTTCTTTTGTCCTCACCTTCACAATTACAGTACATTTATGACCTGATTCAATAACGCCACAGTTTTGAGCACAATGTGTACAAAATCCAGCACATTAACTTACTTACGTGCCCTCTTTTCACTTGCCTCTTGCTCCTCTTTTACAAACATGCACATTCTCACATTTCAGCACCTGCAGTTGTTTTTAGCCGCTACCTCTGACAACACATGTCATTTGCATTTGAAGACCACCAACCAAACGCAGCATCGTAGCGCTGTTTTGACACATATTCCCCATGGAAACAGTATAACAAGGTCCCAGTGCCGTGAACACACACACAGACAGAGACGGAGTCACAGTTTGGTAATCTAAGCCGCACTGGGGCCAGAAGTCACCTTGTCTGCTACATCAACAATAACAAGCGATCCTTTCATGGGACAAGTCCTGTTCTGTCCAACCACAGGGATCTGTCAGAGGTCTGGGAATAGTCCTGTCTGTCTTCCTTCCTTTACTCTGTCTTTTTCCCTTTTCCTGCAAATTATTCACTTGTCACCCCCTTTGTTCCCCTGAACTATACGTCAAGGTTTTGTTTTATGTCAGGGTTCAACATAGACACGGACTTAAAGGAGTTAGGATTAAATGTATTTAATTTAAAATGTTGCTTTGTTTGTCCCGTAGAGTGCCAAGAGCCTTCAGAACAACAAGGATTCACGCATCCTGTGGGCCAAAGAAGACTTTCTACTCACCACCAGCTTTGATATGGTGAGAAACTCTTCCATTAACAGGGAGTCCTGTGTTTCTCATGTGTGTTATTATGTAATGAAACAAATGCATTCGTACTGAAAGAGAGTTTCTGGGGCCGACACAGATAGCATTAGTTTGGAACTAAAGTTGCTGTTTGTTGAGTGTAACCTTTATGACATAAAGGGTATAATAAAAGGGTGATTCCATTTTCAATGAACACAAAGCTCCCATTGAACATTGTACAACATTTTTTGGAGGAATACAAAAGTTTAACATGGTTAAGCTATTATCAATTCATATTCACTGTCTCTGCCTGAAATGACTTTCTATTTGCTAAAAGCTCACAATATTTTCTTTATGCCTTGGGTATTTTTCAATCTGGACCCTATTTTCCCTTGTTTTTATGTCTAAGTGACTAATGGGGAAACCAATTTTTGAAGTTGGTCCAGTATTGAGAAAGATTTTTGCAACCGGCAGCAAAATGATCTGCAATTGCACACCATCAAAAAGTGCTTGTTTTTGCCACAGACAGGTCGGGTTGTTGTTATTGTTGGATGTTGTGTCTGACACCATTATGGAAACAGAACAGAGAATGAAATGTTTTTCTTTACAATTTGTTGATTTGGTCTGTTTGTTATTGAGACAAACCAGTTTAGCTCAAGGAGCAGTCTCGTTCTGAAATCTCAATATCGTGCTGCAACAGGTCCCACAACTAAGACTTTATTCCACAGCATCCACAGGAACACCATCAGCTGGTTCATCCTCTCCAGCCTCCCTCTCTCTATACTCATCTATGGCTTAAAAAAAATTGGGCGGCCCAAATCATCTTCATATTTATACATGACAATGGATGTATTAAAGACAACAGTTATGTTTTCTACTCCAATAAAACAAACTTTCCAGCACTTGTTGTCTTCTGGCAGCAAGTCAAGTCTCTCATCACTCATGAGATTATAGAACAAGACTTCACCCTCTTTCCATAATGTTGTCAGACATTGCACACAGCCAACAACCCGCCTTTCAGTAGCACAAACAAGCATTTGTAGTTGATGTCAGATTGATGTGACTGCAGCGCTTTCACTCAGTAAGGACCAATTTCAAAAATGGCTGTCCTCACTAGTCACGTACACACAAAAACAAAGGAAAATAGGATCCAGCAAATTTTAGTGTTCAAATTCCCCAAATCCCAGAATTACCAGTATTATAATAGTGGTGCTAGGATGTGTGAATGCTGGGGCCAAACAGTTTGGTCATTTGAGGGGTTAATATGTTATTGATATGCTTCTATAATCAATCAAATCCGTTTTGTGCACACGTTTGTGTTCACTACCGTGCACATGCATGCAAATATTGAATGTAATGCTTACTCTGCATTTGCTTCAGAGAAGCATTATGAATTAGTGAAAATTACCATAATGCATTATTGCGCCTGTCTGTGATGGCAGAGAATGATGTTGTTCATAAGTGAAACTTCTTAAGGACCCAAAGTCTCATTTAGTTTCTATCAGCTCATCTGTCAGTGTGTTTGCATTACTTAACTTGTCCTGTTGTTGTGTGTAGATGCGCGGTCGGGAGGTGAGGCTCTGGGACAGCAGGAAGCTGAGTTCCTCGGTCAGCTCGGTGTCACTCGGCACTTCTAGCGGGTGAGTACTGCATCAGTGTGCAACCCCTGCCCCCAATAACTGACACGGTCATCAAGAGGTCATGTGTTACAGTACAGAGTATGCTGTGTTCATGTGTGATGTGACATACTTGGCATACAGTTTATGTGTGTTTGGTATGTGGATATTGGTGTGTGGCATTTACATATATGGAGGTCCTCTGCACACTGTGGAGCTGGACGGGCGTGCAGACCTCCCAGAGTTCTGACACCGTCCCTCACATTCTTGCCATTTCCTGGGTCGGATCGTCACACAGGGACGCCTGTCCTCTCTCTTCTCCCTCTGTCCATAATCACTGCGAAGGGTCAGCAACAGCAGCACACACATCAACACTTCTCCCTTCAGCTCACCGGTTGTCATTTCTCCTCCTGACCTCTTTCCAAATCGCTCCGTTTATTTTTCCAAACACGGCTGTGGAGGAGTGCAGGAGAGCGGGAGCGTGGCCGGTCTCCAGAGCGGAGAGGAGAAGAGAGAGAGATGGAAGGATGGAGGAGGAAAAGAGAAGAGAGCCGGGTGGGAGTGAGGCTTCCTTTGTCAGATTCAACTCATGCACTTAAGAGTGCTATTATAAACAGGTTTGTGGGCCAAGTCGTTCCAAGCTAGAGCAGACTGGATTCTGCCAGGTGACTCAGCACGCTGTGGTGGATTAAATACATTTATTATCATTATTTGTAATGTATAAAAGACAGAGAGGTAGCTGCACAGAGCTCTCTGTGTTAAAGCTATGGCAGCGCAGATTCCACATCTGTCTCTATGTGCCCATGTTTGGTTGCAGCAGTGATACGCAGTACAATGTAAATTTATGAAAAGAGTACAGACATGTTTTTTAGCCCATAACTGCCACATACCTCACAGTCTGAGGTATGTGATTGTTTTGTTCCCTCCCCTTGGAATCTGTGTGTGTGTGATTGACGTTTATGAGTTGACACAGTGGGGTCCTAAGTAACAACCTCCACCCTCCCTCTGCCCTCGTGCTCGCCACTCATCTCCATTTCCTCCACTTCCTCCTTCATTTGAGTGAGACAGATAGTTGCCTGTCTGAGTGCCTCTTTGGAATCCATCACATTGTTTATTGCCAGCGTACTTTTCATGGAAATTGAGGATATCTGATGTCAAAGATGCCGCAATTTTTTGCTTCCTTTTACCAAAGCAAATACGTTTTTTTGTGATATTCATCATATGAGTACAAAGTCTGGAAAAATCCCCACAAAACCGACACGTCGGGAAGTGGGTGTCGGCAAAAACCACACAAAATAGTGTTAATTAGTTAATTTTATTGCAAGGTTTGTCTCCGTGATGTCTCCGCTCGTAGACGGAGGAATGTTGAAGTGTCTTCAGCGTCTGTAGCCGTCGCTTTGTGGTTGTGATTATGGCGCAACTTGAAGGGAATGTACCAGCAATGTGAAGATTTCTACAAAAATGTCCTGCTCATCTGGTGACAAGCTGCTCAGCATTCCTGGTTCTTTCTTGCTCAGCCACTGTCTGCTTTTCTACGTGTCTGTCCACACTTTCTTAAATCAGCTGGAGAGCCTCCCATATTGGATTTATTAGCTACATTTAATTAGCTTTGAATTTGAGACATTCCCTTTGGTTTCCTGTATTTTGATACTCGTTAATTCGATATACTGTGATTTATTCATTGAACATAATTGCTGGGGTGTGTGCCGACCCATCTGCAGCGCGTCCTGCATTAAATCACTTCAATCATGCTATCATATGCCGGGATGGTGTGTCAGAGAGCAATCACACCAAGGCCACATCCCCTCCAGATGCCTGTAGTCCAGCGCTGATATAAAACAGGTAGGCAATCAAATGACAGATGAGACCTTGCCCTTTACTGCCATTCTGGCTGATTCCCCTTCCTTCTCATTTCATCTTCTTTGCCACAGTTTTTCCTTCACCCTTCTCTCTCCCATCTCCTATTTTCTATCCTAATTCTCTCTGTCAAGCCTGAAAGAAGTCTTTTAAAATTTGTGAGCATACATAACTGTAGTCCGTCTTCATTTTTTCTTGAGCAAGACAATTCTATTACACTTTTTCCCAATTCCATCAAGCTGGTTTTAAGTGGAAATGGATGTGCCAAAAACTTCAGTTCTTCAAATGGCCTTTTGAGGCTTACTCCAAAAGTGAGTCAGTTCCCATAGACCCCTATGTTCAAATTCTCAACTTTATAGCAGAAATAAACATATTTACAGCCTGGTACAAAAAAACGATTTGGATCACTTCAGCTATTTTCCCTTTTAATGACAACTTACCATTTAAACTATGTTAAATCTTAAAGTTGAAATCAAGGAAAAGGCCGCTTTGAGTGACAGGTGGCCAGGCTCCATTTGGCCCGGAGTTAGGAGGAGTCCGGCACTGCCAAGATAGCGATGGCCCGAGCTACCACACTGAGACTATGTCCATGTTTTCTACTGTCTATTGTTTAAATGTGCAACTGGAAGAACACTAGAAAAGTGAAGACCTCCTCTAAGGCTTTGCCCCATCTTGCAATGTTACAGAAAATAACAAAAGAATGTGTGTCAGCCCCGTGATTCAGCTCTGCTTTAAAGTTATATATATTTTTCCTTGACCCATGCACCTAGTTTTATGAAAAGTTTTTCCATAAAACGTGGTGACAAACAGACAACAAACCCAACCAAAAACATAACCTCCTGGTTATGGATTAAATGCATTTTGAGTTTTATCTTGTCTTAAAATGTTCTGCAAAGTACCCTTTATAAGCTGCTTTTTATACACCATCTCATCCCTCTCCCCACATCACGTACTTTACCCTTCACCCGCCTTCCTCTAACTTTTCGCCCTGTTTAAATGTAGCTGCAGCATTGACCAAGGTCCTGTCTGGGCTCCTGACCAAAGCTGCTGTTACAGGCCGAGGCTCCATTCTTGTCTGCTAATCTCCACAGTGGGAAACATCCAGAACACTGTCAAAAACAAACAAGGCTTCACAAGTTAAATTGGGGGGAAAATGTAATCACTACTTCTTATTTAGTCATATCCATCTAAGCGCCAGCCAAACACTTTATGAAGCTAAATAGCTCCTAGACGTAGTCTGCAATCAGCAAATGCTGATAACAGAAATAGCTGGCCTGTTTCTAGGTAATGGCAAGGTCAAAACGTTTGTTATTGCTGACTGTTGATTCAGTCTTACTGTATCTTTTTTTATCAATGTTTTAAACTGCAACTGGGGCATAGAGGCTTGTGTCTGGGCCTCCTTCCACTCATTCAGTATCTCTGTGCAGTGAAGTCTTATTCAGCTTTCAGCATCGGCTGCCCTCAAGTTCCCTTTGGCCTTCATGGCTTTAATTGTTTGTTTCTGCTTCGTTATCATGGTTGGTTTTCTGCGGATAATTTTATTTGAGTTTAGCATTGCCTCAGTGCATGTCCTTTGTGTGTGACGAAGCAGCTATGACAAAGACAATATGCAGTAATCAAAAGGAGGCCTTGTCTCCATTTTTCTCAGCACTTGATAGATTAAACCGTGCCAGCTGAGGAAGCTCGAAGTCAAACATCCAGAGTGGGGCATTTCCTCCCTGTCATTTTATGCCTGAGGTGCATAAAAAGATGGATTTTCTTTTTTCTTGGCTGTTTTTAATTAAAAGGGCCGCGGTAAACATGGTGTGTAATCGGAGCGGCGGGCTGGCTTGTATCAGGTTAGCTGTGCTCGTCCATGACTTTCAGTAGGACTGTTTTCTTTGGAGTGTCACAACATAAAACGGCCCGGGAACATGAGCCAGTGAAATGGGGTTGTGGGTGGAATACAATTTGGATGGAGAATAATGCAGGGGAACTGTTTATTTTTTGGTTGGGGTTGAAATGGAGACTGAAAAATTGAGGGATGGAGAGTGATGAGCCTGAGAGGGGTGTTTTTAACTGTGCAGAGGTAGCTATTATTGTATGCCCGTTTTCCATACAGATCTGGACATTAGAGAACAGCATGGGTCTGTGTGTACCACTCTCTCCCTCAAACTCTTCCCTCTATAAACCCAAATTATAATAATGAGTTTAATTGGGCCTCTAAGCCAGCTGCAATCAGTGAACTTTACAACTGGGCACGATTGCAACCAGCTTGCCGTGTAAATGCTTGAGACGTCACGATAATTATCCATACTCCTCCGCTTTCACAGCTACACACACAGATTCACCGCACTCACGGTAAACACAGCAAAGTCTTGATGATGTGTGCCCGTAAAGTAGCTTGTAATAGCGTCATAAAGCTGACAGTGCGTTCTCCGAGGGTCACTTGGTTAGAATCCAGCATGACCAAACTTGAGAGAAAGTTCTGGCCGTAACCCCTGTAATTGTCGTCAGTCACTACCAATGTTCTGCTCCCCTCTCCGAGCACATACGAGTGGACACATGGAGGCACATACACACATGATTCTTCTGTCATCATGGCTGCTCTGTCTTTTTTCTGGCATGAGGCTGATTAAAACAGATCGCTGTGAACCAGTGCCCACCCGTATCCATCTTGCCGATTGGAGAGGACATAAGCCTGTCCCCGGAGAGCCGACCCTACTGTTTTCCCAACCCAGTCACGGGTTACACAAAGAACTCGCCCTCTGAGGCAAGAACTGCTGACAGACTGTGCTGTTAGCCGAGAGAGAGCGAGAGAGGAGTTTTGCGGTGGATGCATGGGAGTGCCACAGGTGTGATGTGCACATACTACACCCTCTATTGAATCTCCACAATCTATTCCTGTGTGTTTTTCTACCAGGGTCGTGCCTGGGAGCAGGGCCCAGTCATTGGGTGTAATTGAGCCAAACTCCCTTTAATCAGATGGATTGAGAAGAGGCCTGTGCCCCAGAAGGGAACCAGCCTTTTTTGCAGAACAGTCCCCCCTCTTTCTCCCACCCTGGCCCAGGCGCTCTAAAATCAGTCCCAGATGAAGGCTTTCCTGTGGGGATTAGGTGCAGCTGCAGCACTGCTAACCAAACCAGACCCAGAAAAAATGCCACAGAATGTTTGAACCATCGTTTGACCTCGCTCCTTTCTCAGAGTTCACTTTCTAAAGAGCGAACAGAGCTTTGTTGTTCGTGTCCCGCTCGGAAAGCCGTGTTTAAAGTGGAGGGAGAAACAGAACTACAGTTTTCAGGTGATCTTCAGGGTCAAGTCGACAGTTCAGCTGCTGCACCCCCTCTGCAGCGTGGCCTTGTGGGGGGGGAGGGTACAGAGGAAAGATGTGACCGCACAGGCTCAGTCAAAGAACCTGAGTGCTGCGTTCTGACAGTTGAAACATGGTGTCTGGAATCTGTTAGTCATTTGGGGTTTCAGTTTGTGATTCAATAGAGGGGGAGTTTGACCAGGAAAAGAGGATGAAAAAGAAGGAGGAGGGTGCTCCGAAATCCCCTTATTTTTCCTTAATTTTTTTATTTTTTTTTTAGATATCGTCTCTCTTTGATGGAAGCTCATCTGGCAACCTTCTTATACTCCATAACACCTCATTGAAGAAGCCATCTGTTTCTCTTTCACTTCCTGTGATCAACTAAAAGAGCAAACATCCCTTTATTCCCGGGCCTTACTAACCTGTCAGAAATATTGCCGCGATCCTTCAGCGAATCCTTTTTTTTATCCATATCTGGGTACCTATTAGACCTTCTGTCTGTTACCATTTGTCCCCCCACTCATAAAAGTCTGTCTCTCTGTCCTGCACAGACGAAATGGAAGAAGGGAGCTGAGTTTGTGAAGGTGCGGGTGTCTGGGATTCTAATTAAGTGTATTTTTGTAGAGCAGAGCCTAATGGAGCCTCTCAGAACTGGTAAAAACACATGGAAGTATGTGGAGCGTTTGGCAGGGGATATTTAATATAATTCACAGAGGGTTTTGATTTCATCCCGCAGGTATGTGCTCAGCACTCCAGGGATCAGAAGGACCCTTTTGTGTGAACTCACCACAGAAGGAAAAATCTCCCCCTCCCACCTTCAGCTACCTCCTTCCTCACTACCTCCCCCTTCTCTTCTTCCATTCACCTTTATTTTCTTTTTATGGTTTGGATTATAATTTCATGCAGACTAAACTGGAGATGATTTGTCAGGGGAAGCTGCTCTGCATTACGTGGCAACTGAGCACGTCTTAATGCTGTTAAGGTAATTACACAAATGACTCAAAACTGGATGGCTCTCTGGATCCTCGCTTTGTCTCAGTTTTGGAGTTTGAGACAGTGTCAAACTTCAGTTTCCATCCTTTACAAAAACAGCAGCGCAGTTGCACTTGCAGCTGCAGATTTAGCTTTTCTCCAACATCTGGAAATATGTCTTTTTTCCGATTAAAAATGCACTGGCAAAAACATTTGGGATCTTTGCCCTATACCAAAAGCCTTCACACTACTTTCAGCCATCACAAGTTGATTTCAGCACTTTTCTCCCTGCTCAGCGGGCCAGATATCCAGTAACTGAGTGTCTGATAGAGATGTGAGGAAGGCCGGGCTGGCAGAAGATGCACGGCCAAAGTGGAAACAGCACAGGCCATTATTCACAGTCCATGAATGCAATGCTAGGAAATGACAAACAATGCTATTAAGTATCAGTGCAGTGAGATGCTATTTCTGGAGGATCTACAGTGGCATGTTCCAGAAGATCTTTCAAACCCCACAAGGTTGCTGCATCTCTAATGTAATTATCTATGTCCTGTTTTCCAAGCCTTCTGGTATCTCCATTTCATGTGTTTGCTTTTAATTTCCTTTACTTTGTATTTTTTATTCGATTTGTCTACTATGTCTGACTGTCTTTCTGTTTTATGTGTTCGCATATACCCCCCCTCTTCTTCCTCACCGACTCTTTCAACACATGCGCGTATTTTATAAGACTCATGATTGTCCCTTTCACGAGAATCAGAAACCGTGGCGCGGCAGAGCTCCCGTTTTTAAATCATGCTTCGCTTCTGGACGCCAGTCACCTCCTGGACGCCTGCCACCTCTCTCTGCTGTGGTAGAAAGAGCAATTTGAGCGATGGAGAGAAGTGTGTTTCCCATTAGTAGATGGTTTCCTCTGCCCTGCACCCCGCCCACCTCCGCCCTGCAGTCTGGCCTCCGCTGCTGCCTCTGGGACCGCTGCAGATTGGCAGCATCTCACTGCACACCTCATACTCTTACGAAGAATAATAAAGGTACAAAGGGAGTGATAAAGAGGCTGTGTTATTGCTGCACGGTGACAAGCAGGAGTTGCTTGTGACATGCCTTCATAATTCATATGTACGGAGATAGATGGGTTTCTCTTATGTTGCAGAGTCCAAGATAAAACTGAGATAAACCTTGTGGTAGTTCTAACATGTCAACATGGAAGTCCATTTAATCAAAAGTGGTTGTAGCCTCCAGTGCAGCCCATTTGTATTTGGTATGTTTTATGTTGTGTTGATCTATACTCCAGCATAGTGGATTTGGATCAAAACAATGAATAAAAGGAATAGTATAGTATAGTATAGTTATACTTATCCTGTTTGGGGTCTCAATGGGCGCTGAACTCAATTCCAGCTGTGATTGTGCAAGCGGCTGGATACACCCTGGAAAGGTCACCAGATTATCACATGACTCTGGGCCCCAAAAATGTCCTTTTCTGCGTTGGTTGTAGCACCGTTGTCCTGCAGCGTGATGATGTTTTGTCCAGTAAGTTCTGATGCATTTGACAGACAAATGCTCTCTTGAGCGTAGTTTATTGTTGATTATCAGCTGTGAAACATACACACCAAGATTCTGTTGGACAGTAGTAAACGTTTTTCTAACTGTTCTTCCATTGATATCTAAAATGAACCAAACAGTTGATTTTGACACACCCAAATGATATTTTTTTTCCACATGTTGGCTTTTTCTATCCCTCATATTAAGAAACAACTATGGCCCTGATGCAATCAATTAAGAACCTGCTTAAAAAACATTTCAGTCGATTATCCCATTATGCGTGATTCTTGGCACTTGAGCACCGTAGTTGCCGTTTAATTTCAAAATCATCACAAAAACAACTTAAAAATAAGTGTCACTGCCAATAACGATGCCAAAACTAATCTCATAATATCTCAGCCAGTGTCTTTTCACATGTGTAAATGGTCTGCGTAACATCAGCACAGCCCTCATGCACATCTGGCACAAAAGCAAATCCAGCCCTGCTTTTCTTTAAAGTGAGTTTGAGTGAGCAGACTTTTCCTATCGTTTAATAGAGAGAGCAGGCTAGGTGGATTGTCTGCTCATTGTATTCTCTTTTATGATCATGTTTCCATGATAGAAACCAGTGATCCCGGGCACTTTATTGGCAGACCTGCAGTCTGAAAAGAAAACTCGAGAAAACAGAAGGAAATTCTTTATCGAAGAGGCTCCCTGATTGGTTGGTGGCAGGTGGGCCACATGTGCTCCTGGCTGATGTCACTTCCCATGTGGGCTCTATTTGTCTGCCCACGCTGTGGAAACATGTCAGTGTCAGTGAGGCAGGAGTAATGTGCCACGCTTAGTTTAATAGGGAAAGTGCTGAGGCATGCCGCTGCTCACCGTCTGTGTGTGTGTGTGTGAGTGTTTTCATTGCATGACTGTTCATATGACTGGATGCTCTAATGCCTCACTGTGTTTCAATTGAGTGGATGCACTAGAAGTTGAGACATGCACGTTAGTAGTAGTGCTGTGTGTGTATCTGCACACATGTTGCCTAATGGTGTGTACACAACAGAGAGGAGAAAAGCAGGGAAAGGACTGAACAGCATCCTCGCCTGTCTGATTTCCTTCATCTCTATGGAATTGTTATGAAAACAAAAGCTGCTCTGCACCTGCACTGCCTCCGTGTTTTCCTGCCAAAGGTTGTGTGTGCGTTTGTGCAAGTGCACTTGTCCTAAGCAGATTAAAAAAATTTCATCAAAATGTAATTGGTGGGAGAGTTGAGGAGGTGATGGTGGCCAGAGAATAACTTCCCCATTGTGCAAAGCAAGTTCGAGTGGGAGAAGAGAAGAAAAGATGGAGGACCCTCAGGGGGAACACCAGTTGGTCTTTAGTCTGTGTGCTCTCCAAGAAACCTCTGTGGACTCTCCTGCCCTAACATCAACTGAATGTGCTCTGTTTGAAGCCAGCTAACATTATTTCAGCAAGGTCAATTAGTCAGTCAGCTATTGTATGAAGGCTTTGTGGAGGGCTGCGGTGGCAGGGGACTGAAGAGTTGGGGACAAGTGGGAGGTAGAGTCTTGTAAGAGTTGGGAGTGTAAGCCCTCTATTGTGTCTTTTGTCTAATACTTTTTCCTCTGAACACAAAAGATGAGGAAAGCAGACTTCATTATGGTTGTTGATTGAGAGAAACTGTTTTAAGTTCAAATCCCCTTTAGTTTAAAACTGCGTTCTTCTTCTGGTGGTGTCCCCTCACAGGTCTTCCCTTGACTATACCAATTTGTATCTGTGCAAACTTTACAAACTGTGCAAACTACTCTGCTGCCAACATTTACTGTTAAAACTGTCTTTTATAATTCCGCTGAAATACCACTGAAAATACCACTGACAGTTACAGACAATGTGTTAGCCAGTTAGCTAACCACAGTAATCATTCTGATGTGGCTGCTCGTCACCTGTTTTGTCGACAACTGACTCCTCTAGTTCTAGTTCAGACTCGCTGTAGTTCCAGTCTAGTTCTGACTGAGGCTCAAACATGTATATAAAGGGAGCCTTCAGTAAAATCAAATACCAAAAAAAGTCTTCTATATCCTCTGAAAGAAAAAAGGTAGGCCATAGGAACGCAAAGGGGTGAAGTGCTTTGCTGTCTCCCATAAAGTCTATGGATTTTCTCACCCATAGCTCTCGTTGCAAAAGTCCCCTGAAAGTCTTTCCTGTCCTCGTCCATTATCCATAGAAAAGTGTCCGTGGGACACAGTGAGAGAATGGCAATGCCATTAACTCCAACATAGGGGCACCCACCCAGTGCACTTTGTATTTGTGTGTTGAGGGCATTCGGGGCGCAGGTGTCTCTCACACAGCTGCCCAACCATGAGCTGGAGGGGCTGAATTCCTACCTGCAAGCTGGATCGGTCTGTCACACACATACATACATACATTCGCATAGAACTCGCCATGCTGTCATACACGCCTACATGCCTGGACCAGTCTGCCATTTCTTTACCTTTTTCAGCACACGTAGACCATCGCCAAACAGCATTCATCATCACTCAGCAGGATTTGACAGGTGGAGTGACATAGACGTAATCGTCCATGTCCCAAAGGAGCGATGCGTTCAAGCGCAGCATAGGTGATACTTTAATAACACGGTATGCTTTAAAACAAATAGTGTGAATTCCACTTCTTATTTCTTTTCTTTAAATGAGTGTCGTAGTTTCAATTTAACTCCTAAACCAGCAAGCAGGAAGTGTTTTGCCCCTGAAAACAGACAATGTAATGCCTGCTAAGTTTTGTACCTCCATGTTTACTGTATCCTGCTGTTTTTCCTTTCCACCGGGTTCCTTTATAAGCCAGCTGTGTGGATTGGGTCTTGGAGTGAGAGTGAAAGAGCAACTCTGCCACAAAGCACCTTAGACAAATATGTTTGACCAAAAGACCAGCCTGGAGAAAGAGGGAGGCCCAGTGGCAGGAAAATATTGAAGGGACCACTTGTTCCCTAGAGGCCAAAGGGACAAAGCTGGGGCTGCTGGGGCTTTCACTCTGACCTGCCTGGGTGGTGCTCAAGAGGAGCAAACCTTTCATTAGCACTGGACTGAGAAAACACCGGGCTGACGGACAAATGGCGAAAGAAATTCATACACGTGTGCTGGTGAGGTGGCCTGTTTTATTCTTAACTGTTTTCCACACATCCTGGCCATCATGGAGCGTCCACGGTCCACTGCTGCTGTGAAGCTGTGGGGACTCACAGCTGTGAGCTGGAAGGCTGCGCTCGGTGTCCACTGTCAGCTACGAGCTAACTGCTGTGCAAACACTGAAACACATGCAGCAAATGCAGCCATTCAAGTCTCCTAAAGTTGAAATTAGGGCTGGTCAATTATTGTTTTAATTTAATTTTCAATTATGATCTTAGCTTCCAACGATTATGAAACACAACACTTGCTACAACATATTATTACTCATTTATTTCAGTTTATTTTTAAATTAATGTGTTTACTATTTTTTGTTTTAGTTATTTATATTTATTGTTTTTATGTAATTTATTCGATATCATTTTTTAAATACATTTTTTAACATTTATTTTTTAATTTGTTTTCATTTTAAATATATAAAAGAAAAAGAAAAGTTCGAGAAAATCCACTGTTAAAAAGACAGTAAATTCATGATGTTTCCAAAGTCAATGAGTAACTAATAAAATAATTGAGATCCCAGTATTGGCAAAAATAATTGTGATCAGGATTTTTGCTGTAATCGAGCAGCCTTACAGATCTTTTTACAGTTTGAATCCCTGATTACAATGGATTTGCTGAAAATCTTTGGATACACCGCGATAAAGAATAATTCTGGCTTTTTTAGTCTTTTACTCTTTGCTCTTCTTTTAATCACTCACGTATCTTGGTCACAAAGCTTTTTTGTCTTAAACCCATCATTCCTCCTGCCAACACACAATGCCATGCCCATTCCACCTTTGCTGCTATACTATTTTTTTCCTCCCTTCCTTTCTCTCCGTTTTGACCGTGATAAAGATGGGGGATGTGAGACGCTGAAACTGGGGTGGAACACCACTTCCTGCCAACCGCACGCTGCAAAAACCATGATTGCTAAAAGACACACGGTCTTCGAATAACACACACGAACACACACGAGCATCTCCCGACATAAAATCCGCAGTGATTGGAGTAAATCCCATAAAAATATGTGGAAAGGATGCTGAGAGAGGCGGACGGGGACAGAATGAAAGAAAGACGGACCGAAAGGGAAAGAGGAAGAAAAAAACGTGTTGGCTGCTGGGACGGAGTTGGCACCGCGTGCTCTGCTCCTGACCTTTAGTGGGTTCGTGTAAATTATATCCCTTTCTAGGGAAAATATGTGGTGGTTAAACTGGACCCCCCACCCCCCCACTCTGTTCTCTTCATCTGTCGTTTACTCTTTTTGAGGAGCGCTCCATCCATCTCTCCCACCCCCCCTCAGTGTCTTCAAGCCTTCCTTCTTATCTTGCTTTTAAAATGCATCCCTTTGTTTTCTGATGTTGTTTCCCTCTTTGGTCACACCATAATAACTCCAGTCCTTTTTTGTCCATTCATCACCTCAGCCTCCTCTATCTCAACCCTCTACTTTTATGTCTTTATATCTGCCGCCCCTCACTCCTCTCCCTCCCCTCTCTCCCTCCCCACAGTTATGCTATTTTCTGCTGTGCATGGAGGATACATTTAGCTTGTGGTCGCTTGGGAAGTGATGGCTACATTAGTGAGGAGGAGTGGGGGGGGTCTGGTGAATCGCTACCTTCTCTCAGCCGCAGTGGGCTCCGTGCGGGCTGATGCAGACTTTCCACTGGGGTGAACCCATCGACTCGGGGTGCCTACCAGGGTGCTCGGCCGCTTTGCCCACACCCCAAGGCCACAGCCCGGGCTGGCAGGCACCCAGACAGGCACGCGGCGTCAGCCTGCCCAGCGGGTGTCCCTGTTTATGTTTGTCTTGTGCGGTGGCTCGTTTCTCACTGCGCTGCTGTGACCATAGCACACCACCCTCTCTCTTCAAGGATTGCCCTCTCCGACCCTGGCCAAGCCCCGGACAGTTGTGGGCTGTAAGCGGCCGTTGGCATCCGTCGCTGCAACTGGACCGGACGGAGGCCGGCTGTGGCTGCGGGTCCGCATACTCAGGCAGTGAAGAGCTTAGGCCATACTTAAAGGACTATACTGGTGGTTTTGCATGTTTTAGCTCATGAAATACAAATTGTGTATACTTTAAATTACTGCCTGTCATTTATCAAAACATACTATTGACTTGATCAGTCCTGCAGGAAAATCGACTTGCATAGGCTGATGTCAGCTAATCGTTTGCAGTGAACTTTTTATAGTCCACTTACTTTTTATGTGAAAGATGTGTTGTTGCTGCTTTGCAAAGCAGCTGCAAGTAGGTTCTCTACTGTGATTCCTGAGCTGAGTTGGAGGGAAGATCAACAAAAAGCAGACATGCATGACTAGTTAAGTTAGTTTGACATAACAAGAGGACAAAATTAAATCACACACAAATACAAGAAGAATGCAATAAAGTGTGATATGTATTTCTAGGGCTGAACCCAAATGTTTTCACTGAGTAGGTATTTGGTTTTGAACTTTGGGTGTTTGTGTTAACTTCCCCAATCAGTAACTAAATGTTCCAGTTATTCTGACACCACATGAACGCAACACAAATGCCTTATCTCACAATGTAAACAAAATTTAAAAGAGAAGAAGGCATCGATCTGCCCTGTGATCCGCTCAAAACATTTCTTTTACTTTCCATAATTTTCCTTGGCCCATTCTTCACCCTTATACCGAGTTTCTTGAAAATCAGGTTTTTCTGTAGTCTTGCTGACAAACAGACAAACTGAGCCAAAAACATGACCTCCCAAACAGAGGTAAGAATGCCTTCAAAACCCCCACACACAATTTAAGTTGCTTGCAAATTTTATGCAATTTTCTGTATTCTTATTTTGACATTTTTTTTCATCTTTGTGTTTTTTAATATCCATCATCATCACTACTGCAGTACTATAAAGCTTCTTATTTCCAACATCATTAGAGTAAATGGAGGGTTACACAGTCTAACCCGTCAAATGTTCTTATAATAGGATTGTAAGACTGTTGACTTCAGATCTGTAGAGGGGGCGTCTGTGTGTCTTTGTCCCTGTTTAGCCCCGACTGCTCAGGATATGTAAACCAGCACCCTAATTACCAGGCAACAGTCTGTAAAACTCAGCCTGATCCTGGTCTGCTACTTGTTCACCAGCTCACTACTAATCAGCACTCAGACACTTGTGGCTGTCCAGACCCTCCCTACGGACAGGATTAGCAGATCAACATTTTGTATGTTTGAGTGTAATGACTCTTTCCAAAACACCCCCTCCCTCTGAGTGTTGTTAGAAACAAACAGGTGTTTGTTGGGCAGGAGCTGATTGTCCGTTCTTCAGAGTTAGAGTTCACATGCAGGGGTCAGAGGTCGGGTGGCCTCAGCCCTGTGGCAGCAGGATGTTTGAGACAGCCATCATGATCTGCCACTTGTGTTTGGGCTGCATGTGGATGTGTGTTTTGAGGAAATGGATTTAGTGTGACTGATGTGGATTACTGAAGTCAAACTTTGTGCCAGAACATATGAGGACGGCACACTCTGTTCACACACGTGCACACACATTCTTTAATGCATTCATTTAAAGGGATAGTTCTGATTTTTTAATGTGTGGTTGTATGAGACATTTACCCATAGTCAGTGTATTACCTACTGTAGAAAGTGGTCGGCACACATCCAGTTTGAAGATGCAGGCAGGAGTACAGGGACAGAAGCTAAGCAATGTGCTGCTGTGGACAGGGGCAGCAGCAAAACGTATTTTCGGCCTACTTTAAAAAATCTATATCAGTTCAGATGTAGATCATATTATTTCCACTGCTTCCCCTTGCCGTCACAAACCACCATAGATGTACATTTACAGTGAAAACTGAACAGCATTCTTCTGTAGATGTCACACAGTGTTGTATATTTCAATACCAACTTGGAGAAAAAATATGTGATTAGAGCACTTTAAGAAAAGTTTTTAGTGTATCGTAAATATTCAGTTATTTACCAACAAAACTCTGAATATTATTGTGTTATAAAATGTACAAGAGTACAGTAATAAACTGCAAATGTGTTTCTAATAATACACTGTATTTCTAAAATACTGTAAGATAAGCAACTCCTATGTTCCACAAGATAAAATGACTGTTTTGGTCAATGGAGTCTGGTGGTTTTCCATAAATCCAAACTAACCTTTTAACACGTCTGTTTACTGGTTCGTCCCTTACATCATCCTTGCAAAGCTTTTTGTGATGTTACGTCCATGAAAACTATGCATGAAAGCTTACAAATCGTACTTGTAGCGTCTAATCCCCTCAGACATGTGGGGAGGGGTTCCCATCCTGTACGAGATGTATGTAAATCATGCTGTCTGCCCCAGAGACACCATGAGCACCTTCTGTGATGAAAAGGATTACAGGCACATAATCCGTGCCTGTCGCCACCTTCCACTTAACACTAACGCACACATACACAGAGCTCCAATGGTGTGGAAATCATTTCAAGCCAATGTGAACAATATACAGTATTCATCATCTAGGTGCTAACCTAAAGAATACTTTCTGGTGTTTGTGCTACTTCATTGCCAAACTGTGAGTTATACCTACTTGCATCGGTGTTGGCAGAGTTAATAAAATGAGCGGAATGTTTCTTCTCTCTTCACTTGCCCGTACCCGTAATATGCCCACCCACGTTACAGCATAGCTCAGCTCAGTTTGAGATTACGCAGGAGCTCCAGCCACAAACAACGTGGAATCTGCAGATGTGTATACACAGCTCAGCCATGATGCAAGGAGAGTTTGAAAGTTAGCGCAGGATGTGTACACAGCAGTGTTTGATGAATGTCTGCTGGTGTCTTAAGGGGGATGTATCAGAGGTCTCGCCTGGCCTTCTCCCCCCCGTCAGTGTGCCGATACTCTTAAGTTATGGACGTTACGCTCCTGCTGTTTTGTTTGGGCTGCAGGTTTTGGAGTTTAAACGTTGATGTATGTCTGGGAAAATGAGAAATGGAGAAATAAAAAGCAGTCTGGAGGGAGAGAGAGGAAACTACAGACAATGGTTTCCAAGTGAAACCAGCCAGTATGTCCAGATCTTTTGCCTCCTGATGAAAGAAATGTATAAGTGCATGAGAGATTTTTTCCTGTCTTAATATAACTGTTGATATTTGGTAATTTAGTCTCTGTTTATGCCAAATGAATTCCCGTATTAATTCAAGATCAGTTCCAGTGCATGCTGCAAGTACTTTGTATGGCTCTTATTATAATATTTGGATTATGATTTTAAAGCTTTAATTGTTAGATTTTATGGCATTTTGGACACATTTTTTGAAAATGTAGCCCCAACAGCTTGGAATTATTATGGAACAGTAAAATTAATATACAGGAAAATAATGCCTTACAGATATATTTTTTAATGAGGTACTTATCTATAGTCAGTGTATTACCTACAGTAGATATTGGTCAGTACACCCCTCGTTTAAAGAAGCAGGCCGGAGTACCAGCAGCACAGGAGCTAAATAATGTACTGCTGTGGACAGGGTCAGCTGCTAATTCTATTTTAGCTGCCTATAAAAAGGACGCAACTGTAAATAAATCAAAATCAGTTCAAGTGTTTGCTGTATTAAGAATATTTTCACAATATATACACCTCGCCATCAGACAGCTCTGAACCTCTGTGCTGGTACTCCTGCCTGCTTCTCCAAACTGAAAAGAACTTACTACTGCATTATTATTTAGAGCATAACAAGCAACCATAGATCCCTCTGTTTAACCTCGAGAGTCCAAGTCTTTCTGTGTTTATACCCAACGTTTCCTCTGCCAGATCAGCAGAACCTCTGCTGATCGAGTGCGATGATGTAAAGCGCTGAGTAATATTGTTTTAATCAGTTCTGGGGACTGTGCCGAACAGGCCGTGTCAAAATGATCCTCTCCTGCTGATGCCCCCCCACCCTCGAGTGGATGCACGCGTGGCCCCTTGCAGTGACTAATGAGACTTACAGTGACTTTATTAGATCATAAACCCCGGGGTCACTCTAATGCATCGCTGTGTTCAGTCCTGGGAGGTTTATGATCATCTGTTGCTGTCAAACACACAAACATACAATTCATTGGATGGAGATGCCGTTATATGCAATACAGCAGTTCTGACGGGTCAGTGTGTGATAAGAGATGCATTAAAATAACAAATGTTCGCAGAGGCAACCCTGAAATGATGACAGTTATGTTTACTTGCAGATCGGTCAATATATAGGGCGTTTGTACAGGCAGCAAAATATGACTCATATTTCCATTTCAGACTGTCCACCTCCATCTTGCTGACTTAGTAGTAGTCATTGACTGCTATGTGGAGTTCAAATGGCGGTTTTCACACTCGGGGCGAGATGAAGGAAGGTGGATTGATCAAACAAATGGCAGACTTTCTCCCAGAAGAACAGGGTTCTTGCCCTTTGTAAAAACAAAAGTACATTTTTACATTTTTTAAACTGT
>CAFUXE010000437.1:209348-231834 GCA_903364295.1 Serranus cabrilla | reverse complement strand
TATGACTCATATTTCCATTTCAGACTGTCCTCCACCTCCATCATGCTGACTTAGTAGTAGTTATTTACTGCTATGTGGAGTTTAAATGGCGGTTTTCACACTCGGGGCGAGATGAGGGAAGGTGGATTGATCGAACAGCAGACTTTCTCCCAGAAGAATGGGGTTCTTGTCCTGTGTAAAAACAAAAGTACATTTTTACAATTTTTAAACTGTTTTTTTTTATAGCGCCTTACCAGGAAGTTTTTTGCACTTAACCTAGGTCATTGGTTTTGTGGCATAAATTCAACGCTCTGTACCACAGGCTGCGAAAAACACTCACATGTGTCATTGTTGGTGGTATTGACACTCGGTCTTGTTGTTTCTTGTCTTGTGTTCCTGTTTCTTTCGCCTGGAGACAGTTTTAGTGTGAGTGTTGAGGTTTTGGGCCCCCAACAAACAAGAAAGCATTGTGTGAAACCTGAGGCTTGCCAGGCGCTCGTGTGACAACTATAGCTGTTGGTGACAATCACTGGAATTCACCACTGAGTTGTAAAATCTGGCCCCTTCGCTAACCTCTGGTGTTTCTAACTACTAGCTCTGCGAACAGCTGCTCAGACCTTCATCACTTCTCATCACAGCTGTTTTTCTTACAAAGGCCATGTCCTGACCTCTCTGCACTCATCCCATAGAGACCTGGGAAGTGCTGAACTCAAGGTACTTTCATTTGAAAGTTTGTCCTCAATGAATTGTGTGAGTTGTAAGGACTTTTAGAAAAAGGGACAGGCCTGGAAACTGTGTCCACCTGCTAGTTAAAATTGGAGCACACGTGTGCTTACTCTAAAATATCTCCATCTGATTAGTTTAAATGATGGCTCCACGCTTGAGCTAGCAGCCTCATCTGCTCGTCTTAGGGAGCTTATTTGGATTTGATGGACTCTTCCTGCATGTTGAGTTATGAAACAACCAATATGTGCAAGTGTTTCACCCCTTCACGGACCTCTTTTTCACCCCTAGCGACCTCCTGTCTGTCCGCTACCGCCTCCTGTCCACTTTCGTTAATGCCATATTACTCATTTGCTTATGTGTTTCTGGATACATAAAGTTCCCCCACCCACTGTCCCTCCATTCCTTTGAAATGAGAAGCACACTTGGGTTGCTTTCCAGCGGTGACAGGCTGTTCTGTTTAGGTGCTCTTTAACTCCACTGCTGTCTGCTGGACACACACACACACACTTCCCTCAGTATCCCTCGTCAGTAGATTTCCAAAGACGGATAAGCTATTCCCTGCATGTGGCCCTGCTTGGACTCAGCCAGTAACAGCGTCCCCCCTGCCTTCCTTTCCCCTCGCATTTCATCATCGCTCCACCTCTTTAATTTTGTCTAATTCTTTCCATCCTCTCCTTCTTATCTAACAGCTTTGGTTGGATCATCACTCTCCATTTCTGGTTTCCTCATTTCTTTTTCTTATTTTTTTACTTTCTTTCCACCTCCATAAACCCATGACCAGTCAGAGCCTTTTTGTGGCACTCGGTCATCTTTTGCTTTAAGGTCCTCCCTCTACATCTTAATTACCTTTGACCCAGATGACTTGTAGCTACATTAAGGGCTACAAAAAAGCGAGCAATATAATTATAATTATCACAGAGGAAAAAGTGGGAGGATAAGGCCCAAGTAGAAAATACTGAGTATAGTTTATAGCAGGTTCAGTAAAGACAGGAGTTAGAGGTCACTAGGTGATGACACACATGCAGAAGTGTTTTTACATTTTAGACTCTAAAACAGTTTTTTTCTTCAACTTTACTGTGGATAAGATTTTCCATAAATGGGAGGTTATTTCCTGATTTAGATCCTACAGCTGCAATGGGTTTGGGGATTTCTTATCTTCCAAATGATTACCCTTTTTTTTTCTTAAACCAAACTCAGAGATAAATGTGTCACATCAAGACAAGAGGACATTTGATTAACCATTTAAGCCATTTTTCAAACAAAGCTAATAATGAAAAATGTTAATATTTATATATATATATTAATTAGTTAATGGATTATTTGAAAGAATAATCAGCAGATTAACTGATATAAAAAAAAAAAAACATTGGTCCGGTTAAAAAAGGTGCTCTAAGTCCAGATCAAACTCTAAGTCTTTGGTTAGTTTCTAGTATGAAAGCATTTTTTTGAGGTCTTGGACTTTGGCAGGTTATCGTTATATTGTTATAAGCCAAGGGAAGCTCCGAGATCAGTGCTTAATGCTTAAATAAAATGAGCCACGGTAGCATGGGGAAAGCAGGAGTTTTCAGGAAAAACATCGGAAAAATTTTGGCACTAGAGGGAGGATATATAAGGGTGGAGGAGCCCGTAGAGGCAGCCAGTACAAGTATAGAGAGAGGCAGCACAGGAAGGTGATAGTAATGCCATGTATAGTTCTACTGTACGGTCAGGAAACTGCAATGTGAAACCAAAAGTAATCAAATGAAACAAAACTTGAACCTTGGTTTGGACTTTCAGGTGTGAAAAGCTCCTTCATTACGGGCCTGATTGAAACATTCAGAACCACAGACAAAGAGAGAGAGAATAGTCGTTGGTCGAAGGTGTTCAGACCTTGTGTTGTGACAGAGTTCTCTGCAGCTGGATGGTGTTAAACACTAAACTGATTTCCTCTGAACCTGTGATGCAGCCTCAGGAACGCAACCAAATACGCACACAGGCACCCGCCAGGAACGAACTTGGCCTCAGGCAGCTGCCTACTGTAGACTCTGATTCACTCCCATTATACATTACTTGCCTGCCAGCTTGCATTGTCCATTTCCAGGATGAAATGATGATGAGGGTCAGTTTATATTCTATTGAGGTGAGCACAAGACTGAAAAGACAAAAATGACAAGCGAGGAAGGAAGAAAATATCTACACTTGGGAAATCACACTACTATTTGTTTTTATATCTAATAATCTACTAAACAGCATGTGAAATGAACTACATGTGTGCTTGCTGTATGTTGCCAGAAACCCACCAAAGCGAAATCATTCCTTTTTGCTTTTCTTTCTCTTCTCATCTTTCCCCGCACTGCAGCATCTGGGCCATCTGTTGGCACAGACTGGCAGCTGTATGCCATGAGAGGAACCGGTGGCACACCACCCTTCATCTGTTATTAGAAAGATTTAGAGGGAGGGAAGGTGGGATGTGGTGCGGGAGAGTTGGAGCGAGTACTGTAGGGAAACAAGCAGAGGGCCAAAAGCCGGAGCCAGAGAGCCAGGTTCCAAAAACAAAGTGGTGGTGTGTTTTCTCTACTCAGCTCTTCTTTTCCTTCTCTACTCTTTTACTTCTTTTTGAATTTTCTTGGCACTTGTTGAATAGCAACATCACAAAAAGTGCTCAAGAATAAAATCTTACAATTTAAAGTTCTGATTTGTGCTTGTAGAATTTTTAACATAGATTTAAACGGAAGATGGCACTTGTTTGCCATCTTTATTTGTAGCTCATGATGAGTTTAAGGCTTCATCTTGTGATTCTTTGTGGCATTAATGTCATGCCCCCCTAGCTGCTGACTGTAAATACTCTTGGCTGAGGTTGAAGAGATGGTTTGAGGTTACTGGGAGGTCAGCTGGGATGTGTGGGCCGTGGAGCTGTTTGATGGAAAACGAGAAGGAAGAAAGAAGGAAAGAAAGAAGGAAAGAAAGGAGCAGTCATTTAAATAAAAGATTATGAAGTGTAGAGGGAATACAAATGCTACTTTCAGCCACATGACCTGGTGCTTCAACACATTGTCCTTGGCTGCCTTCTCGCAGACCTGAATTTGGAAACAAATTAGAAACAAAAAAAACATAGAGATTGAGAGAGGAACAGAAAAGAGGGGAGTGAAAAAATATTTACCCAGAAGTAATTCCATGTGGAATTTTTTGTGTTGATGATTGTGGAAAAGGTCCCTTGAAACTACAATAGGGGCCATTGAGTAGCGCCGGCTGAGTGTGAGCGTCAAAGTTGGACCCCATCCAGGGACCAGGTTTCTCTTAAAGCCAGGGGAAGAAAAGAGGGACTGTTTTATGGAGGGGAAGGAGAGAAACAGGCACACACACACACACACACACACTCTGGTCTCCCTCTCCTTTTCTTACTCACATACATGAACATTTGCAGATGCCTGCCCAGAGAGAAAGACAGAAACTTGCATGCATTCTTTCAGCCATTATTCTTATCTGTCATCATCTACCTATCAGTTCTCTTACCTGGAGAACCTCCATATGCACACATGTGCTCATAATTAAGCCCCATCCGTTGTTATATCTATCTTTCTTTTTTATTTGGCAGGCTAAACTCCTCCACAACTTAAAAAATGTGTATTTAGTCAAAAAAAAAATTCAGGACACATGGAGGTTAAACAGTAGGGGAAGGTTAAAAAAGTGCAAGGTTATTGACCTCCATAGGGTGCATTGTTTTTCCTGTTTGCTCTCTCTGAGCAAATTGATATAATAGGGCCTCCTTGACGGGAGCAATGCTGTTTTTATGTGTTTGTGTTGTTAGCATGGGACCTTGCACAACAGCTCCCAGCTATGGGCCAGTATATGTTTGTTTGTAGGTGTGGGCGTGTGTGCGTGCATGCTGCACCAATCCCCTACCAACATCCTACCTATAAAACACATGGGTGGTAAGCCTGTTTATTGTGTGGGTTTGCAAACAATGCTCAGTCATTAGGCTTAGACCAGTGAGTCATTCACAGTGGTTCAATCCACTCACAACCATAACCTGTGTGTTTTCAATCATAATCTTTATTTCCATTTTGCCTCCAGCTCACTGCTGGTTAGGAAGTACTCCAAGACCTCTCAGCAATTGAAAGCACACATTAAACAGTCTTGTAACAAGAATAAATTTGGGGTGGTGGTGCACTTTAAAATGTAGCAAAGAGAATCTAATACTTTTATTGGGCAAATAAATTATTGGAAATCTTGGAAATATATTGGGAATAATTTAAGGGGCCTGGATGATTCAGAACACCACTTTGATCAAGACTGAAACATCTCTGCAGGTATTAGATGGATTTCCATTAAGTTTTGGACTGATATTCATGGTTCCAGGAAGATGAATCATACCAACTTTGGTACTCCCCTGATAATTCCCACTTGGGCCTCCTTGCTGATGACATTCTTGGCTTTAACTGAAGGGACTAACTGCTGTCAGGTGGATTGATATTCATGGTTTCCACATGATGCATCCTAATGACATACTTGCGTGTAGGCATGGTTCAATATACAAATGCAATGTCCTATTATCCTGACTGAAATAACCGTGATTGACAATCTTATCAACAATAATCATCAAAAATTATTTAAAACTCTTAAAATGACATTAAAACAAACTGGAATCACTTTAGATTTTGATAGGAATCTACTGTTCTCATTGCAGTTCTGCAAGTGGGCACCTCGTCTCTGTTGTTTTTATTTAGGTATCCATAATATTTCCGTGCATCAGACTTAATTTAAAAGCCTCCAGTCATGGTGACAGGCTTTGGGAATTTTTGGAATGGCTGGAAAGTTGCAGTAATTTAAAATGAATCAGGAATTCAATATAGGACTGTAAAATAATGAGTTAGGCAGCTTCTTCAAGGCACTCATGTTATTCCAGAATATGTTGATAATATAAATTCACCACAATCAACATTTTAGAAATGTTTTTTTATCCCAATCCCCAATAAAATCGTAACATTGCCACATCCCTAATGAAATGTCCAATTCTTCGGTTTATTACCGAGTGTATTTGTCTGATCACTGGTTAACTATTGTTTGTTTTCCTTGCTAATTAACAAATATTAGTAGCTAAATTAACATGGTAAACATTACATAAATGTTATACCTGCTTAACATCAGCATGTGAGCATGCTCATGCTAGCTCAAAGTCTCTGTAGACTCTTTGTTATTTGGCTGTATAGACATTAAAGAGGGAGAAAGACAAACACTCACATGAATGTCTATGTAGATGCTTGGCACTTTACCACTATTGAAATGTATTTGCACAAATGCACAAGCACATGAACACAAAGACACACACACTGACTAATGTGTGGGTGATTGTAATATCCAGCATAATTATACCTGCACTTTGTTCCCTTCTCTTTCTCTTTCCTGTACTCCCCCTCCTGTGATCTCTCCCCTCACCCTGTTGAGTGATGGCTTAACAGGGAAGGGAAGTTAACGACAAACCTAATCCCCCAGCTGCCTGTCAATCTTATCCTTCCTCTTACAAGCAAAAGGCGCCAACGACAAAAATGACAACTGTTTGATTTTTGGATATTCATTTAATGATAATATCACTTTTTCCACTTGTACAAATCACAGAATTAAAAAAAAACAATTATTGACAACAAAGAGCTTCCCAAAATAAACAGGGAAAAATTAACAATCACATTGAAAATACTTTTGGTTATCTTCAATGTATTCTATTTTACAGACAAATATTCCAGTTGCATTGCTTCATTGTTTGTTTGTGTGGGTTCTTAAGGCATCTTGTTAGCAGGGAACTGTTAATCGTGTGCTGGAAATCCTGTAGGCGGGTAACTTTACAGACATTCACAGATGTGTCTTTGGTGTGTTTGCTTATAGGTAGAGTTGTTTGGGGCTTGATGCACTCTTAGGCATGCGGGCAGATAGAGGGGGTAGCTGATAGTAGCTCGATGTCTGCAGGTCTTTGCACAAGACGTAACATGCACTTGCATTATCACTGAAGTCGACAGATCTACTGTACACACACACGCACACACACACACACACTCACTCACTCACACAAACACACAAAAGGCTACTTTGAGTCCTTCTTTTCTCCATATTCACAGATTTGGATCTCTGCACTCTGTGTCTGCATAATAACCTTCCTGTGGCTCTCCCACTTTGCAAGTGTCACTGTCCTCTACACACCAAAATAAACACTATGGAGTTTGCTTCTCTTATGCATCTGGCCTTTCCATAGTCTGGTTAGGTGCAAGTGAGCAAAACTGGGACCATCCTTGCCAAGAAGAAATTGTGCACACCGTTACGCCGAGCAGGCTATTTTTACTGAAGGGGAAACACAATACACAACCACTATTTGCTTTGCTTGTTGTGGTACCGGCCAAGTAGCATGTTGAATGTGAATTGTGGTGGAGGAATCATACAGAGTTTCCCTTGCAGGGAATATAAATAATAAATAATGTCTCTGAAGTTTTCTTTTGCTGTGGTATAGTCATGTGAGTGCTTTTTGTAATTAAGGCAAGGTCTCAACTGGTTGAAACTCAGCGTCGCACTGAAACAGAAGGGGTTCAGTCAACTGCTTCCCTCTGTACCTTTTGTAAACCCTGCTTACCTTCTCCCTTTGTGATGCCAAAGCATGCTGAGGGCTTCAGCATGGAGAAGGGGGATTTAGTCTTGAGTCTGTCCAGACTCACATCTACTTAGACTGTCTGACATTCTAGGGGCAAAGCCCTTTGATTGACTTTGCTGGTACCAAACGAGTTTTAATCTTCAAAGATTTTAATCTGCTGTTTTGTCTGTTAGTCACAAGAGGCAGGGGGTGGAGGGTATAAAAGGCTGTTAACACTCACAATGTTGCACAATAAAAAATAACATAAAGACACAGGTATAAAAAAACATACATACAAAACAAACATTTTAGAGCCAAATAAAGCATTACAAGCATCAGCTATTTTCTCTCTTCATTTGGTGTCTTAAAGGTCATTCACAGCAAGCACTGATCCCTTTGGGGTAGTACTGAGGAGTTACAACATGCAGCAAAAACAATTGCTGATTGTGTTTACTTGGGCTGTTGTAATGGGAAAAGGGCAGCACAACCCCATTTCAGTGCACTCTCCTTTATAGACCTGTAAAGAAGGGCCTGAGGTCACCATGTCCCTTAACCCTAAGTTTCAGCCAATGACAACACACCATCAGCCCCGAGCGCCAAGGCATGGAGGCTGAGAGGTTGCCATTCCAGCAATGTGAGTGAGGGAATATTTTTAAAGCAGGATGCAGCATATACATTGAGCCGAGGCACTTGCTTTGTGAAGTCCAAACAAATGTTTTTCAACTTGTTTAATGTCTACTTAGACAACCGGAGGGCATTGACTTAAATATATGTCCAGTTTCTCCGTGGCTGGTTGGCTGTATGATACTGCGTCCTCCACTTTCAGCTCTCTGCTGCTTTCTGTATTTCCCCAGTAAGGAAAACAGAGCTGAAGAATTATAACCATCCTTTAGGTCTGAGTAGTCAAAGTCAGGTGTCAAAAGTAGGAAGGCTTATGTGAAGTCATATTGTTATTTGATGTACAGTGATCCTGTAGTAGCAACACCTCATACTCCAGATTGCCATTCTGAACAGCAGGTTCAGGGATCATAAGTTGGGGCTGTTTTTGAGGCAGCGCCCCATTGTCCAAACCAGCCTTCACACCATCCAACTCGAGCTGGGGGGGCTCACATTCTAGGTCCAGGTGGCCCTTGGCCCTCTTCCTGCGAAGATAGCACACCACTCCCACTGCTATTGCTATCAGTACCAGCAGTAGCAAGATGGCGATTGCAGGCACCAGCATAGTGGTCAGCTTCTGGTCATCAAACTGCGCGTCATGACCCCTGATGATTTCAGCAGCCGTACGAGCCTCAGTGCAGACACTGTCTATGCCACTAGGCGCACCTAGTGGGCTGGCACACACAGCGTAGGTGGAGTTGGGCTTCAGGCCTCTCAGTCTATACTCTGGGAAGGATGCTGGCAGGCTGAGTTGAATCGGCCTGCGGTCTGGCCCAGAGAGATTGCGGTAGGTGAGGCGGATTCCACGGATGTAAGGCCGCATTTCAATGTAGCGGTGGAGGTCCAGCAGGATCGAGGTGGCGGTTGCTTGATGTGAGCTGATGTCTGATGCATCCACAGCGACAGTTGACATGGGCATGTCAGCTTCAGTTGGGGAAGGCAGGTGATGGTTTTGGATTTCACAATACATGCCATAGGTGCCTTGTGGACAGGTACATTCCACCTGACCCTGCTTGTCCAGACGACAAGTACCCCCATTGAGACAGGTGTGAGGTGGGCAGAAATGCTGCTCCTCGTCTGAGTCCATGCTGCTGCTACTGGGAGATGCAGGGGCAGGGAGCAGGGGATAGTCATCATCTTCGCCTTTGGGGTCATCACTGGCCTTGGGGACTGGAACAGCTCTAGTAGTACTTGGGGAGGTAGTGACAGGAACTGGCATGGCTGTTGTAGTTTTGACAGTACTAGTGGTGACTGTAGTTGTAGTAGGACAGCCAAAATCCCTGTGCTCCAGTCTTTCCAGTACCTTTCCAGCATTGATCGGTGGGAAATGGCAGCGGGTCTCCTCTGTTCTCCCAAGGCTGATGCTCTGGCCTCTCAGCCATCTGGGAAACCACGCTAAGTTACAGAGACAGTTGAAGGGGTTCTCTGCTACTGTGAGCTTTCTTAGGTATGGCAAAAGCTGAGAGAACTCTTCAGGGAGGCCCTGCAAACTGAGACTGCTGATGTCCAACTCCTGCAGCTCTCCAAGGTTCTGCAGGTCTTGAACCTTAAGAGGACCCATAGGATTCCCAGCCAGGCTGAGGTGAATCAGCCCCTGGGTCTCCTTTAGTGCTGAGGGGAAGGACTCCAGTTGGTTCCCTGAGATGTCCAGTTCATGTAGGTTCTTTAGACTACTAATGAGCTCTTTATTCAGGCTGGTGAGACCCACACCACCCAATTTCAGCGACTCCAGGTTTGGGGTCTGGAGGTCTGAAGGACCCAATGTAGGTAAGGTATTAAAGCGAAGGTCCAGCAGCAGTAGTCGGGGCATTGAGAGAGCAGGCAGGGATGTCAACTGGTTGCCCTGCAGCTTGAGTTCCAGCAGGTGATCCAAGCCATTAAAGGCCGCAGGGTGGATGGTCTCGATATGATTGCTATACAAATAAAGGCGCTCAAGCAGTGCCATGCCGTGGAAGCATTCCTCTGAAATGTAGCTGATCTGGTTGGATGACAAGTCCAGGTTTCTCAAAGAGGTCAAAGGTTCAAACACCCTGTCAGTAAGTTCAGTCAGTTTGTTTTGACTGAGGTCCAGCATCTCCAGGTTCTCCAGACCATCAAAGTCCTCAGTTGTCAAGCTCTCAATGCCGTTGGCAAAGAGGTAGAGACTCTTTGTGGATGCGGGCACTCCCCTGGGAATGGTAGAGGACCGTCTCTGGAAGCACAAGATGGATTCTGGCGTTGAACAGGAGCAGCCTTCTGGGCAGTCGCTGGACAAGGTGCCATCAGGAAGGATGAGGAAGAGCAGGAAGGGCATCAGCGGAGTGAGAAAGACCTTCATGGTGCCGACCCTTTCTCTCTCCATGCTCAGCCTAAAACAAAAGAACATAGAAACGGTCAAGAGCCAGCACAGTGAAATATACAGTAAATCCTGACAGATTATAAACAGGATACAACAGTAGTACACATAATGCTAGTAGGGCCAGTTTAGGAGCATCCAGCTGTTGTACCAAGAACTGTGGGACTGTAACATACAGCACAATGTTGAATATCTTTAGCGAGGCATATTTTTTCCCTATATCTTTTAGTTCTACACCAGCCGGAGTCAGCTATTGATTCACTATGTGGTTCTTTAATGTGTGTCAAAGGGTGAGATTACTATCAAAGGTTTAACTATGCATAGCCAGTGATCAAAGGCAGTCTTTTGTCACAAGGTCTCTCAAACAATAGAGCTGGAGCCGTGACCTCAGGCTTCAGAGGGAGTTTTCTGCTAAACTCGGGGAAAAGTTGACTCAGTGGCGTGTTGCCACGCTTTTCTGGCTAAAGGAGTGCCACATTCTTCTTGCAATGATCTGTGTAATAGATAGTATAGTGGGATGCCAAAACCATTGTTTCCCTCTCTAATGATCCTACAGATGGCCATGCGTGCATGTGCGCATGCACAAGGACACAGCCATATATATATACATATATATAGATATGTGTGTTGGTCTTTTTGAATAAAAGGGTTTATATTTGTAAGCCGCCCACCCACTGCTATTTACTGTACTGCACACTGTGGTCACATTGGGGTCACAGTTAACCGTTCTCCCTATGTTTATGACAGACTTCATAGCCTATGAAACACAGACGCACAGCAGCAGTGAACAAATCCAACTTGTTTTGTTTCTGAGATGATGTATCAAAGTGAAAACACTGAGTGGCTTTCAACGTTTTTTCCTCTGTCTCTCCGGAGCCACTGAAACAGTGAAGAGCGTCACACACGCCGTCTCAGTGATTCACCATAAACACAGCTCTGGTCTCTGCAGTTTCATATAACCATACCGTGTCAACTTTGTTTGGCTGCATGTCTGCCATGCTGCACGTGGCCACGCATCTGTGGACGATTTACTTTGTGGCGTTCTAAACTTGGAGAGGAGCTTCACTGATAGCCCTGAGCTGCTTCCCTGACCATAGACGTAATATAAATAACACACACTTTCTATGTTGTCATTACGCAGACTGACAGCCAGAGCTGCTTGCCAGACAAGCGTCTCTAATACTGGATGAAACATACAGGGACTGCTGCTGTGATAGAAGCCCATTTCACCTGAGTCTCTCAAAACAAATGGCCTGGTAGAGCGTCAACAAAGTATTTGAAAGAGCTGAAAAGGAGAGAAGGGATGATTGAAAGGAGAGAGGAATGAGGTGAGATACCGACAAGAGTTTGTGTGGCAGTTTATCATCCTCTGCTATCAGGCGAGACAGCCTTGGGGGGGAGAGGCAACGTCACTATCTGTTAACCATTTCTCTTCTTTAGACAGCTTTGTCTTTTCTTTTTTTTACTCTTCGGGGAGTCAATAGAAAGCACTTCTTTGCGTATGATCTTTAACCAGCCTGGCCTGATTTGTATACACTCAATATTGATCATGATCAGTGATTATTGATGATCATACTCATGCCTCCAAACCTTGCTTTCTTAATAATACGCCCACAAGCACTGCATGTTGGTCTACTTGAATGCTTCCGGGAGCTTACTCTAGGGCCTTAAATGGTGTAGTTGTTGATGTCTTCACTGCACAAATACCTGAATGAGAAGCCAAGTATGTGTGACTTACAGTTTTACACAGATGGAGCACACACAGAGAACATTCTGTTCTCCCACCACTCTACCTAGGGTTGTGGCTCATTACACAAAAAATGTTGAAGAAATTGTTTTTGACATTTTATTTTCCTCATTTCCTTTTCTGTCTTGGAACTACGGTCTTTTCTCCTTAAATTGCAGCAGTATTGTGTTTTTCTAATACACATGAAAAGCACAAATGCTCTCTTAAGTTTCTTATGGTCAGCAGTCATACATTTTAGGTAATAACTGCACTTATTTTTCTACCTCCTCCTGATCTTCATATGTGCTAATTAAATTTTTTTTGGTTAAATTTTCTTTATTTGGTGTCAGCTCTGAAAACAGCTTTGTCTGTTCTCTGTTAATAAAAAAATGTAATTGAATCTAAGTGTATGTTACAGTAGCTTCAGAGCTGCTGCCAACTTAAACAATTTCTCCTTTTTAAAATTAAATCACTGCTCTTTCCCTTTACTCTGTCTGTTTAATGAAACATTTTCTTTCCAAAAAAATCACTGCCTCGAATGTCAGAACTTGGAGAGGAGATCAAGGGTTTTTGTGGGGGGGTGCATCAGAGAGGCAGAGGAAGGGTATCATCCCATCACGCCACAGCTATGGCATTTATTTTCCTTCTCTTTCAGCATACTTTTCTTTCCGCTCCTCCTTGAAATTGCAACCTCCTTGGAAACATTCCCCGATGTCTTATTTTTCATTCTCCAGTGTAAAAACTAAAAGCAATCATGGCATCCGCCTGAACCCCACTGCCAACATGTTACTCTTAGTATTCGGATAACTCTTTCAGACAGGGCAGAAATGTTATTCTGTGCAGCCACACGTCAATAACACGACCCTGCTCGAACCTCAAGGCTTGATTGAACAAAGCAGCTAACTCGTTTTCAGAGCGGGCACCTGCTTACACCACAAAAACACTACCTGAACTTTGGCAGAAAAGTTGGACCCCCTGAGTGTTGCAATTGTTTATGGAAAATGTTGTCAGGAAAGTAACGATAACAGCTGTCGGCTACAGCTGACTGGGCAGCACGGGTCAAGGGTTGCAGTTATCCCATAATTTGCACACAGCGCCCGGGGGAATTCACTTTAACAGGTGAGTAATTACATGTACAGAGTTGTAAAGGATTTTTGGGTCATGCCTCAGTGGCTGGAGAGAAGTCTGAGGCAAGAACTTTGTTTTTTTTGCTCCTGTAGGAAATAAAAGTTTTAATTATAAATAATCCATAATGGTAAAACCTTTATGTGATGCCCATGTGTATAATGCAGTATAAGCATACTTACAGGACATTATAATCTGCTTATTGCACTGCATAATTATACATATAAGCACTCATAAATATTAGTAATGCTAAATAGCAATAATTGTAACATTCTAAAGCATTTTATCATTAATTATAATACATTGCAGACATTTGAGTCCAGGAATTATGAGGAAAAATAAATAAAGCATTATCTTTAATATTTATGAGTGCTTATAACTATAATTTACACAGCTATAAACGTAATAAAAATATATTTTAAGTGTGTTTATAATACATTAAAGACACTGGGCTTTACAGAAACTGTTGCCTCAGTAATAACTAAAATCAGTTTATTCCCTTAATACTTCATATATATACTATTATAATACTGCTTTCAGCTTTTATTCCTAAACAGATTGTAGGTCCTCCACAGTATTTCTTATTAGGAAGTATTCTAGAAAATAAATAAAATAAATATTCCAGGGAAGAAGAGGTTTAAGGGTGGCCAAAATGTTTTAAAAATAGCCACAGAGAAGAAGGCAGGTTTCATTACAGGGCTCAGAAAGGATGATGAGAGAGAAGAGAGTGTGTGTACCGAACAAGGCAAAACAAAAGGATTTGGGAAGATAAACAGGAGATGAAGGAGTATCAAGCAACAGCTGGAGCGTATGCAGATGGTCTCAGGTTTTCATATCATCACTGTGTGTGTGTGGGGTTTCAGGATACTACACGTGTGTGTGTGTGAGTGTACTTTACGTTAGTGGATGCCTGTTCAGAACAAACACTGCACGCACTTTACTGTTTGAGAGAAGTATCACATGTGTCTCATTCCTTCCGGAGACAGAAAAACCCGACTTTGGTACATTATATCAGGGCCAGAGACGGCCATGAGAGTCCGCTGCCAGAACATACAACAACATCAAGGCAGCCATGAGAGGAGAGCGAGATAAAACTGAGAATATTTGTCTTAGAAACTCGACGTGGTGATTCTAACGTAGCTCCCCGGGGCAGAGTGTTTATTTGAGTGTGCCTCATTCCAAACTGGGCTCGGCACATCTGATAACCCAGTGGAGGAGAAACTGTGGTGGATGTGGATGGGGAGGGGCTCAGCCAGTGATAACTGCCAGATCACAGATAAATTGAGCCTGCTTGGTTGGATTCTCCTGAGTTCTTTCATTCTGGATGCGAGTGACTTGTGCAGGTCTTATCTTCAGGTAAGATAAGGCGCAACTGTGGCGTCACGACAGTATGGATCCACAGTAAACTCACCAGTGTGGTGAGTGACTCCTGGCTGTGTGGCTTTAAGAGTTTTGGAGTGCAGGTGGAGGGCCCAGAGAGAGATAGTAGAAAGACAGGCTTGTCATCCTGCGCAGGGAGGAATGCCCCCCCTCCCTTCTCGCCTTCCTTCTCCTCTTGAGTTGTAATTTCCTTTTCTCTCCCCTGCACGCTTGTTGAGACATTCCTGAGACAGGCAGCAGCTGAGCTTGAAAAAGTGAGCTTGTCTGTCTCACTGGCTTGGTATTTAGAGATTAACAGAGAGTCTTTTTGGGGTTTATAAACAGACGATGGATTGGATGAATTATGCCGCTGCTTATATGAATGGGAGCTCAAACATCTTTGTGACCAGATCTGTTTTATAACAATAGTTCTCACATCTGTGTTTTCTTTCTCCTTGAGTCTGTGGGTTATATAGAAATAAAACGTGTTGGCTGATGTGTATGTTGAATCCCCCGAGGGTCTGAAACGGTAAGGAAAAAATGCTAAGAAAGAAGCATGGGAACGTCTAAGTGAAAAACATGGTGAGCCCCTTGAAAAGAAAAATTAAAGAGGCAATGAGAAGGGGCAAAAGGAGAAAAAAAAAGCGTTTTCCTCTCTCCCTCAGCTCACTTCTTATCCCGCTTTTTCCTTTCTGTTTGAGATGAGAAGGAAAAGAAAACAAAAGCAGGGGAACAGCGGAGACAAAAGCAGGTTTTCTGTCAGCAGGGGGACCGGGGTGGAGAGGTGGATAAGGCCTGGCTTTGGGAGGGTGAAGTGGGCTTCGGCAATTAAATCCCGGCAGGCCAAGCGTCAAGAGCCCTTATCTTCAGAGCTGAAGGCCAACACTGAGGAGCAATGAAGGGTACAAGAGGGGGAAGAAAACCGCGGTGTGTGTGCGGGTGTGGAGGAGTTGCAGGTCACTGTGCACTTGCATAATTCAGCAGGCTGAGCAGGAGACAACAGAGGGGGGCACCACGCCAAATCACAGTAAGGGGATAAGGCTGCACTCTACGGAGAGCATACTCCCATTAAAGAGGCCCCTTCTCTTCTGGGACTTAATCTATTAAAGGAACAATACTTGTGGTATGTGCATTAGAATATGATCTACAGTGTTGTAGGGCTGAGGGTTCAGATCACTGGGGTGCACTACTATTGGTGGATTTACTGCAGTAGCACAGGGACGTGGATTTGTTGTAAATGATAACTCAGAGAAAAGCTGGTGGTGAAGGCTGAGGTGAGCCCTCTGACCCCCACCACTATTTCCCAGATCCCCTCTCTATTTTTGCCCCTTTTCCAGCGGACCCTTTGAGAAGACAAAGGACCACTCCTCCAAACACACACTCCCATATTCCCATCCTTTTCCACTGTCCGCTTCGTCCGTGTCACAGCTGGACCCCGTTATCCACAATGCAGTGGGGGGTTTTACATCAACATGAAACAAGAGTTGTGTAGAATATCAGAGGATGAAAAGTTACTTAAGGAGAAGCGCAGGAGAGGAAGGAGCGTGTTTGTGCAGAAGCACGTGACAGAAGTACGACTTTGAAATGTCAGCTATGTTAATGTCACTCTGTTGGTACGAATGCAATGCTGGGAAGTATTTCTTTAAACTCTGCAGTAACGGTTGGCAGGTTGCCTTTGGAAGCCATTTAAAAAACCATCGGCAGCTAAATATTGATGTTTGGTTGTGATCAGTAGCAACATTTTTTAACATGAAAAAAGAAAGGCCCCTGAATTTGAATATTTGTGATATTGGTGATGTTCCAACCGTGTCCTCTCCTCTCTGCTCTGTGTAAACAGCCTGCAGTTCAGCCGCATTTTTTATTATTTTTTAAAACGTGACTGTTTCAGCCAAGTCATTCTTCCAAATGTAAAGTTTTTTATTTATTTTCTTTTTTTTTACAGGATCTTTTTATTTTCTTTACCTGAAAAAGGTAATTTTAGTTGTTGTTGTTTTTTGTTTTTTATAAAGAAATCAATTGTTTAAACCCACCCACAGGTTTTGGGATGTTTAAACAAACTATGTCAGATAAGGTTTACCATTTAGGGGCTTTTGTGTTGTTCAGAGGTTTTGTTGTTTTTTTTTTATGTATTTGTAGTGAAGAAAAAATCTGGTTATGCAACAGCTCATGGCTGTTTTGTAATTTTGTCCTGTCAAGGTCATCTTTATCTGTCTTTCTTAGACATATCTAAGATGCTTAAAAAGACAAACAACTGATTAGGTGTCCAAACATCAATGCTCGGCCTTGTAAAACATACGGTATATAATGTCAGCTATAAAGAGATGATATTCCAAAATATGCTGGACTTACAGCGCACTTGCATTAAAGTCAGAATACAAACACAGACAGAGGAGAGGAAGCCTTGTGAAATGAAAGAAGGATGATACTTTTAGGTCTGTCACTACCAATACTCATCCCAAAGCCACAATATCATTGCTATGCTTTGTAGTGGTATGAGGGGGGATTAGAGGTCGTGATAGTTTTACAATGTGCTGCACAAACAAAGCTTTCCAACTGATTTCAGGCTGACCACAAGAAAAGACGCTGCAACAGTCACATCCATCGTGCATCAGCTCTGCCAGTGCTGATTGATGTCAAAGAGTTGTTGTAACACAAACAGCCACTTAACCAACAGGCAGGTTCCTGTCGGGCCGCCTCCCAGTTACAGACTTTAGTTTTCTTATGCCTCCTCTCACTCTGCACATCTAAATGAGTTGTTGAACAGCTTATTTTGGTGTGAAAGGCGGCTCTTTTCATCTCAGGATTTATGCTTCGGACCAGGCCTGCTTATAGGGACAGTGTGAAGCCTTACCATTAGAGCCTGCAGCTGGAGGACTTGAAAGAGAGCATAATATACAGTCCAGGGGTGACTGGGAGGGTAGTGAAATAGTAAAACTCTGGAAAACAGCGTTTTTTTTGCTGCACTATAGGAGAGAAACGGGTTAACTCTGTTTGGTTTTTCTGATCCAAGTTGGTCGTTACATTTTCATTTCCGTTTTTGCAAAAGAGCTCTTTGTAAAATATTAATACAAAAGAGAAAAAAAACAACAAAAACAAAAGCCAAACAGGGATTCCTGTGCTGAGTTGATCTGGTCAGATAGCATCAGTCCAAAGGACAACAAAGCCTGCGAACCAATGAGGCAGAGAGCGACTCCTTAAGGTCAGAGGTCACGCTGGGATTAATGTTTCCACCGCTGCTCAGTATTCTGTGTCCTCTGTTGTAACTGTGGCCCAGACAACACAGATAACAGGCGCTGCTCGACACAGGCACACACCCAGCTCCAGTTACACACACCTGAAGCTTGCTGGTCCTCGTCTCCACAACAGGTGCTTTCTCCGCTCCTCCAGGGCAACATGAAACCCAAAACCTCTGGAGTGTGCCTGAGTAAATGATGCGACCTGCGCCAAAACTGCAGCCTTACAGCCTCCAAGCAGGGGGAACGGAAGCAGGCCGAGGTGGGCGGCGGGGCAGCCAAACTAGACCAGAACTGGGACTCTGCATCAGCAAGTCTTCTGTCTAACTCTGCCTCCTCTGAGCATTCGAGCAAAGAGGTCAGGCACTATGAGTTCAGAGCGGAAATGTGCACCATTTCCTTTTGTTTTATTGCTGAAGGACATGACGGATGGTGCTGTAGATGCTAGATTTGATTTTGTTTGTATAAAGGGAAGGGAGACGCTCTCTTCTTCTCCTTCTCTCTCCACCCAGTGTGGATTGTTTCACCACAGACACGCGTCTTTTATCAGTGCACCCTGCCCTGTGACCTCTCGGGACAGATAGTCATCGAGGTCACAGTCGCATAGCGTCTGTCTGAGATCCTAACCACAGGATTCTCACATTACACAGACACAAGGGATTTCAGTGCAACACTGACAACATCTGTTTTTGTATTTCTCTGTGGTGTTTGCACCAACTTTTGCCAAATGTGTGCCTCTCTGTGAAACAACAGCTCTGAGTCTTTCTTTGCCCTGGCTTGAATCAGTCACAGCGCAGTGGCACAGAAACACACAAAAAAACACCTCTTACTCCCTCTCTGTTTATCTTAACTTCACACAGCAGCAAACCACACCACTGAAGAAGTCACAGTCTGATGAGTCCAAAAGGACTACATCACTAGGAAATGATGAATACGACATCCTCGTGTCTCAGAGCTGGACTCTCTCCATATCCTGTGTTATTCACGCCTCCTCGCAGAACCAAAACCTCATTGTACTGTCTGGTTCGCAGGCAGAAGGGCACGTCTCAAACAGACTCCTTTTGAGAGCGTTTAAAACACCTGAGAGAACCTGTCCTCGAGCAGGGACAAGGCAATGTTTGTGCTGTGTGTGTGCATGTGTGTGTTCGCGGTTTAAAGTGGCTGGATGGACCAGTTTTATCAGTCAGCCACAAGCCTGGAGTGATGTGCGACACTCTGCCTGCCCCTGTGACATTCATTCCAGCTCCAACATGACTGCGATGTTTGTTTGTCACCTGACTTTTTCTACCTGATGTGAAGAACAGATTGGTCGTTTATTCCTCCGAGCTGAAAGACACAAGTTGTCCTTCTCTCAGTGTCAGGACGTCTTTGGACAGTGTGCTTAAACTATCATCGTTGAGATCAACGAAATCAGAGGGTGTGTGTGAGTCAGGCGGCAGGCAGGCGCACTGACTGACAGGTTGACTATCCTTGTTAGACAAACAGTGTCACACGCACTCGCACATTACCCATCAGCTTGTCTGCTCATTTGTCTGGCTCATATTTCCACTTATTCTTTAAACACCGTAGACACTTATCTCTGGGAGATTATTGGTCTTGACTGACTCTATATTGCATTTCTGCCACAAGCTCTGACATTGAAATGCACACAAACACTTGACACATAGCACAAATATTCCGAAAATCCCACTCTTCGTCACCCTGTCCTGCACTGCTCACCTCTTTCCTCTCTCTCAGGTTTGTTCATGTAGCTGGCAAGGGTATGACTGGAATCTGATGAACAGGCCTGCAGGCCCTCGTGGCAGCTATGTAGCTGTCAAAATGTTCATTAGGCCGAAGACCTTTTGAGAGCTGAAGGCTGAAGTCATACGATGGCAAACAGAAACTGCAGGCAGTGCTATAGTGGTTCTGGCAGGTAAACATTGACTTATGTACCTTGTTCAAATGTAGTTCAGCAGAGAACTTTGTAGACTTGGAAAACAAACTCACACCTCGTTCGCACAGAGGAGCTTTTCAATTGGACTGTGTGCAGATATTTGAAGGTCAGGGCATCTGTCTCTTTCTGCAATAAGCAATGTCTCACTTTGTTTCTCACTGAAACACTAAATAAAACACTTGCTGAGCAGAGAAAGGATGAAGTCCATATTTGCATCTTACAGAGAACCTCCTGTCTGTGTGAGATTCGGTTGGCATCTTTAGCAATAAAATGTGAAAGATGATTGCTATGTCAGGTAGGGGAAGTAAGCAAGTGATTTGTTGATCAACTGATGACAGATTTATTAGTTGTTGTCCAGTATTACTCATCACAAGTTCAGCCTGGTCTCATAAACATGACAAAACTGGAATATCAATTACGTCGCAAGGGAAACATTTTCTCCCTGATTATTCCAAATCTAAGTCTGTGTAGAAAGGAGTTCAGAGTGGACGGATGGGTCGAACAAATGCGGTACTGGTTCGAAAGATTGAGTAAGGCCAATATTTGTTTAATTTTTATGTTTACTTCCTGTAAATCTGGAACTCTCTGTATCACAACCTTCATTTAAAGGCAGGCACTGTGCAGCGCTACCTGTTTTTCAGGCCCCCAAACTCACAGCCCCTCCTTTTTCTTCGAGTAACCGTTTGTGATTTTTCTTGTCATTCTGGCCCGCAGGCTTTTTCTTCCTCCTAATAAAAAAAAAAGAAAAAGAAAAGAAAAAAAAACACCCGAGACATGTGCCACACACACAAGATAAATGTGAAATGGAGATCACTGCTGCTGATTAGGATGTCACAAAGGAATTTATTGTGAAACTGCTGCCTGTGTTGGTGCTGCGCCAGCACTGGGGAAGCTGGCTGGCAAACCAGCAGTTTCCCCGCCCCAACGCTGACATCTCCTCCATGGCCTCGGGTGCCCTGTGATTCTTCTGAAGACTGTTGACTTGTTTATGAGAGTATCTCTACCACGCTGCAATTTCTTTTAAGTATTCAAAGTGGCTTCTTTGACACATTTGATTTGATTAATTGTCACCCACTTGTATCTTTTCCACAGACAGTTACTCCCTTTATCCTTCCCATTAGATTACATTCACCTCTCACAGATAAATGACAGCACCCCACGAGCCAACATCAGTCTGTAATCCTAAATTTGATTATCACACTGACCTGCATACTCCACTGATTAAACAGGTGAGCCCTTAGCGCGTGTAAAGACATCCGTCAGCAACAGTCTATTAAGACATCAACATTGACCCTCAGATCTACAATTTTCCGGCAGCAGGTGCGCACTGGCACCAGATTCCTCATAGTCGGCACAAACAAGGTGAGAGAGAAGAGAGAGGGAAGGAGGAGGGTAGTGACAGAAGTGAGTCCTCTGTAACCTCCTTTTCCCTTTAGGCTGCCACGGCACACAACGGCCTGTTTAAATCTGCTGAACGCAACGAGCTGCCTGCAGGAATTCGCTGTGAAATTCTTAGAAAACCCTAAAAATCAGGACAATATGAACTCCTAATTTCAACATCTAAGAAGAAAGATCTTCTTGTGAGGTTTGCTCTGCATGGAGAGGCCGTTTCATTAAAAACACACACAGTCATACAAAGAAAAACAACAAAGTCCGCCTTAAGCCTGTTGTCACCATTTATTTCACATGGAGCTCCTTTTCAAAGGACCATGTTATTGTTTTTGCAAGTTTTAGCTCAAAAACAACATTTTATGTATCATTTACATTTTAAATTTAAAGTTTTTAATTGTAGGATGTAACTTTTTTTGCCCTTGTTGGCAGCCTTGATTTCCACTAATTTCTACACTTATTAAGTATTAAGCAAGCTTCATTGGTTGGCTGATCATAAATATTGGTGTTCCAGTTTTGTCGATAACTGTGATATTTAAAACTTAAATGTTGATATTGTGTGAATAACACACATATGATAATATCATGTAAATAATCCGCTCTGTTTCGTCTTTATCTACACCTCCCTCGCTCTCCATGGAAATTAATTTGACTGACGGCATTATAATTAAAGCTTGTCTGTAGATATCGCAATCAAATCTTTTCTCTGAAATCAAGATAATCATGTTATGCAGATCTGACATCTTGACAGGTAATGCAGGTTATGTTCAGTTTGTTTTGAAAACTTGAGACATACATCGGTGCACACTTTGTGTTTAGCAAGTTTTACCAGTCTGTTTGTTGCCCATTCTTTATGGAGACAAATGGAAACTGAAATACACAAAATAAGGACTAAGGCCTGCATGGTGCTGTTTACCTGCCCGAGCCCTTTCATTAAATAAAGTCAAAGAGGCGTGTGATTATGAAGTACATGGTCTATGGTATGCTTCAGTATATAGGACTTGTGTGTGTGTGTGTGTGTGCCCTGTGGGTTAGTCAGGCTGTCATCTACACGGAGCCTGAGACGACCTGTCAGGCTGCCACACGGCGCGCGGGAGAATGAATGATGCTTTGTTATTGTAGCTGTGAATAGCAATTCGTTTATATAAAGAGCAGTTTGTTTGCTTTCACATCCGTTCGTACACGTCATTAGGTGAGTACAGTAGATTCCTGAGCTGACCTGTAACACACAGAACAATAGCTACCTGTGTGTGTTTGCTCACACGTATGATCTGTGTGTGTGTGTTCGGATGTTAATGAGTCAGTGTGTGTTATGCCCATCATGGAGCACCCTTGTTTGCTTTTCCATGTTTGCTTCAAGGTAGAAATATTAACATTATTAACCGGTAATTGAGCAGCAGACTGAGCAGAGGAAGTTGTGTTAATGCTG